>OZ022235.1:710000-1146883 GCA_963978835.1 Tenthredo scrophulariae
TGTTATTGCTAATGGGTGGGATAAGCAAGGGACTTCGTTCGTCTATTATATTTCCCCGATTTAAATTTTCATTCTATTTTCATATCCGCAAGTCGATTTGAATTTTGTCTAAGATCGTAAATTAACTTACGTTAACATAATTATATATACCTACCAATTGTGTATTAAACGGTTGTAGAGACTTCCCGCGCGTGATTATTCAGGCCTCCGTGTAATTTTAGCGTGCAGTAATATATAGTAGGCGTGCGTCCTGCCATATTCATTTCGACACAATTCACGATATCCGAACTCCCACGTCCTACGATTAATAAATAAAATTAAAAAAAAATATCCAAGAAGAAAGAAAGGAAGGAAGGAAGGAAGGAAGGAAGGAAGGAAGGAAGGAAGACAAAAAGAGAAAAAGAAAGAACCTCCGCGTCTGACGGGACGTATATATATTGAATAAAAATAAAATATAAAAATAATTGAAAAACAAAAAAAAATAACAAAAAAAAAAAAAATTACAAATAATAAAAAATAAAATAAAAAATAAAATAAAATACAACCCCCGATCGAACGAATCGTGTTCGTTATTCATTTGTACCGTAATTTATTCGTTTCAAGTTAAGTGTCAGATAATACTGTACGAATAATAGTATTATTATTATATTATTATGGAGAAATAAAAAGAAAAAAAAAAAAATAATAATAATAATAATAATTAAACAAAAAACCAAGAAAAGAAAACCCAAAAGAAAAAAAAAGAAAAAAAAAATCAAAAAAAAAAAAAAAAAACAAAAAAAAATATATACTATGTAATCATTTGTAAGAAGAATTGATTAGTTTCGTTTCGAGTGTTGAGACTATTCATTTGTAATTGTTTAAATCTAATGAGAAATGTACTGTAAAACTAGAGGAGGCAAGAACTCACTGTATAGGCACTAAAAATATATCATTTGTTGACATGAACACACATCCTTCCACCTATGTCCATGCAGCATACGTGTGTATAATCCTAATGACCATATATCGCGTATACCCTGTACGATATATACGCCGAGGTATAGGTTCTCTTTTTTCGGTATAAATCGTCTGCGATTATAAATGATAACAGGTATCTATTGGTTTCCAAGATACGAAGAGATCCCCGAAGATCCGCCTGAGAAATAGCATAAAAAATATGAAAAATTCGTCCAGAAAGATATCAACTTTATTAATAATTTTCATTAATCGGGCCAAAATCGTTGGCACAAGGTAGGTATAGGGTATAAGGTATATTTTTTTATTAATCGTTAAAATGGCACAATTACTATAATAATTATATAGGCGTGATCAAAAGAAGCTGGTGATAAGAAGCCACTGTTCGTTTAGCTGAGATAACACTCATCGATCAATGGCAATATACATATTGTACATCGTCGATCTGTCGGACAATTTGGTTTTTTAACAACGAAGGAAAAGCAAATCACAGCTTCGTTTCATCCATACTATACCCGATTCCTGATGGACTCGTTAGTATGTGGTATATATAATTATTTCAAAGTTTCATCCCACGTACGGTATCACCGCGTGATAATGAAAAGCTGCACCAATATATATTTCGAAAATATATTCGACCTTTTTTAGTTGATTAAACTTTGTCAATAAATCTCCGATAACCTCGAGACGGGGATCGGGACGGGAGGTAAAGGGCCTTTAATCACAGACGCTGATTCACAGCTGTAAAACTAAATTCACATACACATAATTATCGTATCTCACTCGAGTACCTAACTGATACGTAAAATCAGAGGCTAATTAACATACATATAATATTCTGCTGTAATCGTATACCGATTCTCTTATCCGAAGGTTCCTGCGATTCCTATACATGTAATACTGCTCGAGTTGAGGTACTCGCTTCGTTATCTTTCGTTGTTAAAAATTCACTACAATTTTATAATTATACAGAGTCTCTAAATATTTCATCCCAGGAAAATCAGGTTCGAATTAAGTTGGGATAGAAGAATGATCTGTTCCAGGATCTTCCCAAGCGTTTTTCACAGGTATGAATCAATTGTATTCATACGAGGCGAGGGTGGAGCTTAGACTTCGCAGGCTCCGTAAGCCGTGACGTTTACGGTCCCGCGAAAGTCCGTCACTTCAGTTTCCCAATCTACGCTGTTTTTTACCCCACCGGCAGACCTAGAATCGGCGTAGTGTTGGGCCTTTTCTCTCATGTTGTCCCCGTGGTCCAGGCTTCTCTCTGCGGGAGAACCAGAAGAATTTTTAATACTCGGAGAGGTTCTCCGTCATTTCTACCCCGGCATCAATGCCGGGGAAATAAAATCCCGGTAATCTTACGCAGTTGCGAGGTCTCCTCGTCCTGCGGCTGTGCAGCTTCGCTTCCTGAACATGAAAATGATCCGGAGGCCTGAATCCCGCTGTCCTTCGAAGTGCTGTTACAGCTCATTCGACTCCGTACACCGCGAGGAAAAAGGAAGAAAACCATCGTGATGACGGCCAAAGAGAAGCTCAAGCCTGCCATAACGGTGGAACACATCTTAAATCCGTATCGCTGTAAGATCAGACCTCCGAGGCTGGGGCCAACGACTTCCCTGGTAAAAAATAACCAATGAAGAATGTCTTCCTGGATCAGTTCGACTTATCTCTATACATAATTCAAGTCATTGGATAAATCATCCGTGGGACTGCGACGACTATGCGATAGACATTAATCCTGGCGATAAGACGAGGCCCAGACCAAGGCATCGTTACTCTCTCCACACCATGACATTCTGTAGATAACCGACTGTCTCGAAAATAATTATCGCGTTTCCGTTCACGTTATATCTCGACTACAATTTGTCCCTTCAATGGTGAAAATTTATGGATATATCGTGCTTACCCCAGAGAATAAGCGCAGGACCAGAACCCAGCGACCATACCGTAGGTTGGCAGTTCGTCGGCACAACCCCCGCGGCTGTAAAAAAAAGAAAAAAAAAACCATAAATGCACAAGCCTGTGAAAAAAAAAGAATCAGCATACGATGTGTTTTCTCTAATAATAAGGATAAACCGCAAACTCACATGGCACTGGATAAGATACTCTGAAAGGTGGGCAGCAGAGTGAGAGAAACGGAGACACCCAAGGTACACAAAGCGAGGATGGTTAGCCACAAAGTGCTGAAAATTTTTATACGTTAGTCAGATGTTGGGAAGAACTTGCCTATTGTTTTCCCGTACAATCATACTTCGGCAAAAAGGGTAGCAGAGTCGTTGGCCCTAGCACTGCTAATCCCGCTGAGGAGAGGGCCAGCCCAGCTGACATCATGGACCAGTGCGAGTTCGTCTTATCAGCCAAACGGCCCCAGAAAGGACTGCTGATCCCGTAGAGTGCGGAGAACAGAAGGAACACGAGACCAACCTGTTTCGTGCTCAGATGATACTGCGGCGGGATTGGAAAAACGTTATTTTTATATTGATTGGCTCTGATTTTGGGTGAGAAAAAGATAAGCACCTCTCGAAGGTGCGGCTCCAAGGTTGGATCCAGGAAGGACCAAGTACTGGAGGCGACGACGACTACGGTCCCGATAACCAGGACAGCCGGAAGCTTGAGTAATTTGAACAGAGAGCCTCGCCTCGGTGGTCTCCTGTAATCTGTTTTTTTTTTTTTTTTCCGAAATAGTGAATTTCAATCACAGTAGTTACACACGTTGCTTCTCTCGTATGTCATATATAAAGAATCTCACCATCGGCTGAGGGAATTAAGCAGAAATTTATGGGGGCTATGGCGACCAGTAAACCACCGAGAACGTAGAAAGGTAATCCGAATCCGCCGACCTGTAAAAATTAGGTGAGAATGTTCTTTGAGCGAGGTCGGGTATGGAGCAGAATAAAAAATACGGATTTAGTTCGAAATCTCACCGAGTAAAGCAGCCCTCCGATCGCTGGTCCAGTGCTCATCCCAAGTCCGACGAACGTCTCAAGGATTCCCTGTCGGAATGTTCGGAATTAGTTAAGGTATTGTCATTTTATACAGAGAATGAACGACGACGAGTAATAATCGGGGAAGATGAATTGTCTCACCAGAACTGCTCCAATATTGTCCGGAAAAATATCAACGACGAATATGTAGCTGGCGGTGGAGAAGGCGCTGGCTCCCAGAGCCTCGAGTCCTCGTATCAGGAAGCAAAACGATACGAAGGTCGTGTAATTGGCAATCGCATCTAGAAACCTAATCGTCGGGGAAAAAAAAAGTAATTTAATGACGGTAGGCTGGACGCAGGGTGGAGTGATCTTACCCAAATAACACATTGCAGACGCCGGCTACCATCAGTCCGGAAATGAATAAGAATTTCGCGCCGATCCTCGGAAGCTGTAATACGCTGAAATATAGTCAATCTATATAGACGTACTCGTTAACCTCGTGCAAAACACCTGATACTTGCTATGATTCCGAATACTGGAGCAGAAAGGAACATCACCACCGCGTAAAAGCTGAATACGAAACCAGACACGGACTCCGGCATACCCCTAGCTTCCGCCTGTAACGAAAGAATTTATACTTCAGGACGAAGCAGGTACTATACGGGGTAGCTGCAGCATTATAGCTGCATGTATACCTCTTTAGGGAAGAATGGTGCCATTATGCTCATTGAGCAAAAGCTCACAAAGTCGACGAGCGAAAGGGAAAGGAGGGCCAATTTTTGAAGTCGATTAAAACCCCCTATGGTAGAGGGACGAGGCGGTCTCTGCGTCCTCAACAGACGTTCACGTATTCTCTGGATTTCACCGGGTGTCACGTTCCCCGCACATATGCTAGACGAACGAGGATACGCGCCTCGGTTTCCCCTCGACGTTGTCGGGGTTGCAGGTTCTCCGTTGGGGATTAACCGAGCTCTGACAGAGTCCTCCTCCGGACTCATCTTCCTGTACAGATGAACGATTGCAAGATGAGAAAAGGCCCATTCGATTGGGCTTCAAGAGACGCGCAGGCGTGTATGAGGTTGCGTGCAGAGCGGGCGCGAGATATCTCACTTCTCTACCACGTGGGAGAGATAAAAGTGAAACCTGTTAAATGAAAGCTGAATGAAGGATGGAATTAATTACATCAAAAAATTCTAGAACCTATCGATTAGCCCATCACCTCGCTAATTAACTCGGCAGTGATTCAGGCGGTCATGGTAGACATGCTGCATGAATTTCTGAAAGCCTATACCCGAGCTTCTCCATCAGACACGGCACTCTGTTGATTTAGATCGCAAATAGCGGAGTATGATGCTACGACGACTGTCTCTGATGCAACTAATGGCTTTAATTAGCGACTGGCATGCACCTCGCACGTGAAAGAATGAGGTTATGGACGCTAGGTCATAGTTGACAGAGAAGCGAGAGTACGCGGACTATTAGACACGAGGGTAATATGCTGATGGACGGTATCATCGCTGCAGGTGCATCACGCGTGGTAAATTCCGATTTAAATCACTGCCGGTATTGATTCCAATGCAATTCACTGACTACTTACCCTGACAGTATCCCGTAAATATAGTGAAAAACTGTTGGGTCCTCTTGTCCGGCAAATCGGCCGGCTAGCAATCGATTCGGTTCTCCTGAGTCGTCGCAAAGTTCTGCCGTCTGCGCACGCCTTGATGCAGCGCCGCGACGCAGCCAAGGAAAGTTGCCGCGCGATTGGTTCGGTCAACACGATCGTTGCATAAATAAATATAGATATTACCATATGCTCTAGCGTAATACGCGAACTGTTTCAAACGGGGTAAATTTTACCTCCTTTTCAGATTTTCTTGAATCTTGGTTGAAACTGCGGTGGTGCTGCACATGGGTTCGCACCTTGAATGTCCACGAGGAGATAGATGCTACGTTAGAGATCGAGGGGTCACGTAGGATAAGGGAGATTATCGTGTGAATGATAAGTCGCAGACGGCCTCTCGAGACCTGGGAAAAGTAATCGCATAAAAAAAAGGATATTTACAAATCGCGTTTGTACAAAACCTCTTCGCTGGTGTGTAGGTCGTTTGAAAATTGTCAACAGATAAATGTGTAAGTAGACGTAATCGTCTGTCGGTTGAGTGTAAATTGCAACAAAACCTCCCGTATTATACGCGTCGAGCTGATACATGGTAAAAATATTAGCGTATGTTTGACCGTCCCGCGATAAGTCTTATCGTTTGATAAGTCGGTAGTATTTTTTTATCTGAGAACCTATACCGTGCGAATGTATTCTTTATAGGATTCAGTCAAATTCACGACGACCTTTTTCCTCGTATCGGAGAAAGTTTGTTAATATATAAATAATCGAACCTGTAGTTGAGACATTGTTTTAATCGTTAGTCGATAGGTGATATTTATTGCAAATATTCTATATGTGATGTTACAGGTATATGATAAATAATTATTACACATGACAGGGGCTGATCAATAATTTTCTCTCGTACAATTGTTATTAGAATAAAACAAAATTGGAGTGCGAAGTTTGCTTATAGTATATAATCGGTATTATTACATATGTATTAGGTATATTTGGCATATGAAAAAAGAAATGATAATATATCTATGTTCGCGAAATGTAAGAGTGCCTATAGTAATAATTAGATCTAGAGAAATTAATTTGCGCTATAATTTATGTAAAAGTATTGAACTAAACTATCGATATACTATATCAAAGCTGCCAGACGAATTTCGTAACTGCACGCTGAATATACAAGGATTTTCTGTGCCTACACGATTCTCTCATTTTTCAACAACCATAAACCCGATCTGGTTTAATTACCGGGTGTATAGATATACTATAGTATTGTCATTGCACTGCGAATGTTATAAAAATTAAAAAATCGTCGTATGAATAAATGCATTCAACAAGAACCTCAGATTCCTTGCCAGATGAACATTGAAATTCAGTCACATAAATTTCATCGATCAAGCAGACTCGGGGCAGCCGATGATCACCATCCTCACTATGCCTATGACTGAATGAACGTTGATTCGCGAAGTGTTGGGGGACAAGTGGGTATATGGAAATAAAATTGCACTTTGCAATAAGTTACAAGCGTGAGACGTAACGAATGACGCAAAGGATGAGTCTATCTTCTATCAGTCGCGTTATAATAAAATGACACATGATGATGGGTGGGATCGCAGAAGCGTCGAAAGAGTCAGAGGATTGGTCTGAGAATCCTTGAATATTCTGGGCAATAAACTCCCTATAATCGATAATCTATCTTTATATATATATATATTTATATATACTATACTATATGTATAATAACCGTTTTACTCGATATGCATAAATAATAATTATTCAATATCAAACTCAACAATAGAAGATAAACTTCACATTATGTAAACGTTCGGTATAAAATGGATTTTATTAAAAAGTGTGCCACTCCTTTCCGACTACGTTTCTACGCTTTTCACTCTCGTCTTCAACTCTGCGAGACAGCTACTAGGTGTGAAATTTGCCGAAAATTAGCCACGGCCAATTATCGTTAATAATCTATTCTAAAAAGTCGAATTTCCCTCATTCTCTTGAAGTTATATAGATATATGATTGCGTGAGATGAGAGGATCAAGAGAATTAGTAACGGAAGGTAAAAATGCAGCCAACGAAAATTATTGTCTTTTTTAAGACACACAACCTACTAAATACATACATTTATTACTATTCGTTAAATTGGTCCAATATACTGATAAAAATTTCATCGATATGTCCGTCTCATTGTATCGTTAGTGACATCAATTATTATCATAGCTATAATACGATCATTTTATTTACAATTCCTGATCCCCGCGGACGAATATATATTCGATGTGTGATTACTTCGCCCTCGCGAGATTCTCGGCGAATATAATATGGACTCATTCATTATACCTGGAATCGATTGATTCAACACAGCATGGAAGAAGTGATTGAATTGAGATAAAGAAAAGAAAAAAATTGAAAAGAAATCGACACCTCAGCTACACGTTAAAATTATATCAAAATAAGTATACCTATACGTAATTCCTATTGCAGCATCCAACTTCGTGTCACTATACTCGAAACTTTATCACGTTATCCTATAACGTTATAAGCAATTTATAGTATACTTCTGATTTAGAGTTCCGTAATTTTGAGTTTCACTCGTCAATAAGGCAGGAGATTTGATTTTTCAAATGCAACACGAATAAAGTGAAGAAAAAAAAAATAACCGGAATCGAAGTTCTAAAAAATTTTGACGAACACCGATAACTCGAGGTATATGTATCGGCGTGTACGACCTGAGCTCCATGTAACATAGCATAGCTCGTTTTGCTTCGACGAATACTACGAATTTTTTTTATAAATTGCGTTAATTTTCCTCTTCCCACTCTCCATCGTCTCGTTCGTGTGAAATTTTAATAATGATCATCTTTCTGTGTAAAACTAATCGGTACGTGACTCTGCTGGGTCGCGCTTCTGATTACTTCTATCCATCTGTAAATGAGAATTTTTTGAATGAAAAATTTGACGATCTAGTGGCAGGGCTTGGGGAGAAACCCTTCGGGCGGATCGGAGAGTGTAAAATTTTAGAGTGTACGAGAAACGTACCTTCCAAAGGTATAATCGCTCTCGGCCCTGAAGAAGTATACATGATTTTTAAACTGTAGCTTGAAAACGAAGTCTTTGTTGATACCGTCCTTCTCGGTGGGTGTCGACACGGTGTATCCTAGTAACGGCAAGCTGGCTAACGGGAAATCGTCTTGATGTGATTTATAGAAGAATAGACAAAAGTTAGTGAACACAACCCAGAGCTTTTGCCAACCGTTACAGTTCTTGAATTTTCTCAACAGAAAACCGCTGAGCTGATTCTGAAAAGTGAAATGTTTCCTTCCCTCAACTATTCGGGTATATTGTTACGAATTATTATGATTAACGGTGTGAACCAAAGGTGTGCCGAAGTTCGTGCGATTTTATCACGAGTTTCGAAATTACCTGAAACGCTCTCAGCTGATCGCTGTAACTTATGCTAGTGTTTCGATGCCAGCAGACATGGACCGTGGTGTTGCTACGCTGCGAGGCCTTTGCACCTCCGCAATTAGATCTCTCCACCTCTGATCCTGCATCATCTGTAACTTCGTCGGCTGAGCCTAAGACTATGCGCAATAAACGTGAACACAAACGTGCAAGGCAAACATATAGAGACGCGAAAAATAAGTTTACAGACAAAATACGACTCTGCCGCGATGTTGATGAATTTAAAGTAAAATAGGTATAGGAAATCCACTCACTGCACGACTTGAACGACAGATAGGGATGTTTCCCATCAGCCGAATCGTTGGCTTGTAAAATCGTCATGTTTAAATCTTCTAGCCATCGTTCTTTCTCCTCTTCGCTACTAGCCGCTACAGTCAAGGGCCTGGCAAGGGATGAAAATCTCTATTTAGTCAGGTAGTCTGTACGCATAGGTATAATTACTGCTAGAGATGGAAGAGAACGGATATACGTGTTGCTGGCAAAGTGGTTTTGAAAAACTTGTGGAAACTTGGCCATACCGCGTATCGACAAACTCCATTCTCTCTGTATCCAGCTGGATTGAAATAACTATAGCGCTAAAGTTTGAAGGAGTACCACTGAATCTAAGCATATCTTGTAACGAAATAAATTCCGGCTTCGAGAACGCCGGAGAGAATATAACGCAGTGCAAAAGATCAAATGTGCCCAATTGACCCTTCAATAAGGATATTTTTCATGGGCTCATTTCGCCTCGTTAAACTTGTTATAGTTTTTCGTTTAGTGTACAGTAATGCCGAGCTAGGAGCTAAGAATAGAAAAATTGAAAGTATCGCATCCGACCATGCTCTATCACGAAGAGATTACTCGTCAGATAGAAATAAAGCAAATTGATTGAAACGGCGTTATACTATGTGAGAGCATCGTATCTTTCTCCAGCTATACTCACGGGTTTCCCTGCTGAAAAATAACGAAGGCAAAATCCGTCCCAGTCTTGTTATCTCCGTCCTGAATTTTGACTCCCTTCAAGGGTAGCTGGCCGTGAACTCGAAAACATTGAGTTGGTTGTTGGGTACGATACGTGTAGAGGAGGATATCGGAGAACTAGAATGAAACATAGATCGGCTCAATACTCACGACTCTTCGATTGAAATTTTCTAGAGTGCCTCGATTCTGGGCGGATGTTTTTTTTTTTCATACCAAGAAAAACATCCTCTGCTGATATCCCTTGTTGCTGTACTTCTGCAGGCAGCCTTGTCTGATGAATCTCCGTCCATCCTGCACCAAGTTATCAAATCCGCTCATGTCCTTCTGTAATTCGCACAGCTGAACCAAGTTCTCCTGAAAAAAAAAAAAAAATATTCGAAAGACGGTATTCACGTAACTCCGGTTGATCGACCGTGGGAAGAACGATAATTACCGCTTGGTTTAATACGGTGAGGCCTTCCAACAACGTTTCGCCCAGGCGATCCCTGGCTGCTAAACAATCTTCGAAATCTGTGTGGTCCTTGGGATAATGATCCAATAATCCTGGAAAGAAAAAGGTATACAATTCTTTACCGATCCGTTGGAAACTCGTGAGAGATCGATGCATCTCTTCGGATCGGCGCCGTACTCACTATCGATAATACTGTTGTAATGCAGTAACCGCTGCAATGGCTTCAACAAGAAAGAGCTGAGCGGTAAATAGCAGTGTTTCTGTGCTTCAAAGTCTCGGCAGAGCTGGTCAAATCTCCGCGAAGTTCTCATAGAATATTCCATTTTTTCAAGGGCTGGTATGAGGTGCTCTAAATATTGATCGTAAAGTGGGAGTACGTTCAGTAATGTGTTGTACAAAAAGTCACCGATATTGTGACGCGTGTTTCCTTCCCATCGGGCGAGTCTCGCCTCCATCTCTTGCAGGCAGGGTCCATGAGCATCTGCCAAAAGTTCTATCAAACCAACCGCTGTCTCACCCTCGAGTTCTGCTTCCCTCGATACTTCCTCTCGGAACCACTAGACAGAAAATTCTCCCATGAGATGAGACGAGGCAGCGAAGAGGAAGAAGAAGATCTGACACGAGATTTTACTTACGACATTAATCACGTCCAAATCCTTTTTGTACGTTCGTTCGGTCATCAACAACTCTTTTGCGATGTAGTACGCCTTGTCGGTTGGCCATCTCTGGAAACGAAAAAATGTTCCGAAATGAAGAGATGAATTTTATAATGTCGCGAACGACGAGGACTGGGAGCTCGCAGGTTTTCTCTGCAGATTGTATTTCATGATCATCGGACTGCGGTACGTATAGGTATGTTATTTATTTCACCTTAGTCCTTCTATCCTCGACTTGACCATTCTTCGTTTGCTTGATGGGGCTTAGGTCCGGCATATTTTCCACGCTTGCAGTGCTGAGAGGAGTAATTCCATTCGAACACTTCTCACTTTGCGAAGAGGTGTAGAAAGAGTTATTGTTCTCCTGCGTCGGTATCGGATGCTGGGACTCGGGCTCCGTATCTGTAGACGAACCCTTGTTAATAAAACATCACCGTACAGGGTTCGATGAGAGTTTTTATCTATTCGTGATTAAGCACATAGAGAAATTTTGCAATAAAAGGTATGCATGCTCTAGTGCGGCAAATAAATGTATTTTAACATGAGAATGAGATAACCTTTCCGGGGGTTTGAGAAAATCATTAAAAATTTACACGTTATGCTTGAAACTCGATATCACAATGCTCGTTAGCTGGCATTCAAAGGTTTGAACAAAAATCAATATTTTCAGTCTTGATTACAGAAACTAACTACGGTATTCCGGTTTAGTAAATAAGGGATAAGAACCAGATCAAAAACCTCGCCGTTTTCCGTTTTTACAAATACAGACGAAACATTATCGTGCGATAATTCTATCCATCTGGGATTAAGACTATCCGACCGTCGTTGAACAGGCTGACGCCTGGCTATTTCGCGATATCCAATACAGTTCTTTATCGATACTACGTATAGGAATGTTCCTATGCCGATGTGTACGGATATCAATGTTCACCGGATATATACGAGATCGTCAACTCATGCAGTGAATAATGAAAAAAAAATGAAATAAAAATTCTATACATCAAAAGCTAGCATGCGCTGGATAAGTTCACTCGCTAATCAGGCAAAGAATAATTAATTCTCCTTCCCCTATACAGAAATGGTATAAACAACAGCAATAACAAAAAGGACGACAACGAGGGTTGCAGGATAATATTATAGAATATCGAGGTATGGCGACGTCCTCCGGACGTGTACAATAAAATTATAATGACAACAAGGTGAAAGGTCTAATCAATGGTGGCGACTGGTTTTGAAAAACTGCAGGTAGAGCTCCAGCTTTTTTCTCCAACTATTATGCATTTCTTTGACTCTATAATTAAGGGCGATCCCTGGTCGCGCACATCCTTTTCTTCGAAAAAAACGGAGTTGGGCGACTAGGGAGTCCCCTTAATACCCTTGAACCTGCAGCGATCACTGTCAGACTATTCAATGATATTCTCATCCGATCGATCTCTGAGCCGTTATCAAAGGGGCTGCTCACCATTGCCTAGATCGTTATTGGCCTACAATATTGCAACAATAAATTTGATGACAGTTAGATATAAGCTTGGGGCTTACTCACACATGGTATTCTCATCATCCAGTAGACCAACAATTCCAGGAGTGCGATAAAAGTATATACCGAAATGAGAGACAGAGATAGAGAGACGGGGTGAAATGAATGAATAAAATGAATGAATAAATGAATAAATAATTGAAAGAAATAACTGGGGGAGTTCTGCGAGTATCAACTGAACGGGGGTGGATACGAGAAAGTATAATATACGGTGGTATATTAAGAACCGAATATAAATGAATGAACAAACTGAAAAGAGATTCGACAAGGTCTATAGCAATTAAGTTTGTATATAATTTATTATTATCATTATTATGTATCAATAATCAATGTACAATAGATTTCCTACGTTTGAATATCATTTTTCCTTGCTTCCCAAATAACGCCTAGGGTAAGCTCTAACGAATGATTTAACAAGTAGGTGGAATAGTCCGAAATACACACACACATTTAAACGAAACAAAAAGTTGGCATCACATAGTCTTGAAAATTTGAATACCAATTAATTGAATCATCAGTCGGACTTTATTCTCGATCGAGAATCGAGAATCAGCTAATTGTAAGAGATTCGGACCACTGCACTGTAGCGGGACAAATCTTTCCGTAACCGCGTATGAGATACTCGGATGCAGATTTCAGTCTAAAATTGACAAATTTTCCCCCAATTATATTATCTCTCACGATTCGTTAGAGTTGACACGACAATTATTCGATATATAGTCGCGTGATGGTTGAATTACGCATACGGACAAGACGATATATACGATAGACCGTATACATCACGTCTGCACATCGAGTTCTCAGACACACATACGAGAAATTTGTATCATATATGTTTCACATAAATATAAGAAATATCCACGTCAATTAGAAAATTTGTCGAATGACAATAAATCAGAGACGTCGATGAGTGTAAAACAGATGTTAAAATTCGCCTTGTTTCAAACAGTGTGTATATGTACGATGTTTGGTACTGTTCGATACTACAGATTCGGTCATTGAGTGAATTTTCAGAAAAATGTGCTTCTCGTCTCAGCCTTATACGTAGAGCGACAGAGTATCGATTCAAGTCATGCAAATTTTGGTTGAAATAAAAAATAAAGAAGAAAAACAAAAAAAAAAAAGATTCAATTTCGTTTCCGCTAAGAGCAGTATACGTTAGACGATAACTAAGATTATCAACTTGCAACAATGGGCAGGTGGTGATTACTGTGTCCAAATATAAGGAGCTATCGAAATGAAGTCACGTAATTATTCCTTATCAAACAGAACGGGTATCAGAGGCAAATCCTAGATACTCGATACGTGCGTGGAACTGGAAGACGTAGCCGGTCGGCGATAGAATTAATTCAAGTATCATCGATCGATGGTGGGTGGGTATGGATCGGGTGAATATGGTAAAAAATTGACATGACAAACCGCATCTCTACGCTACTCGTTCTCTATACAGCTAATGATAAAATGCCAAGAATTTCGGAAGACTGGGAGCACAGTTCGTATACCTATATAGTTATAGGGCTACGTTGAATTCCGCGTTATCATTTCCTAGGCCAGCTTATATTTGGACTATGCACATCATGCGGTGAAGCATGTGTAAAAAGTGTGATACGAGGTTGTATAAAATACCGCAAAATTAGCGGATCCGTCAAACTGCGACGAGGCTAATTTGAGATGATAAGAATCTTAATTGACAAATTTGAGAAAATGATTTCGTGATATGGTGTCATTCAATAAATAAGTGTTACGTTGCAGAGGACTACGTACTGTGATTCGTGGGAATATGTGGTGCCGGATTTCCGTGTAAATTGACATCGTGTCTAGAGGTGCATCGGCCCGGATAAAACGATTCGGTAACGTGTCTCGAGTCAACTTTTGCGTCATGCTCGCGTTAATCCAAACGTTGAGGATAATTAATCCGGGTGATTGATCGCGGGGGAAAAAATGAGATGTATCGATGATGATTATATAATATTCTATAGAATTGTGTGAGATAAAACGGTGATAAATATGGCAGTGATCGGCAACAATATACTATAATGTAAATTGTGAGGGATCGCTACGCAATGGTTCACAAGTAACAATCAGTTAGAGATATATATTCAGTCGTATCGTATATACCTGTATAACATATGATATAAGTATAATATGTGAAGATGCGGGAAGCTTAGTACCAGACAACACAGGAGTTAGGAGGATATGTCCATACGAAACAATATGAGATAACTAAAACACATCTAAGCACATCGGGGTTTATACACACGTTACAATATAAGGCTATAAGCTACTGCAACTAAACGAGCGCACAAAATTGCGAATTAAAAAGACGAATCTTAACCCTGTTTACCCGAAAACGAATCCTTCTCTTTTTTAGTTTTTTTTTTTTTTCTACTTTTTCTCTCGCAACGAAAATAAATCGCGGACTTGCGCGAAGAACGAATATGCTTCTGGGGCTAAACGTTGTAGAAAAATGAAAAAAGTCTCTCAAGACTATATGAAGGTTCGTAAAAACCTCCGTGATACTTGTTATTTTTACTAATTTCTTAGTCGAATTGACAATTCATATAGATTCTAAGACACCGAATAGCTAAGGTATCGATTTATCCTATAAGAGTGTACAAACATAACAACGATAGATAATCTCTGGGTTCTCCGTAAAACATTCTATTATATTATAACGAGTATGATAAAGATTATTAATTGGTCGTGGATCATCATCAATCGCGAAAATGTGCTTCCATCAATAGACCCCCGCGATTACCATATAAATCTACGGATCACGGAGCGAGGTGATTGAAAGAGGATCTTTATCCCTGTGTACCCTGCATCGTATCCACAGACCGCATCAACTTACCGAATATTATAAATTCGCCCCTTCCCCTCAACTATTTCTACCTCTTTCCTCTAATATCTAAAAACAAGCACTAATATGATATAATAAGTATATACGTAGGTATATGATGAAGAAAACATGAGCAGCTAAGCGGTGTAAGGAATTGGCTAACGAAAGGTAAAAACGTCTAACGAGCGAGAATCAGTATATGCGTTCTCGCGGGTTTGTCCAAATGTTAAATTGCATATTCGCATCCTGTGTCGTGGTACTCAGCTCTATAATTCCCACCACCTCCGAATGGCTCATTGCGGGTAAGCCGGTACGAATCTGTTGGCGATAGAGCAGGGCGTTGCGTGAACCATTGCGCTACGCACCTGGCAGACCTGATATGGCACATGCCATGCCGGTGAATTGGCATAGCCATTCGAATATGTCCAACGGTTGTAATCACCACCTGTCAAAAGCGTTACGTTGATCAAAACGATTGCTGCTGCAGGCAGGTAGGAAATAGAGATACAGAGATAAAGAGAGAGAGAAATAAAGAAAGAGAGATATAAGATCGATATAGGTAATTATCAGCACATCCTTCGTACACTGAATATCTCCACCCCTGCAGAGCAGCTCTCGTATCTCATAGAGAAATAAAAACTGCGTTTACGATCTAATGAAACGAGGATATACGAGCGAAGAAATGAGACGGAGATTAGAATTGTTACCGTATTTTAATCGTGTGCAAGATTAGACGATCAGTGAATTGGGATCGCGACGATTATGATTTGGGTGAACTGGGGAAGTGATAGAGCTTCCTGCCGATGGATGGAGATATCAATCAACAAGTAGTTAGGTAAGGCACTTGCACTTGCACCTTAAAACTCCCATGTATGGTAGATTTACCATCGTGGGCTATATCAAGGTGGTAGACTGCGTTTGCTACGAGACCGTAAATAACAACAGTGCCACTCGTCACTTCTACTTGTCAAATATGCATGTTCATTTTACCGTTACAGTACATACACCTACGTGACACAAGAACAATTATCAATATCCATTATCCATTATCCAACTAATCAATCATCGTCTATCCTCTTGCGAATCATTTTACGTATAATAAATTGAGTAGTTGGCAGCAGATTGCAGCTCTTTGATTTCCTTTTTTTTTCGGTCTTTGACTTCGTTTTCGAATTACACATATGCAGGGTGTATAGGTAGAGTATGAGTTGTGTGGTACGTTTGTTAACAATTGTCAGTGGACGAGCCGCTACCGAGAGCGGTAGGTAGGCGTGTATGACGACGAGCTAAAACCTCTGGATCATCACCGATTTTTGTGGGAAATTCGTTATTTCATGATTCACATTCCGATACCTTGTTCCCCGCTAGCAAATTAGCGTTTTCACGCATACCTAGATATAAATATATCCGATGGATGTTATCGTTCTATTAAATATAATAGATAATATCCAGTCGTTGGCTAATACTGAACAACGAGACGTCGGCTAGGCCTGCTCGTTTACTGGATTCAACGTTATATAAGTAAAATGTTGGATTCTCGCGAGGTTGGCAAAAAATTAGGTAATTTGGCACTACAACATTATCCGTGGTAATTTGCGATCATTGATGAACATACATCAGATCCAGTAAACAATTGTGATTTTGATATCGGCGTATAACGAGTCTGCTATTGGGTATAACGATGTAAGTATAAAGTAAGAACGTCGGATACATGGCGAATAAACTGTTCAACAAAAATAACTAATTGTGCGTAAAATGTGTGCGAAAATGACGGTGTTAGAATGATGCAGAAATGCTAGGGAATGTTTAATAGAAGGAAGAGAAGAATAAGAAAAAAAAAATGGAAAATTAATTGGGAATGAGAATTTATGATAATATGTAACGATGCGTGATATAGATTCGAGGCTATACGAATATTGGTAAGAACTCATGCGTTTTGAGAAACGAAAACCATATAATATGTATGGGAGGGAAGACGGCACAGTTTTAACAGAGGTTTTTCTCAACCTTAAAACGGTGTCAACGATACTTCAACAATTTTATGACTAGATTCATTCAATTACTCAATGATTGTAGTTCAATCGTCGAGATAATACGGAAAATATGTATACCCTGATTGTGTCAATCCGCGTTAAATTTGTGTATTCGTTAAATTCAGTGCTGCACTCGCTATACATATTTTCCGTTCTATCAGTAATAAACTACCGCATACGAATCAGTACATAGTTTTATACATCATTTTATAGTAATAAATGTAAACCGTAAAAATGATGCATTATCAATACCATCATGTGTATAGAAGAATGATAAGGTTCGTGGGGCCTCACGAAAATTCTTTATAACTGCAGTCCTTTATCGATTATAGCTACGAATTTTGTCATTCTTCTATACACTAACCACGGTCAAGAAACTGATTATTATTATGTATTTAGGTATGTAATGTATGTATATTATCAATATTATGGGGGATACATTGAAAATTGAAAAACTAGAAACGACCTAGTCTAAAGTGAAATGCTAACAATCAATTAGTGTACATGAAAGTATATTCAAGACCAATGTAGAATATGGTGCAATTAAATATCCATGATGCATTACAATGGCTACGCGTTATCAATCTTAATTATACGTATCATGGCATATACATATGTGTTATACATGTATATATGCAGACATCTGACATTCGAGATGATGTAAACTTAATTTTATATTGCATCTTTTCTCCGTTCCCTTCGTCTTTGCATTACTATTCACAACTCTTTTCATATAGCTAGCGAGATCTCCCTTCTGCGTTGTATATATTCAATAAAATTACATAATGATATTATCTCATTGCCGTATTCATAAATACTCACTGACAATCCCATTAGTTATTGTGCGACGTCTATAACAAGAACACGAATAATAATTGAGTATTTCCTATGTTCGTTCGTATAGATACACGCGACGCAAAAAAATATTTCATTTCGATTCGAATAAATGCGAGAACCGCGTCTTCTCGATCTATTAACTAACGTAAGTCCGACGAAAATCGTCTCGCGAATAACGAACAATTATATCATATGCTTTGGGAAGAAGATTCGCGCTCTTCTGATCTTCTCGACAATTTGTATAGGGGAAAAGTACCCTAAGAAGAAATATAAGTATATAAAATTAAATGATATTCTACGCTCCTACACCGACCGACTGACTATGCGATAATACCTAAAGCAGCATGTAATTATATTAACGAATTTAAATGCGATCTGCACTGCGTGTCACAGTTTAACTCTACACCGCTCTAGACGGTACGATGCGAATTATCCGTTGCGCAAATGCGGGTTCTGCAATCAATTGAAACATTTCTAACATCAATTGTCCGGTTCCAAAATAACGTTTCAACCCCTACACGCCTAGGTATACCCTCGGCAGCACCAAATTAATTCATGTGATTCACGTATCAAAAGATTATATGGTGAAAATTGTATAAAAACTAGGCACCATCCAAGCTGAACGCAATGTGACTTTTGATTCTCTCTTTGGTATTTAGCTTTTCGTTTCTCTTCTACTTTCAAGAAAATTACGCGGAGTAGCTGTATAGTAACGACTAACGATTGGGTTCGGGTTCGAGGTGAAAAACTTGTTTCCCCAAAACCTTGCACCCTGTGTGTGGTCTCGAAGATCTGTCGGGGTACGTTTTGAAACTAAGGAGAACGAGAGTTGGGCTGATTATTTCCAATAATTATGGATATTATCAGTTTCGTTGAATGGTATATTCATATCGGGGGGGGAGTCACGGCACGGGACTTGTGAACCTGTGCTTCACAGCTTGATGATAGCTTGGATGAATCCGAGAGCAAAGAATAGATGAAATTAAAAAACGCGACTCTTTACCTCCATTAGAAATCTACTTTGAGCAATGTTCGTCCTACGATATAGTGAGTGAGCTGGATAAAAATAAGAACTAACATATTTGAATTGTCACGGTTTAAGCTGGAGTCAAAAATCAAGGTCCGCGATGATTGTCGTTCTCATAAAAAAATCTGTATAATCAAATCATACAATCAAATCGCTTCGCGGGCAGTAGGTACCTAATCCAAGACTCTAAACGTACTGTATACAAATTTATTACCATTTATCCCAGAAACCTACCGTTAATTCCGTATTAATTCTAATGTAACATTCACCTAGTATTTTAATTATTAATAAAGCATTGCACAAGTCTTCTTTGTTGGTAGGAATTTCATCTACCGTCAAATTATATCAGGTATGAATGTATGTATGTATGTACGTAGGTAGGTAGATAGGTACTATTATTTCAATCTTGAACCGATAAGATCCTATATTGGTAATACTTTTGGATTTTCCTCGTCGGATCGTTATTACTTTTAAATATAAATATTTTCTAATTCCACGGGCATATGAGCACATGATCGTATAACAATATAACATCCACGTTGGGATATTCGTAATCGATACAAGTTTCAAATAATAATTATAGCATCGTTATTCGTATGGTGAAATTTCCAAAAAAGATATCTGTACAGATTAAGGCATACCATGCTGTACAAGGATGCTTAATTCCTGTCTGACTTGAAGAAAAAAAAAAACTCTATTTTCGCGTTTTGATATTCCTCAATATTTGTCGTTTCGTCAATGTAATAATCGACCACAGATGCAACTTCGTCTACCTGCACCCACGGGTACAGAGAGGTAGTTGATTCTCTAATGAGAAGAAAACTGACTCCCCCTCGCGCCTAACCTACCTAGTCTTCTTGGTGCCTGTCATTCCTCGTGACAAACAAGTCCTCGTCGTCGATGTCTATACTTTGTTCAGGCAATAGCGGAGGCGGAATATTAGCCACGTCAAAGCTTGAGTCGGTGCTGGACACGATCTGTCCATCTTTCACCTCAAGATCAACGACCACCCTGTGTCTTCGCTTTATATTTTGCTGCCGTTTTCGCCTAAAAGCCCTGGCTCCCCGCTCTGGCGTATGCCCGGGGCTGTCCATACTCGAGGACGTGTCGCCCTCGCTCTGCGGACTCCTGCTCGACGAGTAGGTCATAGTTTTCGTTCTGATTTGCGCCTTCATCTGCATCGGAGGACTGGAGGTGGTCGACTCCCCGCTCAAGCTAGTCGTAGAATAATAGGGCGTCGACTTAGCTCTGATCGGAACGATGACGGGTCTTTCGGTAGATTTCGTACCGTGTCTAAGATCGAAACCTGGCTCCGAATATCCCCGTTCGAACCGGTTGAAAGGTTTCTCTTGGAAACGCTTCTGGAGTTTTTCCTCGAGCGTTAATTTGTCCTCGTCGATTGACCGGTCGTATTCATACCTCGTACGCGAGGCGAGGCTTGCGTATCTCTCGTGCATATCCTCGGAGCTATCGCCCCTCGTAACTTCCATGCGAACTTGATCGCTGCTTGAATACTTCATCGCGGGTACATTGTCGTACAATTGTTCCTCGTCTTCCTCGGGAATCGGTCCCGGGATCTCGGGGATCCCGGCCAAATCTGCAATGTCCTCAAAGTCCCCTATGGTCTCGTCGTATTCGTTCTGAAAGGTTATTTGCGGCGGTGAGATGTCTGTAAAAATGGGTCGTGGTATTTGGGACTCGTCAAACTTCGAGTCGTCGAATTGATGCTTGTCGAACTGGCTTTCGACGAATTTTCTAGCCTCGTCGAATTGCGCTGCCTCGTAATTCCTCGCCTCGTCGTAGTGCATAGATTCGTCAAATTCTATCGTATCGTCGTAAGCTGCGCCGGGAAATTGGCACTCGTCATATTCCTCGGATTCGTATTGACTCTGTTGCCGGTGTTGAAGTTTTTTCGCAAACCTACCCTCGTCGATATCCATATCATCGTCGCCCTTCTCCGCCAAACTATTCTCGACGTACTGGCACTTGGAGTTAGGTCTCATGCTAGTTACGCTCTTCTCCGAGGTGGTAGTGTCGCTCAGACTCTTGTCAGCCGTATTACCCGAGTAATACTGTTGGGGAACGACCGTCGTGCTACCCGACCAGTCGGATATAGAGGCGCCCAATTCCGCCAATGAATTGTCGTCCGATTTAGTCCCTGAATACTGGCAGAATTGTCTAACAGTGTTGTTGGAACTCGACCATTCCGACATAGACAGACCCATCGAGGTGTCCTCGCTGTGAGACGACCCGGTTATATAAGAGTTAGACTTTGGTTTGACGGCTATTTTCACGGTACCGTCGACCGTTGTGGCGGACACAGAGCTCTGGCCATCCTCGAGCAGGGTGGAATGTAAATCGTCGTGTAGGGTCCTATTCTCGTCGCTGGAATCGCTATCGTTGCCAATATTCTCCGGTGTGTCCGTGCTGTCTGTGACCGTGACTTTAATCGCTTCTTCGGGCTTTATTTCCATATAAAATGTTTCAACGTGGCTCACAACGGGGGTATAAAATAGCGGGGAGCTAGGAGGCGAGGGCCAATCCTCAGAGGCCTGAAGCCGGAGCCTAGACTTGACCTTTGGCGATTTGCCCTCGTCCTCCGTGTTGCTAACTATATCTATAGGGATGTCGGGCAGTTCTGACGACGTTCTACGATCGTCGGATACAGAGGGCAAGGCGGTGCCCGACGGTGGATCGGAGGACAAGGAGGGCTGGTGATCGCTAGAAATTAAGGACTCGTCCTCTAAGCTAGGGGACCGCGAGCTAGGCTTGAAGGAATCTTCCATGTCGCTTTTGTCCTGCTCCGAGGTGGTAGAGCGTTCTGAAATTCGCGACAAAGTCCGCGAGAGAGAAAAGGCGCCACCGTAATTGGCCAACATGTCCGGTCCTATCGGATAGCCAAAACCAGCTGGGAAGTCTATCAGATCTTCCTGAAAACTGTCCTCATTCTGACCGTTGCTGTCCTCCGAATGAGACTGATGGTGGTTATTGTCATCCGGCGGAAACCAGCCGTCTTCGAGGCTCGAACTACCGGAGCTTTCCAAGGGAAACGGCTTCCAGGTTGAGCTCAATTCCATTTTTGGTATAGGGAGCGAACTGCTGCTGCTCTCCTCCTCCTGAGACCCGTCCCTTCGGGTCTCCTTCATTATAGCTATTTCTCTCCTATCTATTATAGGCTGTATCCTACCTATTCCCAGAGGACGTGCGATGGAACAGGAGCTCGAGTCCGGATCTTCCCTGTCCGGTGTCCAGGTGTTAGTTTCCTCGCTACCGGAGCGCTCGGTGCTCAGCCTCAATTTCTTCTCGGTTGGCATGCGGTTCGGATCTGTCGACTCTTTGCTCTCAGTCTGGGTCGGCTCGTCCTCGGGCAATTCTTCGGTAGCCTCGTCGTCGTCTTTCTTCATGTCCAGATATTCCGGGGTCAATTCCACCTCTACCAAAGTTTTTTCGTCCATTTTTTCAACGCCGTAGTCCGGCGAACTCAGCTCGCTGTCACCACCTTGTACCTGAGAGTCTAAGGCGTCTAGAGTATCCTCGCTCGTGTCCCCAGAGTCTAGACGAGGCTTTCGGCGATTATGATTATCCGTTTCAATTATTGCTTCGTTTTCATCATCGGCTACGATCTCCTCGTCGGAACATTCTTCGATTGAAATTTGTATAGGCGATCTGACCATCTCGGTGTTGGGGTTACGAGAAATTTGAAGTCCCTCTGGTAAAGCGTTATGGTCTTCCGTACGCCCTACACATTTCACGCTCTGATTATCGAACCCCGTGTCTATCGGGAGTGGACTTTTCGTAACTGGTCGTGTTTTAATTGATGTTTCGTTGCTCCGTTCATCTTTATCATTATTTTTACACAATGCCTCGCTCTTACGGGGCAAGACTTCCACGTGTTGAGGTGATGCCTTCTTCTTGCGGTTCCGATCCCTCACCCCGGCGTCCGAACTGTCAGTTTCGCTCGAAAATTCTGTTCTGGATTTTACTTCGAAACTGGAACCAGGACTTTTCTCAAAACTCGAGATCTTGCCCGCAACGAGATCGCTGTTTGACGAAGATACTTTCGGCTTGGTGTCTTCTTGCAGAGCCTCTAACTCGGCACCAGACTCTACCGAACTTTGATCAATGAATTTTGTCGTCGAACCTAACTTATCTATTCTACTATCGGCAACGCCTGTTTCTCTCAAGTTATAACGCGAGGCGGATTGAACATGACCTTCGTGTTCGTATGGAATCAAATCAGGGCATGTGACAATCTCGTTGCATTCGGTCAAAGGCGACTCCAAGTACTGCGCGGAAGTTTCCGTAACAGATAACGAGTCGGTGAACATTTCTGGGATCGTTGTATGATCCGTACTGTCGGATTTATGATTCGGAGATGCTTCCATCTGCATAGATTGGGGTTTGAAGACTTGATGACCGTCCAGGTCGCAAATATTTTCATGCTCTTCCGCTATTTCTTCCGCCGTATCCACAGTGTCGTCTTTGCTAGAGAATGCATTTGCCGGAGGTAGCCTGTGAACCGATATAACAGGGGCATCTAATGATTTCGCTCTCCTCTGAGCCGTGGGAGATTGTGTCGCGCCCTGCCTCTGCAACGTGCCGAGTCCACTTCCCTCGGAAAGTCCGAGGCGTGCACGAGCGAATAAAATCGGGATCTGGCCAGGTTTACGTAAAATAGCAGAACTTTGTCCGAGATCCTGGTTGCCAGATTTTTTGACATCCCTGTTTTTGTCCAACTGATTAGTCAGATTTTCCGAAGCTTTCACGTCGGCACAGTCCTTGCGCTCCTCCGTTTCACCGTCAGATTTCGTCTCAGCCTTACTCGTTGGAATTTTCGTCTCGTTGTTCTTGACTGGGACCGCAGTCTTCCCCCCTGTCTCCGATTTTCCGGATCCTCCCCCCTGCGTGTTATTATACTCACTTTTGATCGCGCTCTTCACACTGCCGGCTCTTTTCGGCGATACTTTTTCAACGTAATCCTTTTTCTCTGTACTCCCCAGGCTTTTCGAAATACCCAGAGACTTGGGTCTCGGTTTTTCGATCTTCAGATTACCCGGGCCTTTGATCAGCTCGTCGTCAACGGACGTTGATTTTAATCGGGATTTTTTGAACTCGTCCTTGTCATCTCTCGAGGCTGAAAACGATCTGTCCGACAATCTGGTCACCGATTTCGACCTACCTTTTTGCACGATGCTTATTTCCGGCTCAACATCCGTTGAGTCTATAATTATTATTTCCTGCGGCATTTCGCCAATCTTCAGTTTAGACTTATCAATCTTCGAGTTGGCCGGCGAGGTCTTCAACTCCTTCGAAGCAGTCTTTTTCAACGGAGGTTTGTCTCCCTCCAGAGACTTGGATTGCTTTTTGAAATCTTTTTTCGGATCTGATCTGAGCGTCTTCGACCTTTTCGGCGATATATCCTGTACGAAAGATTTGTTCTCCAATTCCGGGGAGAGCAGAGTATCTATGGGAGCTTTCTCCTCGGCTAGGGATAGAGACTTACACCTAAGGGGTTCGGCATGGGGTCGTAGCATGAACGGAGTAAATTCGGGAACCTTAAGACTGTCGAATTCTAGGGCGGGCTTAACGGGTTCCTCGTCCAACGGTAGATCTGCAACGGGATCAACGAAATCGTCAAAACCCGTGTCGATTATTCGAGGCTTCGACACCTTCGAAGGTGAATTTTTATTTATTTCTGTAAACCTCGACTCGATTTTATCCAATATACGTTTTGTCTTCTCCGGTATGCTCGGTTTTTCTAAAAGCCTGGACTTTTCCGGAAGCTTGGCTTTTTCAGTTTTCGCGGCCGATATTTCGCCAGTCGTTGGCTTAACAATCTTCTGAGATTCTATACCGCTAAGTTTCTCCGTTGTCTGCGGGGATTGTTCAAGGTGTACGTTTTTACTCGCTAAATTTTGCTTCGGTGGTAACGGGGGCTTGTCAGGAACACTCGGCTTCTCGGCAGCGTCAAATTGCCTCTCAGCCAATCTTTGCTTGATCGGCAAGGGCGGCTTATCAGAATCGACAACCTTCGAGGGTATTTCTGGCAGGGGTACGTTCTCAATACTATCCTGTTTCTCTAAACTATCATCGGGGACATTGAGCTTCTCCTTCTCCCTACGTTCCAATTTCTGTTTTATTTGTACGCCGACAATATCCGTCAATCTGGCATTCAACTGTTCCTTGAACTCTAGTTTACTAGTGAATTTGCCGGAATTCGGACTTCTCGGACTCCGTTCAGAAGATTTTTTCTTTTCGATCGCGGAAACGATAACTAAGCTAGGCTCGGTCGGTGAAAGTTTGTAAGACTTCTTCTCAATGGCGGAAATAATTGTTACGTTAGGTTCGGTCGGCGATGATTTGGAAGACTTTTTATCCAGACTTGTGGATTTAGTATTTAATCTATCGTTAGGAGATGATTTTGTCGCGACTCTATCAAGGGACAAAGACTTCGGTGGGGCTTTGTAGTTAGGCGACACAGACTTCTGGCTCTTATCCACGGTCGGCGATGAACCAGTGACTAAAATTAATTTCTGATCTGTTGGCGAGGGCTTAGACGTAGGGCTCAAAATGCTCTTCGGCTTATCGCAGGGGCTCAAGCTGGGCTTAATTATATCGGGGCTTATCAGTATGCTCTTGGGTTTTTCGGGGGACAAGGCGGCCACCACTTTATCGGGTGAAGTTAACTTCGTTAAATCTAAGGAGGAAACATCGGTCACCGTTTTCAACGGCAACTTGAGCAAATCTTTGGCTAAATTTTTGGCACCATTTTTCGAAGTCTTTCCGCTGTCAGACTCCGACTTCTCGTCGGACGCCGTGCCATTCATAACGTGGCGTTTGTGCAAAGTGTAAGGAATGTCGACGTTACATTTCTGGGCTGTTACACCCTCGAGGAAGGCGTCCTCGTCCCCTGAATCAGCCGGAGTTAAGTCTATAGATTTCTGGTGAGTAAGCATGTGCCGTTTGCTGTTCGACCCTAGTCTCTGTCTAGCTGGATTCGGATCGCTCTTTGTGCGCTCCACCGGGTTGTGGATCGGCACCAGACCTTCGTCGAAGCCTAAAACAACGCCGCCGATTATCATCGGATCGTATTCAGTGAATATAGAACCCTTAGGACCCTTCTCGATAGGAATGCCTATCACAGACTCGATACGCAACTCGGAGGACAATCTGTTCTGTCTTTCCTTCTCCCGTCTCTCGTTATCCTTTCGCGCCCTCTCTAAACTCTTCCAATCGTCCCTCTCCCGCGGTTTATCCTCGGGTTTACCCCTTTCCGGTTTTCGGTCCACGTTTACCCTCCCCTTCTTTGACTCACGTGAATCTATTCGCTCGATACTTTTCTTGAGATCGCTACACTGCCTGTCGATACGCTCCAAACTCTTTCGATCTCTAGCGTCCAAACGCTCCAGACTACGTCTTTCCCGCGAATCTATCCTCTCCAGACTCTTTCTCTCGACGCTTCGCCGCTCCTTGGAGTTCAATCGCTCCATACACTTTGGTTCGCTTTCCCTATCCTTCGAGTCCGAAGGTTCCGGGGGCGCGCCTCTGTCCTGCGAGCTCAGACTCTCTATGGCGCGAATGTCAAAGTCGAATGTCAGCTGATGCTGGAGATCGAGTCTCTCGACGCTCTTACCCCTAGGTTCCCTACAAGCCAGCCTTTCGAAGGGGCTTCTGTTACCCGAATCGAATCGCTCCAGGGTGTGTCTTTGGTCGTAATCAATCGTATTTCTGGCACGGATCTGATACGCCTCGCGATTTGAAAATGCAGTCTGTTTCTCCTTCGGACTGCGAGAGTAGGTGTTATCCAAATATTCTATGGTTCGCTGCAGATCCTGAAAATCTAATCGCTCTATGCTCCGGCATCTAGATTCGCGCGAGTTCTGAGCCTGGGGGGGATTCCTATCGATCGGATCTACGCGCTCGTAGCTTCGCTCGCGGAAGTCTAATCGCTCCAAGCTCTTACGCGATTCCCTCGAATCGTTTCGATCTACGCTCCCTCGCCTACGATTATTATCCCGCGAGTCAAGCCTCTCGACGCTTCTACGCTCTCGCGAATCCAGCCTATCCATCGACCTACGCTCCCGGGAATCAGCCTTCTCCAATCTTCTAGCTTCTCGCGAATTTTCCCGCTCGACCCTCTTCCTCTCCTCCCTCTCTAAACTCCTGCGTTCCCTCTCCTGCATTTTGGACAAAAGTTTCTCCATCTTAGCCTCGGTCTCTCGCGTCTTTCTCTCCCTTGACCTATGCCCCCGGCCCAAACTACCCGTTTCTATATGCGGACGCGGTGGCCGGTCGTCGAGGCTCGCGATACTTTTCGCCCTGGTCGCCCTGCGCATACCCTGGTCCGAAATATTCCGTTCCGGTTCAACGGGGCTGAGATCGTCGTCGATCCTCGACTTGGGTCGCATGATACCCTCGTCTTTCAAAACCTCCGAATCTACGTGAGTGATTTTGTTCTTCTGCTTCAACATCTTCAATTCGTTCATCAAGTTAACCTTCTGCCTCTGTACCTGGGCGACCATCGAATCCTTTCTCTCGGTATCGTTATGGTGCGCGGTGATAGGATTTTTGACCTGCTGATCAACGGGATCGGCATGCCTTGGCTCAAACTTTCTCTCGATTTGCGTGTTAGATCTTTGAATTCTAGACTCTGTTACGATAAACTCGGTGTCGGTCTTAGTCGCCGCAGGATACCAGTCTATCGACTTAGTCTTCAAACTCTTAATGTCAGCGAGCACGGACTTGAAGTGTTGCTTGTCCGAAGATTTGATAGATTTGTGTTTGACAAAGGCGTCCGTCTCCGAGTCCATGTGAAATAATTCATGGTCTATACCCTCGTCGGAATTTTCTGACGCGGGTTCGTCCTGGGGACTCGAGTAAGACTCGGGGTACTCAAATTCGTGCTCGCGTTCCAAAAGCTCATAAGAATCGTGGGAGAGATCGTCGTGCGACAAATCCCCGGCAGGGCCTGACTCCTCGTGTCCCGATTCGGTGGACAGCGAGGAGGTGCCGGGATAAGAACTGCTGTAAACTTTATCCGGTATCGGGTCGTGATCGAGGGATGGTAATTTCGAGCTAGCCGCGCTGTATGATCTATTGGTCTCGTCGTATCGCGTGACAGGCTTGTCAAGTTCACCTTGAGAAGGTAATTGAAATGGTTCTAGAGGTAATTTAGTGGAATTGTTGTCATTTTTGGAACGCGCTTTGCCAGAATCTTCGAAGCTAGAAGCGTAAAGATCGCGACAGCTGGCCGAGCGCTGCCATGGGTGTCGGGGCAAGGGTCGTGGCGGTGGGAATTCAGGGGGACTGCTGTTAGAGGGGCTGATACGACCTGTTGATGAAATCCGCTGCTGACTGCTGGCATGATGCCGCGACGCCGCTGGTGCCAGGCTGGGGGTAGCTGGCGAGTGGACGTCGATAGAGGTGAGCGTCCGAAAGGACGTAGCTGTGTCTTCGCGACGGTGACCCGTCGTCCCTCCCATCGATACACTCGTCGCAGTCGTCGGAGAATCCAGTGTCATCGAGCCGCATGATAGAGACAGAGCTGGTGTTCCCAGAGCTGCCGAACGAACGAACCAATTTTCTTTCTTTCTTTTCTTTCCTTTCTTTTTCGTTTTCTTTTTTTCGTTTTCTTTTTTAGGAAGAATCGAGTCGCGTATTTTCCGATTCAACTTCGATTCCGGTATAGGTAGATACAGTATGTAAATTTAGAAAGCGTCCTAAGCATGATACACTAAGCTACTCTACGATATAATATAGGACGACGGTAGTATAAGTATATAGGCAGCACTTGCGATACTCGAACGAAAACAAAGTGAACAGAGCAAAATCGAATTTGAGACATAAGAGAATGGATAAGACGAATGGATAGAAAACGATAAGTTTAACAAGAGAAAAGAAACGAGAATAAAGTAGAATGGATTATGGAGAATGGAACAGAATGAATGAGAGAGAGAAAAAAGAAGAGGAAACCGAAATTTGAAATATACAGAAAAGAACGAGTAAAGCGTTTGTGTGATGGTTTTCTTTTTTTTTTTGTGTTGGTGGTGGTACGTACCAGGGTCGCCAAGGGGCAGGAGGGGGTGGGCAGAGATGCTGGAGCTGCCCATAAGGGAGCTGCTTGGAGTCGCCCCACGATAGCCTCCCCCCTCCGAGCCCTGCAATGCCCTACCACCGCTAGTCTGCCGGAACGAATTGGACCTGTGAGCAAGAGAGAGTCAAGGTTCAGCATCAGACCTACGATTGCAAATCCCCGTTCGGAACCAAGTTGTTAAATCATCGATCCCATTGATCCATCAGATCGTTACTCGTCGTTCAACTTGAATAGTTAGAAAAGCACCGTGTAATTCGAGGGGCCGAAGCAAAGCGAGAAGAAATCCGATAACAATCTGTACATTGGCGGTATAGCATCTCTTTAATTCCACGTATTCCTTATCATCAGACAAACACACAAGCTTTGGTTCCAAACAAGTACGTTCACAGTCTGTGACTTCACTGCCCCCCCACTATCCTAATCTAGGATGACGAAGTTGTCTTTCTTCAATCATTCGTCTACCAATTAATTGTTCTATTGGGTTCAATGTGTCGAATCCCCGATGTTAATTGATCTGTCTTTGAGTTGGTATAAACTTTATTCATCGTATGAGAATGAGAATGAAATGTGTCTGGGTGAATAGGTATACGAATTTCTGAATTCTGTTTGTTGAAAGTTCAAAAGTTCCAATTTAAAAAACGACAGAGAAATATCATATGACGGAGTTGATTAATGCGGAGAACAATCGAGGCCAGTCACACCGTTGATCTCGACCGTCGCTGCAGTCTTTATGCAAGTCTTTCAGCCCTGGTCGAACCATACATTTTGGCAAATAAAAAATAGAACAAATAATTACGGAAGCAGCGTTCTTTGGAGGCGATTTATAATACATTAATGTATACTCGTATGAACGGGGAAAGATGAGAAAACCCTGCGTAGAATAGAACAGGTAAAATAAAGAATAAAAAGAGATTTCAAGAAGCGTTTTCACTAATCATCGAGGATCCTGTATGATACGATACGATACGTTACGATACGATACGATACGATACGATACGTTACGTTACGATACGATACGATACGATGCGATTCGATTTCGTCTATCTGTAGATAAAGATCGGTGGTTGAGGTAGTGAAGTGTATTACTTTACAAAGTGTCGTTAAACAGGTAATTGATTAATTAACTATTTATTATAAGAGAGGGTACAATGATCATTCAGGTCTAATCGTGCCTGATGATGAGCCTGACTCCCCGCAACCCTTGTCCGTGCAGGCAACACTGAGAAATCGAGAAATAAAGTGCACAAACAAACACAACAGATATCGGACGTAAAGAAGATTAAAATAAAGGACCACTGCGTAAGAGATTAGATCATCCCCAATCTGCCCGCCCCGTTATTGTGAGAAATGAAAATATCAATTATAAAATCGATAGGCAACGTTATATGTATCAAAATGTGTTGTTCAAAGGATCAATGGCAATGTATACCTCAAGCTCGAACGTTTAAAACAGTTTGAACGATCAATTCATAGCTCGGGGATAACAGCCAAATACGAATAGAAAAAAAAAAAGAAGTTTATTGTCTGAGATGTGCAGCTCAATCAATTAGATCGAACCAAAAAAAATAAGGATAAAAAAAAAAGAAACAAACAGCGAAAGGAAAACTATCGGGTAGTACCGTCGTATACGAGATGATTGTATCCCTACCGGGTCCAACAGCTACCTCAGCGTATGCCATGCTTCGTCTTATCAGTCATTATATCATTGCGTATGAATCACGAGGTCCGTATGCACATTTATTTAAATCTTATCGGGTCAAACCAACGTCATGGCGGGGTTGTGATGTGGTATGGGGTAGGGGGACATATACGCAATTTCATACATGCACTACCTACAAAATAGACTTACGCATTTCGATTTTTGACTAAATATCAATAAATTGTACCGAATTGACGGTAGCTCACCTATGGAACGTTTGTCTCTTGACGTAGTTGTCTCGGACAAATTCTACGATCTGTTTCTGCGTCTTGCCGCTGTACCTGGGGGTGCAGAATGAAAATAATGCATCCTTGAGTAAGAGATCAGAGAAAAGGACATTTTCGTCGATTTCAGATAAAATTCGGGTGAATTCAGTCCGATAATCAATAGCCTGAATACCTGAACGACGAGCCTCGACTGAGTACCCGGGTCTTCTGTCGAACGACATGTTTCACCGTGGAGCATCTGAAGAAACCATGATTTTCCACGCACTTTTTCCAAAAGTTTTTGCACTCGTTACGTCCCTCGAAAAAGAACTCAACGGTATCTTTGTAATACCCCTGGAGCGAGAATAAATCGAACGATAGAACAATAAGCTGATATAATCTGGCATTGAGAGAACTAACTGTCTCTCTGAATTTATAAATACTCACGTAGCCTTCCGGGTGTAATTTGATTAGGAATCGTTTTCGTTTGAAGCTAATTTTCCTTATCTTTGCCCAACTGAATGTGTTTATTTTAGTGTAGTTCTGGAAGACGACAATGCCCATGTGTGCCACGGCGAGATTCAACGGGACTCCCTCATGATCCTGCGGTGAAAAGAGAGCACAAGTTCTTTAAAACGACCTTCTCTCAACGAGCAATACTCGTATCCTTAACGAGCCTCGTAGTCTGTAATAATAACTGCAAAACTACTCGCCTTGGCTGGATGCATTTTCATTCCGTACAATTCACATCTTCGTGCTGTTTCCAATAGATTTAAATCCGCCTCTGCAGGGGACTGACCGCTGTTTGACAAAATATAAAGTTATTTCCAATTGACCCAGCTGTCTCTGCTTCGTTATTACATATTATACGAACTTATGCGATCTCGGCTACTCCGAACATAATAAATAACGCGAACTTTCTTACGCATGTTTTTTATGATTCTCCATAATACGGCGTTCCAATTCCATGTCCTGATGAGGTACGAATTTATAAGTAGATAGGTAAGTGTGATCGGGATAATCTTCTATCACATAATCACCGCATTCGGCTGAAAGAAAAATATATCGTTTATCCTTGATAGTCGAATGAAATGATAATCTCAACTGTGGATGGGTACACATAACATCTATGCACATAAGGTAGGTACTGTAGCATTGGCAATAAACTAGGGTGCAGTATATGTATAACAGGTAAAAGCTAGGTCACGTATGATAATCTCTGACAATCTCCGTGGCAACGAAGCAATTGTCCTTAAATTAACTTGAATTAACACAATCAATGCTTCCGCGCTATAGTATGTACCTTTGTGTCACATGCATTATAATAAATGGAATGGACGGACAGCCTGGGGGTGACACCGGAGACAATAAAGTCGTCGATGGGACGTATAGGGAAACGGAGAAAACGTAGTAATAAACGTTACAGGATAAATTACCTAGGTGTCTATTCCTGGACGATGAATTAGGCAAGTGATTGACATACCTTGCACTATGTAGCTGGCCATTAGCGCGGCTGTATTGTCGTTGCATTGCAACGATCCCTGGGCCAAGTCCCGTTTTATTTGCAAACAGTACAAATATCTGGTGAATTCTTCCTCCAATTGCGCGGGATCGGGGGTGTAAAATTTAACGCAAAACCTCAGGAGCGGATCGACCAAGGTGAGCCCGACCTGTCGGCAAACTGGCTTCTCCAAATCCAGCCAATACTGGAGAGAAAAGGGAATGAAATTTAACGATGAGTCTCGAACCAGTGGTGCAGCTGGTGATGAGCTATTCTTTTCCATTACACCCGATTATAAGTATAATATGTTACCTTGGTCCCGTTTGGTTCCTGATATTCTAATCCAAAGTAATCTGCTTCCAAGAGATTCAACTGTTTGCAGACCTGGTCGAATAATACCCTGCCCAATGCCTTTGCCTGTGAAATTAACGAATTTCTGTAGATCCGTGAGTATCAGTTCCCGCGAAATAGTTTAAGCGATTAGATACTGTCTCGGGAAAACGAGATCTCGTAGGCTTGAAACGGCCACTTAAACCACCCACGACTCTTGACCCGAATAGGTTAAACGCAAAGTGTCTTGCACAGCAAGTTTTACATCGAGAGGAAAAAACAAAAGGTCTCCGATATACTCGAAAAAAGTAAAAGAAAAATAACCTCAATGGATTAGTCGTTGAATGTTGATAAAACGTTACGTTGCGGTGCAATTCAATTCTCATCCTGCATCTCCATATGCAAAATTCGAATTATCGACTCGAGAATTATATACGTACAGTGTGCTTCTGTTATACGCGGCAATATTTGGGGTATTCTGCAGTGAATGAATGATCAAACAAATTATACCATACATTATGCAGTGGGTTGCATTTCGCGAAATTTCAAAGACCGCTTTGTACCCAATATTGTTTTCAAATGAGGTTCATATTTTCTATAACCAAAAGCGTCGAGTTTTTCGTGGATCAGAGACGTGGTAAAATCTAAATTGGGCCTTTGCCCAATTCTACCGCGTGTAGCTATACCGGGTATCAATGTTTCCGCGACTCTGTGAGAAGCTGTGGCAAAGATACGTAAAGGTGTACGATATTGTCGTAGAGAAACAATGCGAGATTAGAAGAAGTACGTGGGTGGGTATATGGAACTATGTACATACTCGCTGGCGGGTAACCCGAGAGCGTACGCTGTCGTGATTTCATTGTCAGTCTGGTAATTTAACTGCATACGATTTCATAATGTATTTAAATTAGGCTCGGCCCGTAATTCGTCTGTAAAAAGGTAACGGCGCCCTTGGGATAACCGAGCGAGGGGATCGCCGATTATGCTCCGTAGCCGGAGTCGCATCGCGACGCAGAGAAGATCTCGCGAGAGAAGCTCAGCAACGGAACGCAAACGCGGAGAAGTTAAAAAGAATATTCAACCGAAAGCTAGAGAGAGGAAAAATTTGAGTTTAGGAAATGATGAGACCGCGATTGCGAAATATCAAACGACTGTGGTCATATAGATTTGCATGGGGTATGGCAAGGCTTTTACACGATCGAACGACTCTGATACGTACGTAGGTACACCTAATTGCGAGTATGTATGTCCAAGCACAGCAATGTGCGCGCTGCTGGTCGTTCTAGTCTACGAGGAATTATTCAATCGACAATATCAGCCAAGGCATCAATTTAAACACCACGGTTCCTTTCAACGACAATCCAACTCTGAAATTAAGAGGATGACGAACACAAGCCGTTAACAGCTCGTTTATACCGTCAGTTATACCCAAATCACGAAGACCTGCCCACCTACGTCGCATAAATCGCGTGCTAATAATCCCTCCGGGGGATCGAACCCTTCGGACACGGATGTAAAGTGGATTTAGAACTATAGGAGGCACCATTATACGATGATAATTTATTGTCGCCCATTTTTACCCCCGAGACAGATCAATCGATTTCCGATTAAAATTTCGAATCAAGTTACGCGATGATTGATAGGAATGAAATATCACCAATCATTCGTTTCGTCGAATGCTGAGAGTAGGGCTTTTAATCGTCTCGTTTTTTCTCGTAGGTACTACAACACCGTTGTTTTACCTGTACTTGAAACATGGTGACCGTGTCGTCGAGCATCTGTACACGAACGGCCAGCATCTTCCCGGCCTTCCTCGGTGTAGCTGGTGGAGTCCGACTGCCACCGTCAACGCCAGCCGGCGTCGAATGGCTATGGGGCATTTTCGAGCCAATACCCCCGGCGGAATTCATTCCCAAATTTTCTATGTCATTCATCTTATCTCGTTTATCATTTATGCTCCGACGGGGATTCCAAAGACTCGAATCTTATCGCTCGCAATTGTATATGCGTCGAGAGTATGACGATCGATGATATCTCTGTTATGTGGTCATCTGTAAATGGAAATTATCACATTCTTATTATCGTGACGAATGGATTGTCACTCACTTTTAACAAACGTTAAGAAGCGGTTCAATGCGATTTAGTATTCGAGTCGTGACCAAAGAGAAACGCAATGTTAATCGATAATTAATATAATAACGTATTGATACCTACAGTACCGGGGCGTGATAACTAACGGTGAAGATTACTTACTCAAATTATTTAGCGATCTTTTGATGTACGTGCCCGATCAGCGATTTCATATACATACGTACGAGTTCATTCGAATTCCTAATGCAATATGTACCTATATCTGACTATATAGCTGGGCGCGAGTCTGACCTATATATACGATTAGAGATTTAAACTCTGACATTGGTACAACGTTGCATATCATGTTTACTGCATACATCATAGATGTATGTTGCATATATATATATATATATGCATACGGTACCTACATACATATATGCGGTATAGCCGCAGCCCTGCATCGTATAATATTGATAAGAGCATTATTTTCGTCTATTTGAAAAGAAACGAAAGATCCCGTCCCCTATCTCTCGTCCACAGTCCACTCGACACGAGTGATTCTCTCTTTTTGAGTTGAAGGGTTTTGAAAAATCAATGTCTCCTTCGCGTACGTACTATGATCGCGTGTGAGCCGAAATTCCTAAGGAATGACTGCGTATACGAGTTGGAACCCGCAGTCGAAGGTTGGCTGCAGGCGGTGTGCAGCCGTAGGGCAGGCAGGTAGACACGTACCTTCGATACATAGGTATATACTATATTATATATATACTATCTCTGTTGCACAAATATGTAATTATCTGTCAGATCGTTGAAAATCTATCGAACGACGGTTGAAATTATTGATTGATAAGTGCGAAAGTGGGTCATAGGAGATATTCGAAACACGAATAAACGTAACGAGTTCGCATAGGACGTCGAGGAACACGACGCCGCGGTATATCGAGACAAAAGCCCAACTACGAGCGAAGGGAGACAGTCGACGACGATCTCTACCGTTCGGCGTTCGCACGCCCCAAAACACATACGCGGGTTCATTGATCACAACCTTTAATGGACACTTTTCTCATGATATTCAAGGAGCTCGCAACCCCAGACTAACGAAATCCATATCACTTACGTTTCCGCTCCTCAATACGTGCACTTTTCACCCGTAACTTAGTCAAACCTTTAACAAACGACGACAAATTCATCGACTGAACACTGCAGACACCCACGGAGCAAAATTTACCCCCCACCACAACGACTAGCAGCGGTACATGTAGAACAGTGATGCTCAACCGGATTGGTGTGTAGAATTTTTAACCTCGGTTACACTTTTACTTTTTCCACCCATTTTACACTGTCTGCGATATGTCGCGTCTCTGCTCTTCCAAATTATTCGAAACTCAAAGCGCGACTGTAGGTTTCACGGAGCTTCAAATCGATTCTCTACACCCATACGGTCAACTAGACGACGAATTGATTATTATGCCACGACATCTCGGTGCGGGAAAAAGAAATCGATCTAATCTATCCGCCTGGAGTCTATCATCTATCATCTATCATCAATCATCGCTGATCGGATAATTTAAATGGTCGAAAATCACCGCCTAATGATTGTCGATAAAGGGCCGCATGGCACTAGATTTTTACGTTAGAAAATTATAATCAGGATTAAATAATAGTGAACCGTATTGTCGCAGGTCACTTTATCGACTAGTCACAGGTACGTGTACGTATTTTCGCGCCATAAAATCGATACACTCTACTCCGTATCTCGAGATTCGACTCTATGTATATCGAAGTATATTCGTACTCGGAAGGAATCGTGAATCGAGCAGAATCGACGTCAAGTTCGAGATTTTGAAACGTCCAAACGTCCCGACACGATGAATTTACATCAATATCTATACGGACCGATTCGCAAAATTACGAACGATTTTACATATTCACGTGTCCTAACTGAACTTCGACTGCGTCCAATCCATTGATCTCGACTCGAATCGTCGAAGGATTAATAATACATATTATAATTAATGGAAATAATGAGAATTCAATCGCTTTGAACCGATTCAGTGATAAACAGTGAGCGATAAATTGCAAGTATGGATAAAAATTCGGTATATTATATAACTTCTGTAATCGCAGTCTTATTATATTCGGTCCCCTTTCGTAAATAATCCCGCAACGATCCTAGGATAAAATTTATACCATCGGTTCGACTACTGGAAAAATGATAACATTGGTATATGATAGCGGATCAGAAGTTATATTATATTACGTTTTAATTTTGTAATTATTACTAGGATTGTACCTAAGAATCCACAGGAGATTGCATCACTATATGCCAGCTTCAGATCAGATGCTATGGTTTCTATATGGCCAGTTCCAACTTTGGGATTCATTTTATTTATTTATTTATTCACGATGTTTGACTGAAAATAAAATTAAAAATAATGAATCTCGAAACAGTGTGACTCAATTATGAGACCACTGTAGACTCGGAGACCTGAAACACAGAACGATCTATTAGAATTCTGTTTTATATTGTATTTATTGTAAATATTATAAATGAAAACATAAAATGAGGGATAAATATTGATTAAAATTATTTTTTGTGTTCCTGAAACAGAGAAATATGATTAACCCTGAAACAGAAAAGGAGATAGGTGATTAGTATGTGTATAAGACATGTTTTAAGATAGAGAAAGACAGATTGAAAGATTCAAGAATTGAAAGAGAGAGAAGAAGAAAGGAAATGAAAGGAAAATTATTAAGCATAGAATTGGTGGAATAGCGGTCGGCGTCCTCTTCGACACGACGTCTTCAGGCGCAGCTTTACCCTTGACTCTGTGCCCCACGTTAGCACAGAGAACAAGGGCAGCATTTTGCCCAGTCGAGTGATTGCAGATTGGTTTTAGATATTTTTCAGATTGCATGAATTTACTTTACATATTTTCCAATTCAAAGAACCGCGTTCGCTTCTAGTCAAATTATTTATATCATATTTATTGATGGACTCTATAAAAGTTCTGGTAATATTTACGTAATAATGAAATTGAATTTAAGGTATTATTTCTATTGGGGAACTTGTTCAAAGTCAGACTTGAGAGAATTGAATTTCTGCAACCACTCGACGCTGTAAACGGTAATGATTTCTCCCGGCTTAATTGAGATATCGCGAATCCTGCCTACCCTCGCCTCGATTGACGATTACCACCCAGAATTATATAACTAATAAAATCATAGCATGCAAACACACATAGACCGGAAATCCACGACCCACCCGCCCTACCTTTCCACCTATATTTAAAACGGGCCTAAAAATTCACCTATATTTAAACGATTCCCATTCAAACCAACACATTCATTCACCCTCAATCACACCGTGGTCGTTTTCTTACTCATTTTCACTGTAGGGAAGAGAACGGGTTAGTTACATCCTGGGCTAATTTCTGTACACGTTTAAGACTCTTTTAAAAGTTTTTATTAAACTGAAGTTAAATTTACCAAGATTTAAAATAATCGAAAGCGTAAAAAATGGACAAGAAATAATCAAATGAATTTAAATAAATTTAAGATTTAACGAACTAGGTGATAAAGTTTGGATCAATCAAAAACAAATACTGTATCTCTACTGCAGATATGAGGCATTATGCAATTGCTATCGCTGCTCCGCAACGGAAAATAGTTAAAAAAAATATTATGGAAATCTGAGAGTTGAATAATTGAAATATAATTCAATTTTCAGGAAATAATAGGCTAATTGTTATTCGAAGGTCATATCTCCGTTGCGAGCGCAGGAAAGCCCCTAAATTATTGTAAACATAGATTTTTCAATCACAAATGGTACCGCTATTCCACGCAAAAGATAGAACAGGTGAAAGATAGACAGCAAAATCTAATTGTATGACTCACCCCACTGCTATCCCAGCAAACTATTCTTCAAAGCCGCCTCGTCTAGGATTCCTCTCGATTTGCTCTGCTTTCCTCCTGCAGAAGTACATCCTTCAGGGATCCTTTCTCATACGATAAATGGTATCCACAAATATTCCATCGTCACTGTCTTGTTCACATATCCACGTATCACCAAACTTAATGATTATATCCAAGTGGGCACTTTTTTATTGCACTTTTTTTTATAATTCGAAGAGTATTTATTTCGATTTTAGCACAACGATCGACATATCGAAGGGTGAGAACTTTATAATACGCAATAAGCACCCCGAGAATCTACATTTACGTAGCTAACGTGAAATACCTACATCAAGTTACGTGTAATTATGAAGCTAATTTTTATTCTATTTATGACATGAAAAACTACTCGATAACAAAGTCGAATAACAGCTACAACTCGTATTTATATAAATGAAAATTCAATTACGAACCTGCTGGTGGTTGAAAATTATCAGAATTGTAAAAAAAGTAAAAGAAATTGGCTAATAACTGTAGCGAGAGTGATAAATAAGAGTAAAATCAATAGAGGAACAACGCGTGATGAACGACTGTAGAACACTATCGTATTAATTGAGAATTAAAGTTAGACTTACGCTCGGAATGCATGTTAAATGTGTCTAATTCCATTTCCACTTATTATTTGCACACTTTTTACGTATTACCGGCGAGCTAGGACGCAAAAATAACATTATTATCCCGAAAAACACTGCACTGACATGTTCGAACTGAAATAATAACCAGAATGGCGTGATCACCCGTCGATTGTTTTTACGAAGGGGTATATAACAAATTCCGATCACGTGACGTCACGTGATCGTCCCTCGGTATTTTTGTAGGAAAAATGATATTAAAATAGCGGAAAATTGAATCAAAGGAAAATATCAAACCGAAATAAGCACTGCAATGTTGTCGATCACTGGTCGATAATTATTTTCACTATAAACCGCCAAAAGATCTGACGAAGGCGAGCTAGGACGCAAAAATGACATTATTATCCCGAGAAATACACTGCACTGACATGTTCGAACTGAAATAATAACCAGAATGGCGTGATCACCCGTCAATTGTTTTTAAGAAGGGGTATAACAAATACCGATCACGTGACGTCACGTGACCGTCCCTCAGTGTTTTTGTAGAAAAAATGATAATAATATAGCGAAAAATAAATCAAAGGAAAATATCAAACCGAAATAAGCACTGCAATGTTGTAGATCACTGGTCGATAATTATTTTCACTAACCGCCAAAAGATCTGACGAAGACCGCCGTCTGGCTTCACATATCATATGCCCGCACTATATCAGACATATTATTAACAGGGAACCGTTTCTGATCAACAATATGATAATATTTTCACAGATTTTATGAGGATTCCCGAGATATTAAGATGTTCATTCCCCCCATAAAAGAATCGGCAACGGAAAATCAGTTACTTTATCCCTTGCGATAATGCGTTGACTATGAAATCGTGAATTCGACCGGAAAACGAATGTTTTTCGACTTAAAGACCCGTCACTTCGTATATCACAGTTCGATTCATATTTTAGTCCATAATTTACGTTAAAAGAGCACTTATTTTCTATATTTACTAAGTTTAATAGAAACAAAATCGCGACTGTATAAAAATCCTGCACTGGTATCGGTCTGAATGTTGTAATAGACGGCATTTTCGACTTACCGAAAATTTCAAACATTCGAATGTCAACACACTTCACGTTACTCAGCGCCGTACCAAGCCGAAATGGCGCCCGGTGCAAGTTACAAAATAAAACTAATGTCAAATATTATAGCACAATTTTTTCGATTGGGAAATTCAAAAATTCGGATGTAATAAAAAATAAATAGACGCAATAAAAATTCTGTAGTTTTTCTATCTGATCTGAACGTATTTTTAACTATTTTAATTCGACCGAGTCGCATCGTTGGGCCCGCGCGAATCTTGGGGGGCCCTGAGACTGTTTATTTTCCAAACTCACGCGCGAAAAAAATCGCGTTCAAAAGTTAAAGGATGAATGATATACTGTTAGAAAAATGTAAAAAATTGACTGATTTATGTTTTCCGAATTCTTAAGGTCGATAAATTTTTATTACTTGAGAATTATATGTAATATTTCAAGATTTCCCAATAATTTTCAACAGAATAGATGATAAATCAAGTATACTATCTCAAAAAATTGTAAAATTGACAAATTTTGAATTTTCAGAGTTTATACATTTTTATTTATTGAAAAACATATTCAATTTTATAAGAACCCTCAATAATCATGCATAAAAGAGTTGAAAAATGAATGATATCATCCCAAAAGTGTAGGATTCTCTGAATTTTTAGTTTCTAAATTTATGTTTATTGATAATTATATTTCATGGCTTGAGATTTCTTTGGAAAATCTTAGGGAGTATAAAAATGATGTCTATGAGACATAATTTTCAGCTCAGACTACCAATATTGTTCTTTATTATTTGAATTTCCTTATCGTACAACAGTAACATTTTATAATACTAATACAAGTACATAATATCATTTCTCACAATTAAGCGATGTGAGAAAAATTGTGAAAAAAAACTTCAAGGCTTGTGTCTTTGAAAATGATAATTTCTATGAGCAGCAAAGATTATTTCTGACATTGGAATAGCTTTATGAAAAATGTAGACAAGCCATTTCAAGTTTTTGGGAAGCTGCTTATTTTTTAATTAAACTTTTGAAGCCCATCGTAACACCTATTAGTAAGGAAAATAATTTTTACCCAAGTAAATAACTCTAAGAAGAATACTTATATCATAATTATTCTGTTACGGCAGGAAGTTATTTCTTTTTTAAAGCAGACTTTTGCTTTGATATAATTGGGCTCACTTCGCTACTATTGTCAGCCACAAACCGTTTCTTGTGCCTAATCAAATGGGAAACTGGAGTACTTGTACCAAATTCATCATTTTCCAACAAAATTACATTTGATTTTGATTTTTTCCTCGTAGTGCTCGTGCCAGCAGATGCTATTCCCTCAGATGAGGGTGTATCCTCGTTCAATTGCTCAGAAATCATCCCTCTTTGTTTTTCAGATGGAAATTCTAGCAACCTTTGCCTCAAAGTTGTCTTGGGTGCATTCGCACCGGGTCCTACAGTTTCCTTTTGCTTCTTGTTCGATTTTGATTTCTTATTCGAAGCCTCAGCCGCTTGGATAGGTTTTTTTTTCGAAGCTCGACGTTTACCTTTATTCTCGAGAGATTTCTTAGTCTGCTGATTGACTGAATCCAACAAGTTTGGCTCAGGATCATCCATTTGCTGTGAGTCCGAATTATTTGGATCGTGTTCTTGGTTTCCTGATGCATTATACGACAAAGAAGCTTCCCTTGACTTGCGCTTCAACCCACGATGGCTTGATTTTTTTTTATGTTTGTTTTCCTCAGTTAAGAAATTTGATTCAGAGCTTGAGGCACCGCTGTCCTGTTGATAAAATACAATACCACGTTAGATACAATTACAAAGAGTACCGTGATGGTAGCGTGTATTATGATTGTATACTTTGAAAGAATAAACAAATCAGATTTGAACAGGAACTAATATTTGAATTTATATAGAGATATCGAGGGTAAGTTTGTGGTTTTCTTTTTCTTTTGAAATGCTCTTGGAGAAAATTTAGTCGCGTAATAGACATAAGGTTGAATAAACTGCATCATTTTCGTATTTAATGCATAACAATTATACTTTTTTACAAGCAAAAGTTGCGTCAACCTAAACTCCATCTATCTGCGCTTAAAAAGTCTCTTACATTTCGATCCAGAATGTCTAGGTCCTCTCCTTTTCGCCATACAACTTGAGTATTCTCTGCACTAACAGTTTCCTCGAATGCTTTCTTCAAATCATAGCATTTGAAATATTTGAAGTAACTTTTGAGCTTAGTGACCAAAGAGTTGGCCAGGGTTTTCGAATCAAATGGATCAACTTTAATCTTATGTGGTCGAACTCTGTTTGATTCGTATATCAAATATAGTAATATGTTGTGTGATTCCTTCGAATCCAGATCTCGCATATCAACGAATTTCAAAGTGATTACGGTGTGTCCTACTCTCGAATCCAACCAGCAGCCCGATAGGTCATCCATAATAGCCTGGAAAGTAGAATTTACGCTTAGAATACGAATTTCCAAACCTGCATCTCTAAACTATTCTCTCAAACTCGCGAAATAGTTTTGATTAAAAAAAAACGAACAGATCAAGTATCGAAGCAACGAGATACAGCTTCAGCTTAGCCCTTATTCTCATATACTCAAGGGAAGCTATCTTTTCGTTTATCGAAGTATTTCATTACATATCAGGCTAATTAGACGGTTAAGAACACGAGCTAGTTATACCTGCAATTCATTGTACTGTTGTACTCTATTTGTATAACAATCAATGTGGTGTTTACAGTTTGTTAAAAATAATTTCAAATCCATGGTGGTGTTGAGCGGAGTTTCTAGGAGAATGCTGTTCATGTCGACCGACATGGGCATCACCCATTTGCCAATTTTTAGCTTTTCCGATGCGTTTGTAATCTGCACAGCATAAGCATCGTCGCCGACTAAATTCCTCGAAGAAGAGAAACTAAAGACGTGTTCGTTTTCAACAAACTTTGTGCAGTGCATTCCTGCCAGTTTGAACAACTGATCTGTGTATTTCGTTTCTACGTCGGGGATCCTCTTGGAAGGCAATTCCGAAAGCTCCGGAGGTTTGAGCAGATGTTTGATGTCTCCAAACTTGGAAATATTCAGGCAGCATTCTACTTGAAAATTGAGCTCCTTCAGCTCTTGAATCTCCTGTCTCAGCTTGATCTTTTTTTCCTTCAGCACCTCTGGAAATAATTAATTTTTTACCATAGAAAATTAATATAATAGCAATATAATAAGCTGTTTTTATCCCTTAATTGGAAAATTCGTTTCTCAAGCGTGAGAAAGTGATATAATATTAGAATATTGTATGTTGTTGCGTAATTATTATCAGTATATTCCTTTGAAATATTCTGCAAATTAATTCTCTTACGTCGAGACTTGGAATTCAATTTTACGCCGAAGCTTACGGTACACGAAGTCGTTATTTATTTCTCATGTGTGAATTATTAGATTTTTTCGAGTAGTTAAGCGAGGAAATAATATAAAAAATTGTTGTTTTCGATGAATCGCAGATTGGCGAAGATGAGGCGATAAAAATTTCGGTAGATGATAGTTTACAGTTTAATTTTCAATGATTATAATCACGAAATTCGCGGGGGATTCCGGTGAAATTTTATTGTTTCCTAATGTGTCGGGGCTCGTACGCAACAAACGTTTTGGTAAGGGTTAAGTTTTTATTTCAAACAGATCGAAAATGTGTCGAGGAAGTAATTAAACAAGAGTCAATATTTTACTCACCAGCTAATGTTTTCGTCGTATTTTCATCGGGAGATTTTGAATGATTTTGGCTATCTAAAGATTCCATAGTTAACTCTGACAGAGCTTCGCCGGCTTCGAGTAACGAGGTTAATAATCTACGAAATGAAAATAAAAGACCTGTTCAATGATTCTTTACCTTGATTAGATCGATCCAAGATCCTAGAAAACTCGCTCATTTTTACCTTACATTGTTTTAAGGCGTACGCGAAGTAGTATGGCTCTATTACGTATTTGAAATTCGATGTAAACAATACGGCATCAAAAAAAGCAGAAATAAAAGTGAAAGTGACAGTCAGCTGTGGTCAGCTGTTCCAAGACGCGGCGTTACCGACCGGGAGATGGCGCCACCTCCGACTTTCAGGTTTGAACTTGACTGAGCATAGGTTGTTGATTGGCTCACCGAAACAAGATTCGACAAGTCACAAGATGGCCGCCACGTCGCCGGGTGAAAGCTGCACGACTCCACGCTCACGTAAATACTTCTGATACGCAAATACTTTTGATACGAATGATTTCAACCAACGCAGAGAATGGACGAATACCTAATAAATAAAGGTATATAACAAAGTTACTTATAACCCACGCATAAAAATTTCCAATCAACAAAGTGTTTGGTGGCATATTTTCGACTGACACCGAAGCCGGTCGAACGAATGCATGTTTGAGAATTGTATCGTGAACAACAGATGACTGATCTAATTCTTAATTGTTTGCAAATATTATGTGGGTATGTATAATGTGTTATTGAAATAAACTTGTTATTGTTGCCATGTCATGTCGAACGATTTGCCGTACGTAAATCTTTGTTGATTTTATTCGCTATTTTTTCGTCTAGTAGTTATCGATAAAAATAATATTTACACGCCAGAGAACTGAAGCTACGTTAGCAGGTAATTTTCGCATAATTTCGATCGGAAAATGATTAAAAGAAAATCATTCCGCGTCAGAATCAATTCTTTTCGACTGATTCTAACCTCAAATACCGTAAAAAACGTTATAGACCTAATCGTCTGTGGTTGACCTTGATCTCCAGTTTGAGCTTCTACTTTTATTTTTTGTTGAATATTCAAGTTTACTCTATTCTATTTCATTTAATTTAAGTTCTCGAAATCAAACTTGCCGCTGCTCAATACTACAATTATCGCCCGATGCTTACCCAAAGCGCTACGAGTGTCTGGCAAATGTCATCGGCTGAACGATCTACAGAGAGATTTATCTAACAGTGCCGAAACATGTGTGGTGAATATTTTACTATTTTCTATAACTCTTAGCATTTATTTGTTCGATTATTGACTGTGATGTCCTTTGTGTATTGAAAATCAATAGGGAATGAAAACTGGAGCATTTTACATTCCCTGCATCATTCTCATGTAATATTTACGATTTTAACCTAGAGTTCTTTCGCATACAATATCTACCATCTATTTTTACCGTATGAATCAAGACTGTGCCTGAATTAGTACAGTCTTGAAACTGTAGGTCACCTCGCTCGCAAAATCAGGCCTGCCGAAGTGCTGGAACTGGAAAAATCCCTGGAAGGAAAGCACAGGCGTAGATCGAACCAGAGCAGAGCCATAGAGTCGGACGAACCACTAAATTAATTGCAGCGATAGCTGGGTGAGTCATGAGGTTTGATTTGCTGTCTTTCTTTTCCTCAATCTGTATTGCGTGGGATAGCGGTAAAAATTGTTACCTGAATAAGTGTTTGTCTTTTTTAAACTGTGTATTTTCTGACCTGTAATTGGAAAGTATTTTCCTTCCTTCGACCTGATTAAAAATCTCCTATCAATTTTCTTACTGAACTTTACATTTCCCTGATTTGTGCTACTATGATATAATTGAGTAGAAATCACGATGAATATTTTCTCAAACAGCAAAGTTCTGGTGGATTTGAAATTTGAGAGAGTCTTAACTCTCTGTAGAAGTTTGTAGACGTAGGATGCAATTAACCCGTTCTCTTCCCTACAGTGACAATGAAACAGTAAGTCAAGAACCCACGGTATGATTGAGGATGAATGAATGTGTTGGCCAGAATGAAAATCGTTTAAATATAGGTGAATAGGTAGATTTGGGTGGGCCGTGTTTTATTATTTTAATCTGGCATCGGGATCGTTAATCGAGGCAAGGGTAGGCAGGATTCGCGATATCTCAATTAAGCCGGAAGCAATCATTACCGTTTACAGCGTCGAGTGGTTGCAGCAATTCAATTCTCTCAAGTCTGACTTTGAATAAGTTCCCCAACAGAAATAATATTTTAAATTCAATTTCATTATTAAGTAAATATTACCAGAACTTTTATAGAGTCCATGAATAAATATGATTTAAATAATTTGACTAGAAGCAAACGCGGTTCTTTGAATTGGAAAATATGTAAAGTAAAATCATGCAATCTCTCGACTGGGCAAATTGCTGCCCTTGTTCTCCGTGCTAACGTGGGGCACAGAGTCAAGGGTAAAGCTGCGCCTGAAGACGTCGTGTCGAAGAGGACGCCGACCGCTATCCCATCAATTCTATGCTTGATAATTTTCTTTTCATTTCCCCTTCATTCTTCTTCTCTTTTGACCTATTAAATCTTTCAATCTGTCTTTCTCTTTTTTTTTTTTAAATCCTATTAGTTGAGATCTACTATGATGCGAAACATGCCGAGATGATCTCTGCTCTATCACTTCTTTTTGAGCCTTCATCATGTCTCTGGCTTGGTTTGCAACCAATTCCGACAATTAGCTTAATTGCTTTTTAATTTAGCCTCAACGGAAAGCCAGAAATCAATTAAATAATCTTCAAATCACAGTCACTCAGAAATCTGATGAAAAAAAACAGCTAGCTAACATATTGTCATATTATATATTTATTGCATTAAAGTCTGTGTATTTTATTTATAATTTTTTGCACACATATTGGTTTTTCTACAGGAATTTTCATGTCCTGATACTTTTCACATAAAGTTAAGAATACTTGTTCCATTGATGTTTGGCTGACAGAGCTATCGGATATTTCAGGATGTTTTGCTTTAAGTTTTTCAAGCGTCTCGAATATTGTGCTATACTTTGTTTCACTTGCATTGATTTCATATTTTAATATACCCTGGAAATTTAGTCTATCATAGAACGCAATCAAAAATAGAATTTTAGAAAAACTTGAGTTATCTCCAATCATATTTCTATATTATTTACATGCAACAGGTAAAAACTTACAATATGCGAGCTCTTGAAATGAAAACCTGTAAACATGTTATCAATAGATCTTTTAACTTCTTCAATCTTCTCTAGACCGACTGTGGCTAGCAAACCAATATTTAACATAAAATACTCTCCGTGTTGATGCTTGAGCTGTTCGCTGCTTCCAAAAGCCACAAATTGCCCTTTTACTAATACACCTATCCTTAAACAAAGAGTCTCGGCTTCTTCCATGCTGTAAAGTAACCGGTTAATATTTTTTTTGAGCTAAAACTTATCCGTATTGATATAAATTGAATGAAGAATGAAAAATTTTACCTTTGCGTGGTGACCAACAAGGACCTGCCCATTTCGCGTATAAAGTGTAGTGTATCGCAAACAACTTGTCTAGCTATTGCATCTAATCCCGAAGTCGGTTCGTCCAAAAAAACGATTGGCAAATCACCGATTAGACTTTGTAGAATACAGATTTTCCTCCGAATTCCCCAAGGACAATACCTCACTCGCGTATTTTCATAATCTAAGAGATCTATAAGTAAATTGGTAACTTGCGCATAAATTCTCCCTATTTATTTTACTCGAAAGACCTTCATTAGCTTACCGAATACATCTAGCCATTTGTCTACTTCGTCTTGCACTCGATCCAGAGGTACGCCGCGGAGTGTCGCGAGTAGTCGTAAGTTCTGTCTTGCCGTCATGAATTTATTCAAGCCCCCAATTTGGGGACAGTAACCAATCGTGCTTGAGAACTTTGTGAATTTCATTATATTTGATTAATGCTTGACAGTGTTTCGGATTTAATTAGTCTGCAAGATTTTATGAAACTTACCAAGTGATTGTCTTTCATCAAGTCGTAATTTTGGATAACTGCCCTGCCACTTGTGGGCAGCTCTTCTCCGCTCAAGATTTTGAAAATTGTTGACTTCCCAGCACCATTTACCCCGAGTAATCCCAAACATTCATTTTTATAAACCTAGTTAGTTTTCAAATCATAAATTAATTGCTTGAGGTTTTTAAGAAATGAATCACTCACGTTAAAATTAACTCCTCGAACTGCAGCTTCGCCCCCAAATTTCTTCGATAGATTTTGAACTGATAACATCACGTTTGATGACATACCTCCGCTAGATTGACATTCTAGAAATTTGAGTACAATTCAGCATATCTGACTGGTTTATAACTCAGTACTAAATAATATTTGTTCACTTTGTCATTTTACCTTTCATAAAATTATCCACTTGTTCCTTTTCAAACAAAACGTGCGGTTCTGTTATAAATTCGTTAATTTCAGCTGGATAAATTCGTTTTCCATAGTATCTTCCGAGTCTCCTTTTGTATCGTGACTCAATGAGCATTATAATCATTAAAAATACCAAAGTTTCTATTAAAAATATGGCTATATCAACCATTATCGAATGATGAAATTCATGGGTTACACGTTTGGTCCACATAATATTAAGCGGTCGGTAGCAGCTGCTGTTTCCACAGGCATCTAATACGATTATAATGATATTTTGTCGTATGAACTATCATAGATTCATAGTAGTTGTGAATTCTTGAATACCTAATTGTTGAATCTAATGGCTATCTGATTTTTTCAATATTCTCTAATATTTAGCTTACGGCAGCATGGATCTTCTACCCAGAACGAAGATTGGCAGCCATCGAGTCGTCTACATTGCGCATTGTAAATGTACAAGGAAAAATAGCTGCTGATTGCACAGGCCAATGTGTATTGCGGAAACACGTGAAGCATTGTATCGCCAATTTCTCTCCCTGTAGGTGGGATAAGCTGCATCAATATCGGATGCGTTAAGCTTCCGTTTACCACAATAACTGCAAGTAAGGAAATGTGAAAGTGACAAAAAAATTAACAAAGCGAGACTGTTTATCTTCACAAACAACATTGCAGTTTTTCTCGGGCCTATTATAATTCTCATACACAAACTAAGCTGCTTACCAGTGATTACATTTAGCGCTAATACGATTATACAAGTGATTTCTACTCTTCGCACAAAGAAATGGAGAATATATCCCATGGGTAACGCTGCTATTCCATAGAGTAGGAAAATTATCAGCATTTGGACTGAAACAGGAGATTTTTGGGAGAAAGTTCATAATGCGTTTACTCTGAGAGCTTGAAAAGTTCGTTGATTACGCACAAAATTCGATTCCGGTGATATCGGATGCCGCATTGTAGAAAATGGAAATAGGAGACGCAATGAAGAGCAGGGATAAGAGATAGATCAGAATATCCATAATGTAATTTGGAGCCCAATACTTTATTACCGACATTCCGACTGTATTTAATTGCAGCTGTTTAGACCTAGATCTAAGTTCCTTTGTCACTAAGTTAATACTCGGCAAGAGTAAAAAGAGCGTCACAATAATGGATAAATTCTGCCAGTTTCTAATCCCTGGTGTGTGGATGATCCGGCTCTGCCACTGAAAGAATCTGCCTTGAGCAATCAATTTCAATAAGCGGAACTATTACCCGCCTATGAGCTCTTACTTGTGTAGGATTTAAAATCGGCTCTGTTTCTAGTTTGATCGCACAGTCTTCGCAGCCATTATATCTTAACAGCGCATTGTGTAGCGTAGTAATTGAAATTGGTCCGCTGTGACTTGCAGTTACAGAATACAATAGATTTATTCTATTTCTATCCAACACATCGATTCCCATAAAATAATGTTGTCTAATCTGAAATCGGGTAGAATTTACGTTGGGAAAGATTAATATTCTGTTAAACCATTTTTTGCGAAACTCCTAGTGCTAAAAAACTCTACCTCCATAGAATTCCAAGTTGGCTTTGAAATAAGTTCCGTGGCACTAATGTCATTAGAGATGTAATAACTACTGGTTTTTCCATCGGAATCATACATCTTGATAGTATCGATTAAGGTCTTGAGTAGCGTGTTTGACTTTGCATCATTGTGAAGCAAGATACCAAGTCCTGATGCAGTGTATTTTGAAATGTTCACTTGGTTCACCCTATTAACAGGAAGAAGATAATTCTACTAATCACAATTCCTTTTACAATTCACTGTGATTCTCTTAGTTCCAAGCCAATGTTTTTAGTTAGATAAAACTCGTAATAAGCACCTCGTTGTTGCTATACTGAGCTTTACGTGCTGTGCCATTACCAAACACCCAATAAACCCGACTAATGAGAATAGCAGCTGAAAAATATGGAAACAGAAAGGAATATTATGAAAAAGCAAATTTCAAAGTATTATTAGCAGCTTACCGAATAAGCATAGACGTTCCACAAGGTTAATATATGAAGACACTTTTTATAGAACATTATACCAATCTGTTGGGTAAAAAGACCTTTCCCTTTCCTCCGTGTCCATGGTTTGGCTAAAATGAAGGAAATTACCATCAGTAAATTTATTTCATAATCATAAACCAAATCATATTATTGCTGTGATGAAATTATATAGCACCTTTAATAAGGAGATCGTATCGCCATTTTCTAATCATCATTTCAAATTCACGATCATTATAGAAGGCCTTTATGCCGCTCCGCGACTTGATGTGACTCATCAATCCTATTCTAAATCATTTCAATGTTTAAGTTCTCTGTCACATTCTTGTTCGTGGTAATTATCCAGTTTTTTATTCACTGTATTTTAGTTTGACATTTTTTTGTACCTGCGAAATTGCTCCTCAATACTTGTAGTGTTTAATCCAATAGACTTTATTCGCAATACGCGCAAGTTGGACTCTAGATGTTTCAACAGCTTTGCGAATGCCGTTCTCCTTGGTAAATCATACTTTACCACATGCCCTAGCCTGGTACGCAATTTAATCTGATCCGAAGAAAAGTTCTGTACTACAGACGTGAGGAAGTTTAGGTTGCAGTCTTCCTCTATTACTATACTTAGCAGATAAGCAACGCCTGACAATTATAGAATCATTCAACTGTCTATTTCTTTATTCTGACTCTGATAACAAGTTTTGGAAACCAATTCCGAAATTTTAGTTGTAATGTAACTAACCGAAGCGTCGATTCAGGTACATTTTCGTTCCGTAACATTCAACTTTGCCATTAGCAATTATAGCAATTCTGTCTGGTAATATATCAGCTGCTTCCATTGAATTGGTTGTCATTATTATGGTTCGCTGTTCTTTAAGAGCCTTAACAGTTCAAGGACTTTTTTTAGTCGGTGTAAGAGTTGAAAATTTTTCCCTGTTTGAACAGTTATACTAACTAGTAACGTGTCCCAAATCTTTCTTCTATTTTGTGGATCAACGCCGTACCCTGGTTCATCTAACACAAGTATCTGAAAGTGATCCGGGCACAGAGTAACCAATCAATAATATTCATCATCAAGAGTTAGTTTAAATGGAAATAATTTAATCGTATGTCGAGTATTGATTATACTTATGCTTTCGAAGTTGAAATCGATTAACAAAGAGCAAGCTTCCAGCTTTTACCTTAGCATTACCAATTAAAGCCATGCTCAAGCTGACGCGTCTTTTCATACCTAAGGAGAAGTATTTGACCTTTATGTTTTGGTCCGTGCTCAATCCTAGTTGCATTAACATCAATTCAGCCTTTTCTAATGCATCTTTGTACGACATACCCTTCATCTAATAAAGCAAGACATATTGAAATGATATGAGTATAACTAGACATGTAAATATACTGAAAAACTTTCGATTTTGGAAAAACTAGATTTTCTCACCATTCCAAATAAGTATACATGTTCTATAGCAGTTAGATCGTTGACTAGGATATTATCTTGCGGGCAATACCCAATGAGATTTTTTTGTGAGTCCTTCTGCCTGTTATAATCCTTCCCTAGGACGTAGATATTGCCTTGAGACGGTTTATACATCCCTGTTGCATTCAAGTTTAGCGCTTAGCTTTATTACATAAATTCTTCAAAACACTTATATAATTTATGATTAATAATTGTCGAAAAGAAACTATCAGTACCTACGATCATTTTTAACAGGGTGCTTTTTCCAGCACCATTGTGCCCAAGGATGATATGAAATTCTCCCTCATAGAAATCTATAGTCATGCCGTCAATTGCAATCACTTGATTTTTCGGCGAACCAAACGTTTTTGTTATCTGTCTGATCGCGATTACCGGCTATGAAATTATTGACAAATGTATAGATCAATAATCTGACCTTTAGTTACAACTAAATTCTAAAAAAATCACTCCTACTTGAATAGACACTCACAGTTAGGCCTATCGGTGTTTTTTCAACTGTCGACCACTTTGTTGTACCCCTGTAATTCACGTCTAGTTGTAACGGTCTCGAAACATGTTTCTGTGAAAGTATTATTAGTCGGAATAATTAGTCGTTCATAAAATAAAACAATGGATATTTGACGATTTTATTGTGCGGGAAATGAGTTACCTGACAGAGATAATACCATGGCTTTCCAGCTTCATGTTTTCCTGGTCTTAGCTTGTCAAAATAACGTGTCAGCAGCGTCCAAAAAATGATGTGCAAGACCCAAGAGAATAAAATTATAACCAGTGGCATTTGGTGCCTTCTATATATCAAATCACTCGCTTCTTCTCTTTCTATAGCTCTGGTTAAATTCATGGAATCTGATTTCAAATTCAATTTTAAATTTGTATTGTTTCGAGCTGATTCTGCATCCTCGGGAATAGGTCGCACTGTCATAACAAACACGGTCATCTGCTCGACCAGAATGTACTTTTCAAGCCTAGCCGAATGGCTCAATTTTTCTGTTAGTCAAATCTTTCGATCCTCACCGGTCATTAGGTACTATTAAATTTTTGATAGAATTTACTTACTCGTATTTCGTATCGCAGCAAAATTGAGTAAACCATAGAGTAATCCATTGTGCGGCAACCAGAGGGTTGCAATTTGTATTGTATAGCTCATATGTTCTGTGTACTTGCCTAACACTATGGATACATAACTCAATAGCAACCACAGCATAGTGCCTATTAGACCGGCTTCCAATGCTTAGAAATGAAAAGAAGATTTATACAGACGACTTAATTTGTTCTGTGAGCATAAGTATTTCCTGATTTATTTGGTAGAATCGATAGAATTATCTACATAAATTTGCTGTTCAATTACTTACGTGTTATCTTTATACTTACAATTATTGAAGAACGTTCCCACAAAGAACATGAAGCACGTAGACATCGTCAAATATAATAATATAAAAAAGCAGATTGTCAGAGCATAGGCATTTACCAATATAGGATTCAATATAATTGAGCAAACTATAGACACAGGAATGGCTACCATTAGCATGTACAATATCCAACCGGTATACAGCATCGTTAAAGACATTCCCATAACATGCATCAATTCCTAATTCATTTGTAGAAGAAAGAAGTTTAAGTATATCATTTATATACATTACACAGTCTGTAGTTACCCGAAATCCTTTATCCTTATGATGCACGACTTTGTGTAATACTTCGACGGGTATTAATATAAACGCCATAATCATCAGACAATATGCTATGATGACAGACGGCTCTAAGGGCACTGGTATAACTAACAAGTTTAGCGTAAAATACGGGAACCGTCCGAGCGATATCTATAATTTATTCAGTTATATAGTCGTTTTTTGTTTTTACAATCTAATTAATTTTGAATAGAAGTTAAAAACGGTTGTTATATTCGTTATTACTCTATTCAGCAAATGAGACAATTGACCACTTTGCCACATATCGAGGAAAGAGATATCAATTGCAATTTGCAGTGGGATAAAACCAGTTGTAATGTAAGGATCTGAAACAAAATCGTAAATACGTTTTTATTGGGATTTTAAAAACGGTTCATTCTTTTGAAATTTTTATTACTTAATAGTTTAAGTGGGGCGTGATTATTATCAATGCTGACCTTCCGTTGATGGCTCCTCATTATTCCAAATAGCAGAAGAACTGTGGGTGTCATCATAAGATCGAATTTTGTATTTCAGTACCTTTGGCTTTTCACTTTGTTCGTTGCTTAGTGTGAAAATTGCCCACAGTGACTTGACACGAGAATTTTTGTCATATGTTTCATCTGCAGCAGCCGGAGTAACTGTTTATTTAATATTATGCGCATCTGATAATTAACGTAATCCGATAAAGAACAATCAATGTTCTTTGAGCAATTTCCTTTACAGACTAAGAATAATCTTACTTTTGATATTTAACAATCTTGCAGCCTTTGACATTAATTCACTTACAAAACGGTCATTAGGCATGTATCGACACCTCACATTCTTTGGCATCTTTTTCAAAACTTCTGATATTTTGGCATGTTCGTGTTGCTGAAATATTTCAATTTCACTTTATCTTATAAATACTACACTTGCCTTCTCTCATTTTTAAAGTTATCTCAATGTTTGTTTCTCACTTGTAAGCGGAGTGCTCCTGGCTCGAAGATTAAACGGATTTGTAACGTGAATATTATCGCTATTAAAAATTGCAGCATTGTAACAATATATACACGCTTTCTTATAAGGACAGCTTTGCGCGAGAGCAACAACAGTTTTCTACCCATTTCTCTGATTGTCTCGTTTTTACTCATCTTATCACTATTCATTGATACTTCAAACAGAACTGGCCACTCTACCCAAACACTATCATTATACGAACATAATATTCATTCTAAATCATTGGTCTTTACATGAAACATGCATACACCTTATTTTTTTTTTAACAGAAATGGTCACCATCTGTTCTATCACCTTTCAGATGTCATCTAAAGTCATAGCGACGCTACAACTAGTGTCATTTGTCTCACTAACAGTTGTCAAATCATCTAATGCAATTCTGTACCTGGCAGAGTCATTTCAATAATATATTTAACCCTGAACTAATAGTCCTTTGGTTTATTAATAATTAATCAAAGACCTGTACCTCTCAGTCACTCATTCATTTGCAGATCATGAATGTATGCAAATATATTGTCTGTAGACTTCCAAATGTTAAAAATATATCAATGCTGTTTGGGCTCCCATGTCTAGCCTATGACCTTATTATTTTGTCTGTCAAAATATCTTTCGCTATATTAGCTGCTACTTATAGACTCGCGATTCCACCGTCAATGAAGAATTTATCACACGATACCATTCTCGTGAGTAATACCCATAAACAAATTAGGCAGCGAGTTCTTCCGACTAAAAGCATACTTAGTTACATTTTAAAATGAGCATAGATTTCCATTCTGCGAAATTTTTCAGTATAAACTAATGTTTGTTGAATTCTGACTCATATATATTATATGTGATATATTTTTACTTATAGATAACTGGTTCGGGTCATGGAGTCGGAAGAGAACTAGCTATTCAATTATCTGCTTTAGGCTGCACTATTGTTTGTTGGGACAGCGACAGATATGCTAATCGGGCAACGATGAATACTATATTGGAAAATGGAGGAAAAGTAAATGAACGAATAGTTGTATTTTAACTATATCGTATATCACTGCACCGTTTTGGAAAATAGTCTTGATTTTATTGATTTTATTGTCATCGGTATTATTATAATGTGTATAACTTTATTCAACCTAGGTCTATGGATTTGTCGTTGACGTTTCAAATAAACAGGAAGTTTGTGAGACTGCATTTATGATGCAGACTGCCGGGATTCCTGATGTTACAATTTTGATAAACAACCAAGCTGTGTTACTGCATCAGCCATTTTTTGGACACGACTCGTATCAATTGGAGGAGACTTTTACGATCAACGTTATGTCTAACTTTTGGGTAATTGAAAACAACATTCCCACACTTTTTCAGCGCTTGGTTGAATCTCTCTATAAAAGCTTCAGACTCCTACAGATTCTAGAAAACTTTGTAATATTTTCGATACAGCATCTCTGAGACAATCTTCCTTCTTATTAATTTTCTATAAACAGACTATCGAAGCTTTTCTGCCGGCAATGATTAAAAATAACAACGGTCATATCGTGTCCGTCTCAGGTATATGTGGAATATACGGCATGGCCAACAAAGTGCCTTACTTTGCATCACGCTTTGCCGTCACAGGTAATCATTCCTAGTTGTCTCACAGCTGTCCTTAGAGCGTGCAATTTTATTCATAATTTGATGCAAAATACTAGCTTGCAATAAATTGTTGAAGGTCTTATGGAGGCTCTACAGGAGGAGTTGAGTTTTTATGACGAGAAGCCGGAGATCAATTTCACTACTGTTTATCCATTTTACGTTGACACTGGATTAGCCAGAGGTCCAATGTCCAGGTGATCGTTATAAAAAATTAACTGACAGCTTAGATCGCAATAGACTGGTCATTACCACATGAATATTCAATAGGTAGACCTGAGATGTTTTCTAGATATTTCTTTGCCAATAATCATTGATTTCAATAGATTTCCATATATATTTGGAGCCGTGTCTCCTAAGTATGCGGGGCAGGAAATTATCAAAGCAATAAGACGAAACTACTCGGAACATTCAATTCCACGTGGTTTTATGATATTGCGTTCCATCAATAGGTAATAATTATCACTTTGATCAGTCAGTCACTTCACCGGGGACTGGTGTAATATACAATTCTGCGTATCCATAACCGACGAGATTTAAATCTTAGGGTTCTTCCTGAGAGCGTTCGATGGCTGATACTAGATTTTTTGAAAAATGCCAACTGCAAGTAATGAGCGCAACTCAAGATGTATCCTCAGTCTGGACCTTATGATTAGTATCCTTATGATTTAAATAATATGTATTATGATATATACCCAATTATAAAAATGCATATTTACCTATGATGTGCAGACTCAGTTTTAGTTTCATTAAACTAAATGAGATGCCAATTTTTCCAGCCCCGTTTGCATTACATTTGATTTCGCGAAATGTAAAGAATAATTCAGATCATAATTTATAGGACAGATTCTCATAACGAGAATCAATATTAAAGTTGAGTATTTGAATTCAGATCAGTGAATATTTAGAATTCAGAATTTTATTAAAAACCCTATCTCAATAGTGACTCTGGCTCTTTCACTATGGAGTTATAAAATCAGTGAAAGCCTGCATATAACAGGGAACTATATAATGCTTTATAACGATTGTCCAGGGCCTCTATAAGTATACCGATATTACATAACTTTGCCATGCTCTATAAATTGAAATACACTTCCTATTTCTTTGTTCGTTTAACTTTGTTCGCTAACTTTGCGCTACAACATTTTTTATACACTATTATTTACTGCAAGTATTAATCCGAGCTGGTATAAGTATTAGATTATACAATATGCAAAAGTAGTAGGAAATTTTTTACTTTGATAAATCAAGCTTACATTTTAGTAGTTTCGATTTTATTTTATACGTGATTTACAGTGATCTCAATATTTTTTTTTTAGACTTGGAAAAAACTTCCTCATCACCTCTCATCAGCTAGTCTGTGGCTCCTTCCTCTATCTATCCTTCTCTATTGTCCAGTTGCCTACTCCACCGTCTATCTCTTGGTCTTTGTTTCTCTCTTGCTCTCAGTATCTCTACATATTCATCTTTATTTAGTAATATCGTATAATCGTCGACTTTGCAGTATCCTTGAAGTAAATTAAATACTTTCAACTTGGAGTGCTCCAAAATGAATTTTTTCAAGAATTTGTCTAGTTCTCATCAAATATAATTTAGTTACTCCATTAGTTTTTTGCCGATTGCCTTCATTTCTATGTTTACTATGTTTTAGCTTCCTCTTCAAATTTTCGTCAAATTATCATATCATCTTTATAATGCCGTAAAATCAGAATAGAAGTGCTAACTGTTCGCAAACTTCCTTAGATTGTGGAGGGAAGTCTGATGAAGGCACGGTGACCTTGCCTTTGGCTGAAAACAGGTTTTCGACTTGGTAGCTTAGGAATGACTCTCAACTGTTTAGTCACGACAGTCTAGTATCATGAAATCGTTACACGGCAGTGGATGCTCAGAGTGACTGGTACACGTGACTAGCTCAGGCTTGTGTTAACGGAATTGCGGTAAGGGAACTCCCCGTGTGTTTGAATAAGAGTTCTGCTTTATTGAATGAATATTAACAATCAGAAATAATAAATTTACTCTAATGCATCTCGTACACAAAGCTTCAGGTGTAAATTCAGTTTTTATTATCAACATAATCCTGTCATTGCTCCTGGATACAATTAAAAATAGACATGATTTTCAATGTGCGCAATTTTTGCAGAAAATCGACATTGCTTAAAACTGTTCAATTATTGGAAAAAAATTCAGCAATAGAATGTGCTTCTTGCTTGAATGAATGTAATCCATTTCTGGTGGAACAAGTATAGGTATATGCGACTGCAGTGTACTTCTATATAATGTTGAATGAAAGAATTGTTGACAGTGTCTCATTGTGACTGTGAGTGAGATCAAAGTACTCTTTCGAGGCTTGAGATTTCACAAATCAGGAGTAATATACATGTTATACTGTATATGAGAAATTAGAGTATTGCTGAAAGTATTAGAAAATGCATTTGCTCAATACTTATGTTTGCAATCCAAGCACACTGCAATTAGCCTGATCGGGCTCATGAGTAATTCAATTATTTCCTTATGGATTATGTACATTTTTTACTTTCTGATTGTTTGCCTTGAGAGTCGTAGACGTTGCAATTATTCCTTTTATTGAAGAAATAATTTCCTCAAACGCAAAGCCTTTGTCAAAACGAGTATTTGAGATGAGATTATTTCTTCATTTGATCAAAAAACTAACTTATATAAATGAATACAAACTAACTCCAGTGAAATCAACTCATGCTGTAAATTGAAGCTAATTTGTTGTATCGGAAATCTACTAGAAATACAGATACCATACTTGTAGTTTCTTGTGGCCAAGTATTTCATTCAAAATACTTAGAAAATGACAAAATTTATGACAAGTAACCTGTGTAGCAGCAGCCACGTACGTCCAAGTTCAATGTAAATGGCAATCCAGATAACATAAAATTGAAAGGTAGAAGTGGTTAGCCTTGAGAATATCCAAAACAGCAGCTGTAGAATCTCTATTTATCTTCGAACAGTTATCTACGTATGAATTAATTATCCCGTATTCTTCTTTATTTCGGCCAACAGAATCTTTTGATCCGTCGTGTTTCAGTTGAGGAATAATCGTTCATGCATTATGTCATATGCCCGTTTAGTTCTGGTATTAGAACCTGGTTCCTTATATGGCTAGATTGTGATTAAGTTAGATAATTGAGAAATTGAGGATTTCCGGGAGAAGACATTCACCTTTGAGATAGCCTTGAACCATTCTTAAAAAGTTACAGTTATTCGTACTTCATGTTGACAGACTTTGGCATTTAAACTCAAGAGTTTCTATAGACAAAGTGCAAATAGTCGGCTATACAAATATTTATCGAGGAGACACTTGGCTGCACTACGTTTGTGAAATATAATAATGAGAAATATTGTTTGGCCTAATGAAATGGCGGTGTCTTACCTTCCTGAGCCAATGAACCTTTCAGTAAAGGAACTAATTGTGAAGCGATTTACTAATCAAGAGACAGTCTATTCTGTATCAATTGCTGAAATCGAATTATTTTAATTTAACATTTTGGTGTCGCGCATCATGTTAATCGAACTGACGGTTAGCCCACTCTGAATAAATTTATTCAATTTCCACCGAATCAAAAATTGGATTTCACATTTGTCCAAGATCAGCTAGTTCTTCAGGATGCACTTATAGATTTTACCTGATTCAAATCATATTCAATCTTACATAGTATCCTTTCAATCAAACCATACATTCGTATTATATATTCTTGCAAACTTTCGACACGGTGAAAATTAGGTTTCACCTTACTCCAAGGCTGGCTATTTCCCATGCATCCAACAGTCTATCGACTATTAGTTTCACATGGCTGAGATTGATCTCAATCTCACACTGTTGTTAATTCGAGGATGTTGTAGTATAGAAAACTTTTATGTATCGTTGACCATGAACCAGTTTTTCTTCATCGATTGATCAATCCATGTTTGATGTTCATAGTTCGGTTTTTCACTAGTTTCACAACCGAAATGAATATTGCCAAGAGAATAACTTAACATTTATTTCATAGTTCAGACTCCCGATTACAGTCGATATTTTGTAATACAACTATTGAGTAATCAATTAAGCAAGACCAATTCAATCGTCAGTAGAATTTCGGGCGTATTTTGGTAAAATTTACACCATACACTTACGTTGAGTCTTTTCAAACCAAACAGCTTATTTTATGATAGACTTCTGCGGGGTATGGCATTTTATCTAATGAAATGTTTGCTTTGTCTTTATTCAATTAGATCTTGGTAAAGGATGTTCTCGCATCGTGACCATGCATCAAATCCTAATGCCCGAGTTTCTAGTCTACCAACAGCAGCCTTTTTGTATCTTGGAGCAGAGGTTTTTATCACGGCATTAATAGGTCTGTTATTAGCCACACTAGCTCTCATACGACGTATGCTGCCAAGGCCACCAAGAGACTTGAAAAATAATACAGTTGTGGTAAGATTTTAAGGAAGCTATCAATGCAATCTTAAAATTCGATTCAACTTTATTTTTAGTCAATTCCAACAAATTGAAACTCAACCTGATTGATGAGAGTAAGCTCTGCCAATTCTTTTCTGTTCAACAGGTCACTGGGGCAGGATCAGGCTTGGGTAAAGCTGTGGCTGAGGAATTTTCCAAAGCTGGATGCGTCGTCGCATGTGTTGACCAGAATTTGAATTTCAATCAGGAAACAGTTTCTGATTTTGCCTCGCAGTATCAAAGAATTGAAGAGCTTGAGCCTGAGAATGACTTTTACCAAGTATCAACGCAACGGAAATTATTTGCTTACCAATGCAACTTGGCCAGCAGAGGGGAGATCCTTGGCGTGGCAAAAAAAATTCACCGAGATGTAGGACGTGTCGATGTGTTAATCACCTGCGCAGGGGATTCTAGTCAAAGTATTTTAGATGCTGTTTCCACGAATCTTATGATTCATTACTGGGTTCGAACATTTTATTTCCTTTCCGTAACAGTCTGATTATACGAATATATATCAGAGTGTCAGAGCAGCATTTTGAAAACTTATTGCTTAATAGACATATTACTGGTCTGCTGATTTTTTCAATAAACAGCACTTTATTGTAATCAGATAGGAGTTTATTCGATAAGTCAAAATATTATGGTTTTATAAGATTCTCTTAACAGTCATATTTTCTCAATTGTTTCAGACAATGTTAGCATTCATTCCATCTATGATACAGTGCAAGCACAGTCATATTGTCACGATAATCCCTGGAACATCCACAGAGGATGCTTATATGAGATCGAAAGCCGCTGTTGCCGGTTTGTAGAAACTTGCATAATATTTATTGTGCCGTATTTTAGGAACAAATATTGCGAAAGGATTTCCCACGTATTTGAAATATGCTAGATAGTAGATCTTGTATTTTGCAATACATTGCCGCCTTTCGGGAGGCTAATATCCAAGCTGGGTTAGCAAGGGTTGAGCTGTCGAATGTGGTGGGTGGAAATAACGAAGGTTTAAAAACTAATGCGTTCTAAACTAGCCCGATAACTATATTATATTTTATTTAGGTATTATTGAAGCAATAGGCCAGCAATTCAGCAACTGCAACCAGCTGACCTTTACTACAGTGACTCCAAAGATAGAGCCAAGGTATGTCGAGACGCAATCTAAATGTGAAAACGTTTTCGCTCCAATTGGGGGTATCTAGCTGAAGTATTAAGCGTTGCGCCATCTTTCAATTAATCAGGTTATCGCAGCAAAGTGAACAGCAAACGGCACGGGATATCGTTGAAGCTGTTAGGAGGGATCAACGTACTCTTACCACGAGCTGGGCATCATACATATTCTATCCTGTGTGGTAGGATTTCAATTTTTCTGAGAATTTTATCGGTTCAATGACCATGAAAATATTACCTTAGAACCGGCTTGCCACATTCTATTCACGAATACCCAGCATAGATTACGTATGTTGAGTAAATATGCGAAAACTTGACCATGTAAATACTGTCGCATTGAATACTCCGCATTACTATTATTAATATTATCCATATTGTTGTTGTCATCATTGTTATTATAGACAATTATTCATGTAAGGTGATATCACAAACTCTTGCGTCATTGCCTACTAGCAAATTATGTTCAGAATTGCAAGGCCACATTCAAGTCGATTTTTTTCTTCTCTTATTGAATTTACATTGTTTTAATGTGTCTCTCTTTTCAGCTGCACACTTTATGAAGCAATAACCAGTTTCACCGAATGGCTCTATAGACCGGGCTGCGACGAACCTACTTAATCATTTGTTATAGTAATTATAATTATGGCACGCAAGCTTTACGTCATCGTGACTGAATTTTATATTGACGTTCATAAGATATACAGAGAATAAGAGTTTCGTGAGGAAGGGATACAATTCATATTTTATCCCTTGAACCATTACAGCTTTCCGCTCCTTTCCCTTGTATGGTGGAAATTAGTTTGAATATATTAGATTTAAAGTATCTTGTTCGCATGAAACTGCTTATTCTAAGTTGACAAAATATAATAAATAACACCTCAGCAATAGCTTGAAACCTAATGTTAGAGGAATCAAATAAGCATGACCAAATGATAAATGGCTCAATTTCAAAGATTATCGAACTCATTCATCCAATAAATAATTTATTCTCTTGGCTTGTGGAGAATGACTTTCGTTCGTCACGATTTTTGCTAAAAATCAATCGATTGTATATATCTAAAGTGAATTATTATCATTTGTTTTTGTATATCTTATTGGTTTACACGAATTGAAGGTACTATACTCATAATATGTTACTTATTCAAAGTTCTTTATAAACATATAGCCAGAAAATTATTACATATGTATGGTACAATAAACCTGACAAAAATAATCTGCCGAATCAGACTGTCAAATATGTTTAAAAGGAATGACAATTATAAAATGAGTATATCCTAATCTGAAATCAATACGTCGTAGTGACCGCTGTCCGTTCTTCCACTGAAGAGTAATCTTGCCGTACGATAATTTCTATTTACTCGATTGTGAAAGATTCGCTCCAAATTCCCTGTATCTTCAATCTCCCTATAGATGGATAAATTCATGTGGTATAATTTCGTCGCTACTACACACTCCAGCTCTGTGGCATAGGTGCCATTAGCAATCATGAAATCGTAGTATTCCTGTCTGTTGGAAATATTCCATTCAGCCATCACGAAGGCGCTGTAATCCCACCAATTATCTCTTATATGCTCTACTACCTGTAGAAGAAATCAAGGATCAAACCGTTGAGTCTTTGATTTTTCTCGAGAGGCCTAGTCAAGTAATGTAATGAACGGTCAGTAATTCAATACCATAGTTCTGAGCGATCTGTGCTCATCTTCGTCGCCCCATATTATGTAGCTCACCGAACGATACATGCAGTTGCCATCCCCAAATATCTTATGTACATAGAAACTACCTTCGGGAGATTTTAGGCGATCCGTATCTCCTAGATTATGCAGAGAATTTTTACTCCAATTTTCAAGCTATTTGCAGTATTTTAAATGAAAGAAATTTGCCTCTGATTGAGCGAAACGAATTCCTCCTTCTCAGGGAAGTTAGTTTTTGATGAAGCTTGTCTTTCAACTTGTTCGACCTTTTGATATTACCCTCGTAGATAGAATCAGATTCCGATAAGGAGATGGATCCCCTCGTATTAGTCTCTACGGTAGAAGACAGACCGCCACTGTCACCTCTGTCGCGATAGCTATAGGAAGAATTGTCGGGGGATCGGATTTTTCTTTCTTTTCTTAGCCACCAGTCGAGCTGACTATCTGATAAATGAAAATCTTTATCAGATGTAAAAGTATTTGAAATGAATTCTGTTGATCTACAGCTTTACCATCGGATCGTATCTGGGCATATAAGTTAGTGCACCAAATGCAGGGTGAACAAAGTGTGCTCAAGAGAGCCAATGATTGAGAACTTCGTTCGTCCAGTTTAATTTCTTAAGTTTCTAAAGCCTGAGGAGCATTTCGTGTAGAAGATATCTAGACAAGGGTTTGTCATTATTTGAGAAAGAACTGTTGATAATTGTCGGTTCAATGAATTTTAAACTTTGCCCTGATCTACTTAATTGAAGATTGTAAATTTAGAATCGACATTTTCGTTTCGGTTTGGCATATAGACGCGGAATTCATCTGAAATTGGCTATAGGCTCTGAAAACCTTGTCATTATTAGAATCATAGTATATCGCGTGATTTCATAATTCAGTACGCGCGTTGTACCCGGTAACAATTATCTTGCGATAAAGTAATCATATCCTATCTGACTCATTAGATCGTGTCGTAGTTTATTTCATAAGCTAACGACGTTTCGTCGAATGCGATAGCATATGATGATTCGCTATTGCACGGAATAATATCCTTGGTAAATATTATTTCGTCAATCATTTCATCAATCTTTCGATTCGTGTCGTTCATATATTTGAATTCGAACGAATTGCGGGCATTTCCCATGATTATTAGCATCGCGAGAAGCGAGCACATGGTTTCCGGTCAGCTGACCGATGATGACATTTGACGCAACGTTCACACTTGTGTTGGTTCGTATGTGTGACGTGCTCGTGCGCCCCCATCTTATCTGTCAGATAGCGTAAGGAGAAAAACAGCTTATTCATATTCGAAGGAAAATTACGAAGACTTGCACAGGCGTGCAGTCGGGGCACCGATAAAAATATTTCCGTGTCGTATAGGAGGCCGGACACGCGCATTAGTCGTTTGTCTTTCTAGTTGATGGCCGCTAGCTCTGCAGCAACGATTTATTATTTGAGGTTATAAAATTGTAGGTTAGGGGGGAAATGATTTCAAGTTTTTACGAGAAGATTGTCGGTACGTCGCCCCCACCCGAGCCAAATGAACCAAAAATACTTTGTGTCGGTCTAATTTGCCTCGACATTGTACAAGTTTGTAAACAATTCCCGCTCGAGGATAGCGATCAAAGGTACGTACAGGTGTTTGCATTTTCATAACCGCGTATTCATTTACGCGCTCCCACCCCCGTTACATTTTATTATTATCGAGTTGACAGTCCAGGATATTTGATTAAATTCAGACGCTGATTGTTGTTTTAGATATCTCGTATCACGTTGATAAGCTACTTTATTAATTTCGAAGAATTAATCTTTTATCAATCGGTCTGATAGCGGGGAATTTTCATTCCCACTCTCCTTTTGTCAGAAATCATCATCCGTCAAATTATTTACGACATTTGTGATAGATTATCTTGTCTTCGTCGAAGCTAGCCATAAAGCGAATGATCTTCACCATTGGAATTAGAATCATTGTCGAATCATCGGAGATTTCAGCCCCAAACGATTTCCTTTTGAACCTCGAATAATTTCTTTTTCAAAGATGCATCGAGCACAGGTGGCAGCGCGGAGGAAACGCCTCCAACAATTGCACGGTTCTTTCTCAAGCAGGAAACTCGTGCGAGTTCTTTGGGACTTTGAGCTCAGAACAACATTTAACTTTCTTACAAGATGACATGCGGAAATACAAGATAAACTTTTCGCATTGTCCGACTGTCGATGGGAAAGGCTGCCCTACTTCCACCGTTATTTTGAGTTTGAATTCAGGAAGTCGTACTATACTACACCACAATCCAAGTCTGCCAGAACTGAGCTTGGAGGACTTTGAAAAATTAAATTTGGAAGAATATAGTTGGATTCATTTCGAGGTGAATTCCAGTACCAATTTTACATAACTACATATCCATATGAACACATTATATATCGCATAATTTATCCTGTAAAATGCTGCGAAGATGAACTCCATGAATAAGAATTGCAAAGCTAACAGAGCTGCTGTGTCGACTTTCATTCACTTGAAACAAAGACACTGGATACGAGATACGTTTCTGGATGAGCCAAATGTTTTTTATTATTCTATCTACAGTCTTTGTGCGTAAATTTACGCGATACTGGACCTCCTCATCTTGAATATAATCTGTGATCGTTTTCACCTTTAGTTAGAGTCGAAATTTAACTTGCCTTAGTTTTACACAGCTTTTGAAACCACTGTCTAATTATTAAATACCGTTATAATGACCGACTTAGACATCAACAATGTGACACTCGACTTAATATTTACTATTTATAAACTGTAGCAGTCAAATTACGACAAATGTCTTGTAAATATCAGCTAACGGAACTTTTGAGGTATGATTATAGAGCTGAGGTCAAAACGATTATTTTTCTGGTCAATGTTGTATCTATGGATAATGAATTTTGTTTTCAAACTTGAATGACGTAAGTAGATAATGATCAGTACTCAATTGATATTCGAACTTACCTAATCACTGGTAGAAGATCAGGGGATATTATACTCTTGCCTACTAATCAATTGCCCTTGTTGTATTCATGACTACTATTCCCGGAATTTTGTATAAACTATTTCTTCCCTAGGGTAGAAATGTCTCTGCAGTTTTGTCCATGATGAAACACATCGAGACGTTTAACAACTTATTAAAAACTTCCTCGCAAGACGACCAAATATCTGATCCAGTTCCAATGCCTATAACTATCAGCGTCGAATTAGAAAAGCCTAATGAACAGCTTCTAGATTTACTTCCTTATGTGGATATCGCTTTTGTCGGTAGAACATTCGCTGAGTTTAGAGGGTTTGATAATATGAGTGAAACTTTGAGAAGTATATCCCAGGAAGCAAAGTCTGGGTGAGTTTCGTCAACCTGATACTAGTTGTCGATATTTTCAAGCCTTGGTATAGCCTTTTTAGTGAGAAATCCCGTAATAAGTCCTGCTGGGATATGGTTTTATATTGTCAAATCCATTTGAAGATCAGTTATCTCATAGTTTCGTTCATAATCTGATGAGAATTAGCGGATTTATAGTCTTTAAAATTTCCAGAGCTACTGTAATTTGTGCTTGGGGAGACAGGGGTGCAATGGCCCGGACCCCGGATGGGACGATCGTTCAGTCTCCTGCTTTTCCTCCGCATAAAATAATCGACAGTTTGGGAGCAGGAGACACGTTTACCGCAGCTATACTGTTTTATCTGAATAAAACCAAGCTGTTGTCTAGTAAGGGACATTTTAATGCTCAGGAGAGTCTCGGCAAGGAGGTGTCGCTAAATCAAGATACCGAATTTAAGTCAAACGAGGCAAAGCGCGAGATAAAACAGAATCACAACATAGAAAGCCTCGAACAAAGTCACACAGAGTTTATAGACTGCGCAGTTCTACAATGTGCCGTTACTTTCGCCTGCAGAGTTGCGGGTGCCAAGATTGGGCTCAAGGGCTACAACGGATTGGAAAAAATCTTCAAAGATCTCTGAAGGAATTAGCTAGGTACCAAAGTTGAAATGGTATTGTGCTATGCCGTACAATACCCGCGTTTTATTTATCGTTGCTTCAGAGATTTAATACTGAAAAGGTTTTGATGGAAATAAACATAATGCCTGGATGTATTTTATTTATTTTTTATTAAATAGATACTATTTTTATACATCAATCGAAGTTACTCTTCATTCTATTCGCCTCTCGATTCTCTCGATCCCGATTTCAATTAGTCAAACTTGGGAAAATGGAAATTAGGGAAATGGAAATAGTAGTGAGAATGGGGGGGAAATTCTAAAATCGGGAACAATTCATTCGCGATAGATGAGACAATATTCAATTCTATACATTATATACAACAAACAATGGAAAAAAAAAAAAAAGAAACAAGCATACAGTTCTCGAACGAGTGTAACTTTGATTAACAATTACAGTCTAGATTACGTTGCAGATTGATGTGAGCAATAGGAAAGGTGTGAGAGTTGATGTATGAGTTTGATGAATAATAACTAAGACTATAAGACTAACTAAAAACAGAAGGCCTCGAATCCTAATAAGAACAATGGGACATAGTTTGTGATCCCGTGATTTGAGGCCTCTTACCCAACTTTATCAAGGCACAATATTTCATTCGATTTGGCATGGCATGGCGAGATATGACCAGAGATCTGCGAATTTGCCTAATTACTTCTAACACGTATGTATTATTACCTGTCCAAGAAGTATGTTGACGTTTATTTTCCCTAACTCTGTATATTATTCAGCATCGACACCACTGTCGAGAAAGTCCGCTATGAGCAGTGCAACCTTATTAGGGAAATTTCTGCAATGAAAATTAAACGGTATTTCATTACTTCCGCAATTATTAACATAGTTAGAAATTCGTCATTATCATCTCACCTGAATATGTTGTTTACGGGTAAAAATATACCGGGAATCGTAGCCTCCCGCACATTGCGCCGTTGCGCCCGGACTATTTCGGCCGCAGTCTCCTTCGGAGAGAGGAGAGCCATCGCGTTTGGGAATCTGAAATTTGTTGCGATTCGAGGTCAATTTTATTGGCATCACCTTATTTTTTCTTCAACTGTCTCAAGGCTCCTCGAGCCTTCCCATGAACTACCGCGGACGCGAATCACTGACCTAGATTTCGGCTTCTTGCAAAGCCCAGTGTCCACCATGTACGGATAGATGCATGTGAAGTTGATATTCGTCTGCTTTGGTGCTATCAACGCCCTCAATTCCAGGTACATAGCTTCCATCAATCCTGGGGTATGAAAGTTATTGCTTCGGATTAATATACGTCATGTACCCTAACGTACCCTCAAGTTTTTCAATAATAACAATGCTTGGGCTTAGGGTAGCTCACCTCTCACTGCAAATTTCGACCCGCAATATGGTACCAGATTGGGAATCCCGGTTATCCCAGCCATCGAAGACAGGGCCACAATGTGGCCGCAGTTCTTCTCAATCATGCTCGGCAAAAAGGTTTGCAGCGTCTGCATGCGAAAGGTGGCAAAGACAATGTTGCTTAGAGTATATGCACGAATAAACTATAAAAACTGTGGAATTATACGAGGTTCGCGTGTTTCCGCATCTCTCTGTTCTCTTATACAGTTTGACTTGAAAACGAATTATCTTACCCAGAAATGGGCGAACACGTTCACTTCAAATATCTTCCGTATCTCCTGCGGCGTGTGATCCAGTAGAGTGTGGCAGGGCATTATGCCAGCGTTATTTACAAGGATCGTCACGTCGCCTACGTCCTTTCGCACATTTTCAGCTACTCGGATTACCTCTTCCCTGTCCGTTACGTCGCATCTGTGAGATAATAGGATAATAGTGTTTCAGATCATGTATATACATACTTATCCGTAGGCCAATGTAACATTGTGTGTCCCTCATAGCTGGAGAGAAACGCGAAGAAGGGAATACGTGGGAAACGAGTTTTTGCTTTGTACTTCGACGTTCATACGTCAGTATAATCAGCGTGATTAACGTGGCAAAAAGAAAGAAAAAATAAGTCGTTTTGAATTAATTATTCATTACGGGCCACAGCGACGTGGCCTTTTCCATCCTGAATAGTAAGAAAAAGAATTGAAAGATCATAGAAGACGAGAAACGAAATAAATCCGTCGAATAGCATGAACAGGTCTATGATAGACGGTCAGGCGGATTTAATATTTGATTCAAAAACCAGTTGGTCAAGTACTTGTTTTTTCTTTTGCGGTGATAGGTCGTGGTTACAAATTTGAGAATTCACATTTCTGCTGCATGAAAATGACATTTTATGCATGGTTATTCAATCGCGAATAAATCTTGGAGTAACCTCGTATTCGGAGTGGAAACCCGCGAGTTTTCGCTGCCTGATATCTAAGAGTTGAAGCCTAATTTGCACATATCGTATTCTATAAAGCAAGCTTGAGCTATTAATTAACAACGAGTAGCAAGAAACTTGTTTCTATATATTTACGTAATAGGACATGACACGAGCTTCCACGTGGACATGTAAAAATGCGGTTGAGATTTCAAGTTCGCTACCAGCAGCGACGTTGCGTCATCGCCGCACGACGATACATAATCTTCATCTGTGTAGATTTACATACTTATTATGTATATTACGCATCATTTGATATACTTATTAATCAATAGCTGGAGTTTGGTCACGCATTAATCCTCCACTTGACCATTAGCAAACTTCTTTTATGTATACATCTTGGGGAATATGAAAATGAGGTTCATAGAGATGAGCTACGAGTCCATGTACTTAAGTACAAGGACAAGCCCGCGTTGGTACCAAATATGTCATTATGATTAAATATACGCACTTGTACGTGTAGACCGATGCTGTGCTCATCCTTCTAATTTCTTCGGCCGTCTCTTTGTTGCTCTTCTCATTCAAATCCCAGCAAACGATCTTGGCCCCCAACGACGCGTACTTGAGAGCCAATTCTTTTCCAATTCCATGCCCTGCACCGGTTATCTGCAAGTGAAATATACATTACAATGATCATGCCTCATAGTCGCGGATGAAAACTATGCCTCTAGATGAAATCACTCCGAAGCGGTTTCGAGCTCGCGAATGATTAGTTATTCTATATGTTTATTGAGTTTCGAATAACTATCCGTACTGATGATTGATACACATATTACGCGTACCAGGAAATGAATGTTGCCCGATGCAGCCCGCTGTTTTTCCTGTTTGTTTCAAACCATCACTTGGTCTATAGAAGAGGTGGCAATTAAGAGATTACAGCAGCATGATGTATAATACAGAAATTCATGACTTTTTCTTGCTGGATCTAGTTACTATCTTACATATTACGTGTACTGCAGTGATTGCGTGATGGTTTGATCAACGATTGGATAGCATATGGGTATGAGACAGCGAAAAGTTGATTAGGGCTTTGAAAACGAGTTAGTTTTTTTTCTACACATCTACATCGGAGGAAAATTTTCCTTAAGGTCATCGCGGAATCCCCGAGGCGAGAAAAAATCGTCAAGTCGGATGTGATAGATGCGACACGAGAAAAAGAAAAAAAAATCGACTAATTTCACCCGCGAATTTCTCAGCCATCCCGAAATATATCTCACTGTTAACTTTACTCGTTAGAACGAGAAGATCGTATTATACGTATACACGCGGCAAATCCTCTATTCGACAACACAGTAGTGCACTCATTAAAGATTCAATTGGCCCAAATTAGCCTCGAACTGAATTCCTTCACGTGCAGTAATCGCCCTTACCGTTTATGAGCTTTGTAATGAAAGATAAGGACTGATTGTAGATGCAGTAAACCGTCGAAAAATGAATACAAATATGTGTTTGTCGTACCAGAACTATTTCGCCGGAAACACTCTTCTCCTCGACGGGGCAGAAGAACCGGAAGGTGCTTTCGCAGACGTAGTAAATTATTTTCAAAATAGCGAGAAGAACGTCAGCGAAGACCGCGATCCCTGCGTATGCCGTAACCATGATTGCACAAGCGACTGTCCTGAAACAGAATTTGAACGGTTTTTAAACTCTACTCTTTCTGCTCGGCCCCCACCATGTCTGGGCGCGGATTTTGCCGCAGTTTCCTGGTTACCGCGAAGGTCGCGGAAACACGACTTCGGATCTTTGCCGCGGGTGGAGGGAGGTGAACAGAAAAAGTACCAAAAGAAACAGAAAAACTCCGCTGCTTACGCTGGTGGGAAAGAGTGATTAAATTTTGTTGCTCTTTTACCCTAAATAATATTCATCGGAAATAACGTCGAAAATAAAACCTGATGTCACGCAACTGTCGGACAACTTCCATGTAACGGTGTTGAAGATTTTTCATAGATTAGGTACTATAACGCGAATGATAGCTGAATAAATGCTGAATATCGTTTCCGCATATCAGCCATACACAGTTTGCACAGACTTGTATTCCGATGAATTGGAAATCCTGCGAAGTTTTGTTCAAGATCATCGGGTCTGGTGGCGCGTGCGTCATGGGTCATTGAATATCACGATCGTATTATAAGTTCATAGTTAACATATCGGATCGTACAAGCGTCGCGCGAGTTAATTTGATTCCAATTCCAATCAATCTCAGGCGGTCTGTTCATTATACCTGGTAGAATCGAGTCAAGTACATTTCGCAATGCATTATTAATGAACATTCTGACCACGCACTTACGTATGCATTTCAGCCAAACAGGGTAATCGTATCGATTTGGTCATTGTTAACGAATCAAGGCCTATCTTTATTCCCAGCCTCTAATTGTATTTCGGCAATCGAGCCCCCGGGTACAATTATTCTAAATTGAAATCGAAAATATTTACGCCTAAATCGAAACTACGAACTCATACCATTGGCTATCGTGTAGTATTATAGAATTGATATCTGTTATGAAAATTTCTTGAAACCCTGGATCAGTCTTATACAGTATATGCTCTCAAGGCTGCATGGTTATCATCAATTTCTCGAGGCAAAGGACGCGCGAATTTTCCAATTTCACTTACGTCAATATACCCGCCTTCGATTAAAGCGTTCATCTGAACCCTGAATCGTGGAAAATTTCAGTACCTGTTGCCTCCAATTACCTATTCAATTAGCTGCCGATATATAGGCTGGTAACTCTCTTCATTTATACGCGTTTATCTATTTCTTATATTTAACCAACGGCAAATATCGTGTGACTTGATATTTTCGTCTCCTAAAAGTATTACCATACATTAAGTGGATCTTATTTTTACACAATGCCCAATAAAAGTGAAAAACAGTCGCCTGTTATAATTGGAGCTGAATTTTTTAACGGAAATAACACATGAGCGAAATGTAAAAAGCCCACACTTTGGGGTATAGGTCAAATACGATTCAATATGTTGATTTCTCCGGCGATGTCGCGTACTTTATAACCCACCGTAGTTTAGTTGCACGTCAAATTCTCGTGTGAACCTCAGTTTGCAAGAAATAAAAAATTGCTTCAGGTTTGAATTCATAGGGCAAAAAAATTCAAATGGTTGATATATTCCCGCGGGGACGATTCTTCCGAAATATGTACAATTGTACATCCATTGGCCGAGGGATCAAGGTGAATTTCTCGCGTGTAAGTCAATTTTCATATCGCCCAACGCGCACGCCTGAATGAATATTCGCAACGAAATTAATCAAATCAATTAAGTTGCTATTCCAATTCGCGCTCGTGTATTTGCAGGTACGTAGTTAACACGTATACGTATACGTATACGTATACGTATGCGGGAAGTTGAGGATGCAGATTTAGCGAGAGATTTTATCGTACAGGAAAGGAAAGAAAAAATTTTACAAGACTATCTCGAAAATGGATAATAATTATAGCGGTTGACCCTGATCGTGTACGCGACTACCTCACGAAACGGCTTTGGATTATTTGCGAGAATCTAACTCGCCTTGAGTTTGAACAGAGCCACAATTTGATATGATAAATCCTGCAAATTTAAGAAGATCGCAAACGTCTGTTTATCTGAAGAATTTGCAGGGAGTTTTTTTTTTCTTCCATTTTTTTTTTTTTTTTTAGCAAAGAGCGTAAAATGACGCAAAAAAATTAACGGATGCTGGAGATTAATTCCAGTTCGTTGCCGGGTTTTGAGATCCGGTGGGGGTAGACTGATCATCACTCTTACAGCGATCTACAGACCTTTTAAAATCGTTGTCAATTATCGAGGAAGAGACCACGTTGCGGGTATAATATATTTATACCTCAATGAGTTGCACCCGGCACTGCGCAAGTACACTTTAAACAGTCCGCAGCTGTTCGCGTCCAAAACTCAACTAAAACCACGCACGTCTATCTTCGCGGTTAGAACCGTGCCGCATATACCACATACAATGTCCAAGTACATATACATACGAGGTAACGTGATATACATAGTTATATCATGTAGGCAATGAATGTCGATACACTCTTACTGTTCTCGTAGCTTATCTCTCGTTCGAAACTTCAAGGTGCCGCAGAATTCACGAGAGTTCGGAAGTTTCCGATGAAATTTATCTCCCCGTTCATGATCAATTTATCAACAAAATTTACTCGCTGTAGGATTTATGTATAGGATATCCGAGTTGTGCGCGGCACCTTAAAATAGCACGACGAGATTATAGCGCCTGTTGAGAGGGGATTTCCGACCTTGGATTTCGCATCTCGTTTTCGAGGTTGTCGTGATATTTTTTTCACCGAACCCTGCGCGTCGTTATTAAGATTTTCTTTATTCCGCACGTCAACGTTAACAGGCCCCATGGGCTCATCGCCTTGAACAAACAACGAGACAAGGTGGAATTTGAGTTATGCTGATTCGACGTGAACTAAACTGAGTCATGGCAATCATATTTGCCACGCAATGCTTTGATACTCCGAAGATTCGTATACGTACGCAATATACATCGGGAGCAGTCGCGGAGACTCTGATGATATGTAATTTACTTTTATCGAGGCATAGCAATTCTATGTATCGCTGCAGTGGCATAGTACATATATACCTACAAGTTTTATTTTGCAAGACAAGTTTCGAGGAAAATATAATCGCAAAGTGATTAAATTTATCCTATAAACTGCGCATTTTCAAGTAATTAGGCTACGGTGAAGAGTGATTTGATATTTATCACAGAGCGACCGAATCAAAATTAAAGAATTACTCAATACCCCCGTATACGTAATTTTTCATTTCATTCTCTACCAAGCCATCAGTATCTTCCATTGTGTATTCTCGCATTCGTTTCGTGAATATAATATAGACTATGGATAATTAAAACTTCCGCTCCGGATACCTCGAAGGTCAGTAACCTACGAGCTTGGCTGAACGATACGCGTATCGTCGCATATCGTTGGTATTCTTAACTGAAAGACCTCTAATTTGGAACGGTTGAAATATGGCAGGGCAAACTTGGCATACTGCAGTTCTATTTGAACAAGAAAGGAACCGATCCCGAGCTTATACCTTGCTCGAAACGCTCACGTTATCGCAGATTTTCCTCTCGACTAACACTCTACGCACTGCGGTGGGTCAAGATAAAAATCTAACGAACCTTGAAATTTTTTCTCTTTTATAAATGACGACTGGCAGTAGTCATCATGGCTCAAGATCCTGATTCATGAATTCGGTTGCAGTAAGTTTTTCCACGGTTGAATCTTGCGACGAGAACGGAGTCTGTATACGACAGAATCTGTTAAATGAGTGTAGATTATTGAAGCCTCTTGGAAAGCGACTCCTTTTTTTTTTTTGCTGCTAATAATCTCTGCCCTAACTTGAACTGGGGTTAGCGAGTGGTCAGTCTCATGATTTCAGCCGAGCGTAATATTCATATCATGGAAAGTAACCTACGCTAATTGAATGTAGTTTTACAGACACGAAGAAAAAGGCAAGTGGTAAAATGAAACTGATGCCAATCGAACCGCGTTATTTCGAACGCTCGTATATGAATCTTTATAAATTTTTTTCATCCCCTTCCCCACACGAAAATGCAAATGAAGACATGACGAGAGTAGGAATAATATTAATACGTAAACTCACTTGATCTCTTGTAAATTCATTTCGTGCTGCAGTGCTGGACGAAGTCTGCTCCAGTCGATAGTCCACAGTTAAGTAAAACTTGAGTGGCTGTGGGCACTATATCGGAACATCGAAAGATAACTCGAATACTATAGTTTCACGAAAAACAACGATAAGATGTATCAAATCCCTGCCACATTTCGTAATGTTGGTGCTCTTATCGGAGATTCACGGCGTCCACGTCGCCTCGTAAAAGTACTGCAACACTGCGCTGGAAGCGTTATCACGAAAAACGCGGCCGGAGTTAGTATCGAGCTATTCGCCATTTAAAAGCTTGAATTATTTGCAATATTGAATGAGAGAGGGCTGGTGGGAAACCACGGGCTGATGGTGTGTACCTATGTCCGATTCCACCGTGCATGATCCCGTAGATTCCGACGATAAAAATAATCATTTGTCAAAGAACGCGTATTTGTTCGTGGATTTTAACTTATTTATCGACTCCTTGACACGTAATGTGCGGTAATATATTTTTCGTCAATTCATTCGTCAATTATCGATATGGTAATGCGTTCTATCCTCAAGCTCGACATGTCTGGTTGTTGAAGCTCGCGAAACTCCCCCAAAAACAACAAGAGTAGGTATATATCATCATCGATTTCCTTTCGGTTTCTACGAGGGTATGGCTTCTTGGTTCTCCATGCGTTGGGAATCAGTCGAGAATACTCAGACCAATTACTCCTCCTGGGGGGATTGAGCGAACTTACAAAATTTCACTTCCAGATCCCGCTGATCAGTATAAAATTATTAAATAATTAGTCGTCCAATAAACTCGATCTGATATGTATCTTACGTAAGAGAGGAAACGGTGGATTTTGTACGTCGGAATAGACGCGTGATGAAAAAATACCAGATCTGCTGTTTGGGTAATGAATAATTCAGTGGATAGCTAGGTGTTGATCGGAGATACTTCGCATACGTATACGCATACGTGTACGTTCTTCGCTCGCGTTTGCGTTGGCGTTTGTAAAAAGAGTAATGCGACTAGTTCGGGATTTAATTATTCACCGGAAATCGCTTGGCCTTAAGGAACAGCAAACCTTCGATCAACGCAGAGATTTACAGCCAGGAAATCGAGAAACGAATCTCCTAACTTTCAGCTTCTATATACTAGCTCATCGGATATCGGAGTCGAGATATTTAAATCGAACAGTCTCCAACAATGGAAAGATGATCGAATCGCAACGAACTATGGGAAGAAAAAATAGCCGCGTGCGTCGTCGCACCCCGACTATTCTTTCTTATCTCATCGAACATACCCGTGTATAGATATTGTTGTGCAGGTTAATATTTGCATTCTTCGCTTGACTCGAAAGGTCTCTGATACTTCTACAGATAGCGATATGAATAAGAAATATCAATTGTTGAGTCGCCCGATCTGGTTGTGAATAAATTTTGATCTTCGTTGTTTAGCCCGTAGGTGAAGAGCGAACTGTGGTAGAGAGTTTCGGCTTGAAAGGAAAGCTGACCGTAGAATATATTTTAAGAACATGGCATCAACGTTCATCATAGTATGTATTCCCCGGAGTTAAATGCAACACGAAGTATAGCCACGAGTCTATTGAATTCTAAAAATATGAATTCACAAAGTTCAAGGCTCTTAATCACCAGCTACTCCTCTTACCAACGAGCCAGCCTGGTTCTTAACTTATTAAATCGAATGAAATATAATGAATTTAAATCAAATCAAATATATCCCGGGCCCATGTCAGTTTGGTTGCCTATTTCCAGGCCCAGAGTCGATAACGCGATTCCCTGCAGCTAACGGCTTTGTCAGCAACGGACGATTAAAAAAAAATTTCACTTAAAGGTACTACACGTCCGGAATTATCCTCAAGTGATTCATTATTGTAAATTAATCGACGCGTCTCGATATCTAGATCATTTTTTTATCTTGCATCTTGCTTCTCTATATTCTTGAACATATGGATATCGCGACTGATTCATAGCGACGTTGCCACTTCTGTGGTATTATATTTTTTTTATCGCCAACTACAGTCGCAAATATTTGTATGGGCAGCTATTCCGTAAAGTTGTGCGCGAAAAGTTCAGCTCCGATCGTCATACACTCGCACTTAACAGGCCGTCCCAAAGGTATACCGTGCCTCGACCAGGAGTCTAGTTCTGTGATTTTCTATAATTGGGGTAAATATTGATCGGAATAAGTCCCAAGTGCGTCTAAATTTTACCACGCGTACTCTTATCGCCGTTAAAGAAGCCGCGTCACTTGGTATAGCTGTTGAAAAACGCCGAGACTCTTTCGAAAGGCTCGTGATGTGCACTTTCCTTCCGCTTTCGAAACGTGCGACATTGAATAATTATTACCTTGAAACTGAAAGGAATAACAAAACGCTGATTGTGTAATGAGAGCCGATAATATTTTGAGGTAAATTCTTTAACAGATAATCAGATAGATACCGGGATGCCGAAAGGCTATTGTCACTCCGATAGCGACAGCGATTCGGATTGGAACGGAGAGCTGTTCAATGCTATTCGAAAGAAACAGGGAAAATCGGAAATCATTAGCGAAGAGGACAGGATCAAACGGATACAGGAATGTTTGGTCGAAGGTGCGGACGTCGATGCACTTGACAAGCATAATAATACAGGTTTGCATTTAGCGGTAAGAAAAGGCTTCGCAAAAGTAGTTCAATTCCTCGTCAGGCAAAGAGCAAAGACTGATATTCTTGACCGGAATGGTCACACGGCGTTAAATCTAGCCGAAGTACCTGGCAAAGAAGACATTCTCAGAGCCCTCAAAGGGCTACACGATTACGGGAATCCAAGAGCTTGCACTCCGCGAGATGGTCATTCACTGGCTAACCAAATTCCAGTCAAAGATGCGGGCGAAAAGTTGAAGAGAAAAAATTCTGCCGATGATGAAGACCGGGGTGATGGCAAGAGACGACGGCTTTGTACCGCAGGGGACGAAGCCGAAAATCAAGGGATAGAGGAGATCAGTTTTGGGGAAGATTCTGAGATCGAAGACGAGGAAATCGTTCGACAAGGAACGCCGCGGTTTGACGGTAACGATAAACATGCGGCATCGGGTCTGAAGCAGACGTTGCACGGAAATATATACCAGCTTAAGCTGCTGATGCTTTTTCTGAAACGGGGACTGCGGGAGGGTTACGCTTTTCGTTTGGCGACAGAAATGGACGCGGCCGAAAAATTTGACGACCTTGTTTTTCAGTACGAGGATAAAACCGGAAGCCAAACGACCTATCGATTCCTTCAGGCCAAACATAAGCAGGATGAGACCAAGACGATCGGTCCTCGAGATCTTCTCACCGAGAGGGACGACGAGTTCAGCCTGCAAAAGTACTTCATTTCTTACGGTAAAATAAAGAAAAATTCCGAACTGAGCAAGAGCGCGTTCAAGGACTTCATCCTCTGCACCAATATTGACTTTGACCTCAAGGGACTAGGGTTGGCTAAGATTCGGCTCGAAGAGGTCAATGAACCTGATTCGTTTCTGGATATCAAAAGCTCGGCTAAGAAACCGGCGCGATACAAGTTCATCGACGACCAACAATCCGAGCTACACAAAATATTGAAACGAACAGGCGAAGCCTACACGTTGGCGAAGATGCTCGTCGAGCATGTCTACGAATCGAAGGATATCACGTTGAGGAATGATATTTTTAAGCTTTATCACACCGCGCTGGCGAACGAGGTTATCGATGTCGAGAACAGACAATTTTCTAGCAATTTTATTGGAGGTAAAAACTTGTTTGATAGAGCGAAGAACTTCCGTAAGATCTTTTACGCCGAAGCTTTAAAACAAAAAAAGTTACTGGACCAGGATACCTCCGAAGATGCTCTGTGGAAGGAGATCGGGAAGAATCCGCTCAAGGTCTCTTCTAGTTTTGGTCAACAGTTCAAATTAACTACTGACCCTAGGCTGATGCCGATCAGACAATTTTCCGACGAGCTGGTGAAGCTCATAGAAAACGCTGATGTTAACAACGTGGTGAAGGTGGACAGAAGAATATACAGGAAAAACGCCAGGGAAGGTTCTAATGAAAGAATATTTGCGGATAACATCGACATGCTGGCGGGACACGTGCTGATAATGGAAGACGAGAAAATCAAATTTCGCTCCCAGTTTTTTGACGACAATATCAAACCGCCGGGCAACATCGGGGACTTGAGAGACTTCCTGAAGGCTCAGCTAGGAAGCACGTTGTATAATGACCTCGGTCGATATCAATTCGAGATAAATAATTTCAGAACTTGCGAGGAGGAACAGCTGTTCTCAAAGACCGAGTTGCCCGGGGACGAAGTCGACAGCAAGGAGATCGCGGAGTTTTTCGACAAGCTGATATTTGCGGTTAACCAACCGAACGAAACCGAACTCGGAGATGCGATAACTAGCGAAATAGCTGCGGACAGCCAGTTCAATCTATTGAACGCTGATTTGGTTGGGGATTCTTTCCAGAAAGAGATGCTGGACTGGTTCAAGGAAAAGGGTAGAGAAAAGGGCAAAGAGGGGAGATTCTTCTCGGCCGAGGATGGCAGGGCATTTTTTGATTCGGTAGAACGGAAAGTTAACACGCTCGTCTCTTCGGGGCTGAGCTTGTCGTATCCGGAGGAGCTCGAGGAATACGGTGTAGAGTTTTCCGATGAGAATGAAGAGTTGAGAGATTTTTTGACCCCGGACTCTGGCTACGAGGCAAAGCCAGCCTTGAATTTAATTGCAACCGATGAAACCTTGCTGACAGCTATTAGAGTTCATCGAGCTATTCGCCGGACAGGGAGATACAAGGAAAATGATAGCCTGATGTTTTTGCGTCTGAGAACGTTGCGGTTACCTGGTATCAGAAAGCGAGTGATTCGGGCTTTCGAATCGCCGAAAAGCCACCATTTGTTGGTGATAGATTGTGGATCAGCGGGAAAGCAGGACTTGCAGGGATTATATAACAGATTTTGCGAGACTATAAAAAGACATGTCGGCAAAAAACTGATTCTCATTACCCGGAGAAACGATTCTTTAACCAATCGGTTGAAAATACGATTAAAAAACTGTTACGAGACTTACGACGACGTTAGCTTCAACGACCTCACGAATGAATCGCGGTCTAAACTTATGGCGAAATTGGTAATTAATTTTCAAGAACATCCAGTGAGAACTAGCTTCGGAAGACTACTGCGAATTGCTGGGTGCGATGATACTCCATCGCAAGAGTTAAATAATTTTGGAGACTTCATAGGAACAAGTACGTTAGTGGAACTCATTCGAGGCGAGGAAATTAGAGTAGGCAGTGAGTTGAAAGGGTTAGGCGAGATCGATAATTATTATATAAATCGCACGATCAATCGACAAGTCGTTATCAAAGACGATATTTTCAAATCTCAGTCTAAGTCCGATCTATTCGCTATCAGCGGTGTGAACAGAGGAGCACCGATGAGCCTGGTCAACGACGGACAGGCAATTAGATCTTTCGATGAAATTGATCCGCGGGAACAGCGTCCGAACGAATTAATAATCTTGAATACCGAACGAGAGGATGAACAGTTTGAGACTCTGTGCAAAGATTCATCCGTCAACGTTCATTGGCTGAAAAGGGATTGGGGGAAATTATTGTGGCAAAAATCTCGAGGCAATATAGCTACTCTGGTGAAATATAGAGACGTGAGTGAAAGTCGAGACATCCGTGACGAAGAATTAAATAGAAGAATTGCTAACACTTTGACAGAAGATCAACTGATCGATGATGACGAGGGGCAGAGAGTTGTGATTATTTCTGACAGTGCAGGAATGGGGAAATCTACGGTGTTCACTTATTTGGGAAAAAAAATTAAAGATAAGAAACCGGGCCTCTGGGTAATTAGGATCGATTTGAACGACTTCACAGATGTGCTGAGCGAGGAGCTGAAGAGACAGAGTTTGAAAGGAAGTGATGTCGACGCAGCGGTTGATTTTTTTGTCGAAAAACTCTCGAATCTCAATACCGATTTGGAAAAAAAGCTTCTGAAAACGATGATAAATAACCGGGGTGGGGTAGCGCTACTGATCGATGGGTTTGACGAGATCAGCCCAGATTATAAAAATACGGTGATCGACTTGCTGCAGGCGTTCGAAAAGATATGCGTCGAGAAATTATACGTCGCTACCAGGCCGCATATGCGAGAAGTGTTGGAGATTAAATTGGGAATATTTTCTCACACAATCGAGCCTTTTTCCGAGGAAAATCAAGTAGATTTTTTGGTCAGGTTCTGGAAAACGGGGTTAGGCCTGGTCGGCATCGAACAACGGATCGAAGAGCGGTTGAAAATTTATGCCGAAGCGTTGACTCGGAAAATAGTGAAGTCAATCGATGATCGGGTCAAAGAATTCGCTGGTATTCCACTGCAGACTCGAATGATAGCAGAAATTTTCCAAGATGATAGAGAAGGGAATGTAGGATTGCGGGGTTCAGAAGTTTGCCAAGAATTCTTACGCTCGGAAGACGACGAGCCTAAGCTGTCAGGAAAAATGAGGATAGTTGATTTGTACAGAAGTTTTGTCGACAGGAAATACTACGTGTATCGTACAGAGAAGAAGAAAGTCATCACCACAAACCTAGGGGAGAAACATGACAGCGAAGATTTGCGTGAGATATTTTTAAAATGGCATCAGAAATTAGCTTTGTACACTATGTTCAGAGACGAAATCTTTGTCATTTTCCTTGGACCTCCTATCCTCCCGATGCTACTGGATCACCAGGAAATCGAAAGCATAAATTCATACGTGAGTAAGATAATTGAAGGCGAAGAGAGAACTGGCATCATAACTCAAGTCGTGAACGGTAAACCGCAATTTATTCATCGTACTTTCGCCGAGTATTTTTCAGCTATTTATTTAATCAATTCCCTAAGACAAGCCGATCATAATTCACACTTACAAGAATTCATTGTCAAACAGATTCTGTCCGAGTCGAAGTACAAAATCATTCGCGCTTTTTTGAACGGTCTATTGCTAGACGGGTCTTCGTCGTCTGACCGCTCGTACGTGGCTAGTAACGCGTCCGTAACAGAGTCATGGAAATTAGTCTTGTGTGAGTTCCGCGATATGCTTGGTGATTCTGTCTTTCACAGAGCTGTTGAAGAAGGTAATTATCAGATCGTGAAATTCCTTCTCAATCGATTCGACAAGAACGATCATACGCGGAAGGATCTGATCAATGCCAAGAATTCTTTAGGCGATACAATACTGCACATAGCGGCAACCCGACAGCACTGGGACGAGCTGATATGGCTGGTGCAGGACGAAGGAGCTGAAATAACTTTTCTAACCGATAGTAGGAGGTCTGCGCTTCACGCTGCTGCATCTTGGGGTAATTTGCGAATGGTAAAATGGTTGGTAAAAAACGGAGCCCCCGCTGACGCTATAACAAACGATGGCACAACGCCGCTGTATGAAGCAGTGCGTTCCGGAATATTACCCGTGTTGGAATGGTTAATAAATAAGACAGGAGCTAACGTAAATTCGCGAAATAAGTACGGGAAAACGGTGCTGCACTTCGCTGCGTCCATCGGTCAATTAGGCGTTGTCAAATGGTTGGTGGATGTCAAAAATGCGAATTCAAACGCAAAGATGAATGACGGAAAAACTGTCCTACACGAAGCTGCCGACAAGGGTCAGTGGGACGTCGTGAAATGGTTGATTGGGGAGAGAAAGGTCGACGTCGACTCCACCGGCCACATGGATGGAACTATCCTACGAATTGCTGCTTCATTTGGTGATTTGGACATGGTAGAATGGCTTGTGGAAAGAGGTGCTAATGTCAATGCTAAGTCCTTGGATGGAAATACGATCCTCCACGTGGCCGTTGCCGACAGACAATGGGCCATCTTCAGGTGGCTTGTGGAAAAAGGTGCCGATGTAAATGTGAAATCCTGGATCGGAAATACCGTGCTGCACGAAACTGCTGCCCGGCAGAATTGGGACATGGTGAAATGGCTGGTGGAGGAAAAACACGCCGATGTTAACGCCAAGGGTGTCGACAATGTAACGGTGCTGCACTCGGCAGCTCGCAGAAAACAATGGAAATTAGTTGAGTGGCTATTGGAGAGTAGAGACGCCGATATTAATGCAGTAGCCTGGAATGGAGGGACAGTGCTGTACCACGCCGCGTCTCAGGAAAGATGGGACATTGTGAAATGGCTAATCGAAGAAAAAAACGCCAATGTAAACGTCAAATCGTTGGACGGAAAGACCGTGCTGCACTTTGCGGCTATGAAAGAGAAATGGGACCTAGTGAACTCGCTCGTCTCGGACAGAGGCGCTGATGTTAACATTCGAGCCAACGATGGAACAACCTTGCTACACCATGCTGCTGGTTTCGGCCAGTTCGATCTAGTCAAATCGTTAATAGAAGAAAAAAAAATGGACATTGATGTTAAAACCAACGATGGCACGACGTTGTTGCACTGTGCTGCTTCCTCTGGTTTATTAACTCTAATAGAATGGCTTTTGGTAGAAAAGGGCACGGATATCGAGGCCAGATCTTACAAAGGTGAAACAGCGCTGCACGTTGCTGCTTCTAACATGCGGTGGGACGTGGTGAAGTGGCTAGTCCAAGAGAAGGGTGCCAATGTACAGGTGGAAAACAATGAAGGGTTGACAGTGCTGCATAGTGCGGCCCGTTTTCGGCACTGGGACTTGGTAAAAATTTTAGCTGATTCGAATAACGTGGATGTTAATTCCGAAACAAGAGACGGATGTACAGTATTGCGATACGCCGTTGAATGGGATAATTTCGAGATAGTCAAATGGCTCATAGAGAACAAAGGCATCGATGTAAATTTCAAATTCAGAAATGAAAAAACCATTCTACACTATGCTGTCGCGTCGGGGAATTCGCGAGTCGTAGAATGGCTGGTAGATAATAAAAACGGTGATATTAACGCAACAGACATAAATAGCAAGACATTACTGCACGTGGCTGCTGCGGCTGGGCAATGCGAAATATTTAAATGGCTAGTGGATAAGCGCGCTCTCGATATTAAGACTCAGGATAATGATGGACGAACAGTTCTGCATGAGGCTGCAGTTGTCGCCAATTTGGATATGATTCGGTTACTCGTAGAAACCTATAACGTCGATGTCATTGCTACTGATAATTCTTACGATACGGCGTTAGATTTGTACTGCCAGACCCATAGACGTAGGGATGAAGCGATTATCCAATTGCTACAGCGAGGCGATTGCAATTTACAATCAGTATCAAGGAGGCACAGATTTGGTCGTCTTGTAGCTCGTCGTAGAATTCGATCGAGGAACCACAGGAGACAAGGAATCGCGCGAAGGAAGATGATGAGGGATTTTCATTGAAATAAATAAAAACAAGATGTAATATTAATTTTTTTATTTTTTAGAAGTCCGTGTAATTACTAGAAATAATATCAAGTATGCGTTCAGAATTTAGGTCGTCAGTCGAAAATTAAAAGTTGAATCTTTTCTCGGTAGAAGCAAACGTTAGAATTGAACGGCATATATCGCAATTTTTCAAATCCACGATCTACAGAATGTAAAACCTCGTGAATTGCAGAATCTTTCGTCTAGCTGTTTCCGATATCATTCAGCGAATTAGATTTATAAATTTAAAAAATCGACAACAATTATTCTACGATTGGATAAACCTACTTAAGACTTTGATTTCAAACTCAGGAAAGTATAGTGTTTCATTTGAAAATAGAAAGGAAGGCTATGTTTTTTAATTAGAGACCCGTAAATGTGAGAGATTCATTAAAATGATCAAAAGTAATTTTTCGACTGAAACCGGCAACCTTTCCTATCACCCAGGTGACGAAGAACTAAATAAAACGCGTCGTATAAAAATCGACAGACTGTTATAAGTACTACTAATTACGAAAAATAACCATCGCTATTAGAGCAAATAATATTCGCTAATCATTGATAATTGATACATTGACAATCTAATCATTATTGTTCGGCTGTGCTGGTATTTAAACGTGTCGGGATATAAACGGGATTTGAATTATGCCGGGGCGGAGACAGCGCGTGTCGTAGTTCATCATATTGACTGCGAGCAGCGCCACTGTCTTGCGACGCCTCGTATCCAAAGCCTCGCTCTCAGTTGACCTTCGGCGGCCTTCGCTACAGGCGGCGTTGCGCGGCGTTGTGTGATGTGTCAACGTCCTTCGGACTGCTCGGGGGGATATCGGCTTCCCTTCCTTTTTCCCTCTGCCCTCTGCCTGTACTCCGTGAACGCATCGCGATTGTGAACGGCCTCCCGGCTGATCGCGGGACTCTAGTTGAATTGGCAACGGGTCAATAGACGGGAGGCAAATAGTGTAAACGCGACTGCGGGCGAGAGCGCGAGGCCGAGGCCGTAGCGAACATTTAATAGCCTAGGTAGAAGGATAAAGCAAGTGTCATAATGGGTCGGTTAATCATCGTTGGCTGTGTAAAGCGAGCGAGTTGAAGTGAATCTCGATATAAAATACGTGACGAAATGTGGATTTTATTCGTTAAAGTTACGCGTTGAAGAGTGCAGTAGGATAATAGGCTATCAAACTCGACAATAGTTGTTGGCAGCGAAAGCCGATACGAGACAAAATGGCTTCTGGGGATAATGTGGACATGATCGAGGTTGTTGAAACCAGTTTCACAGCCCCTGAACGCGAAACTGAGGACCGCATTAGATTCGATGACACCACCGACGACGAAAGTGAGTACAATTCGTTTTACCGTATAGTCGATAACACCCTGAACATAACCTATACGGCACGCCGTCTTTCGATGAATTTCTCATCCGATGTACGGGGGAACTCCCATTTTTTTTTTATTTACATACAAATCTTTCCCTATTGCCCCGCTGTCGAGTTCCCCGCATTATATTACGCTCTTCAATATTTCCCGTTCGTCTAATGGAACCTTTCAACGAATTACCCTTTACCTACGCTTTTTAATCGAATTACACACCCACTTTTGACAGCTGATTCGTGACTCAGAATTAGTCATTTATAAGTCGTTTTTTTTTTCTTCTTTTTCACGCAGACAAGTCAGCCAGGGAGAAAGTTGCGGCCTTGGACGTAAGTATTTGACGTTATTAAAAAAAAAAAAAATCCTAATCTTTTTTAATATACATTCTCTCGTACTCGCAAAATTTCACGAAATATCACGACAATTATTAAAATAATGAAGTGGGTCAATGTACAGTTATTTTCTATCCAACTTCGTATCTGTCATGCGTTATTCAATCGTATCTCGTAACGCAAGAATCAGAAATTATTTACTATATGTCTGTTAATAATTTGTACGCTCGGTGTCTTTATTCAGTGAACTCCTCTTATCAAGGTATGCGACTCACATGTGCCGACAAACAATCATGAGTCATTTAAAGAATGCGCCTCGTTTGGACAATACCGATTATGTATTACTGATTAACTTGGAATGAAAGTTATGCAACGGTATCTCATCCAGATTCAGATTATATCTTATCGTGCCTTATCAAACGTCACATTATCATCTGGGATATAATATACACTAATGACGTGATCTGAATCTAAACCCAATCTGAAATCTATGCCACTTCATGATGCTCAACGTCCAGGTTGAGATAAACAATGGATTTTTCAAGCCTGACACATGTCGAACAAGAATTCTGTTATTTATTAACAGAAGTGACATTTAGTGATTTTTTATTTGCTTTATCACTTTATTTCTTACTTATTCATAAGCTCTATGCTCTCTGCCCAGAGCTCGTGCGCTTTCAGCTGCCGGTCTCATAATATTTTCGTGATTATCACGTGATAAAAGTTTTTCAAGCTTTCTCTATACTTTATACATGTTTCGTTCGTCTTCTCTTTTTCAATTACTATTGCCATTTATTTTTTCTATATATTACGTGAGAATATCTGCCCACTGTTGCCTATTTTTATTAATTTCGATAATAATCACCCCAGACTCAAACTTAGTCATGATAATTAAAACTTGATCATCTTATTTTTTACTTTTTACTTTGTACTTTATTCTAGGATGAAATTATAATATTTGATTGCCTACCTATTAGGTTTCCACTGCTCATCATGGCTCTGCCGGGCCCAAGACCCCTTCGGGGGTATCCCGGAACAAATCGGAAAGGGAACGAAAGATTGGTCATCGGAGAGTCGGGGTTGGAGGTGAAATCACGTATAAAAAGGTAAACCGCCGAGGTGTTGCTAATGTCTGTAATTATTTAGATAAACCAGTCTCTCAAATTCAGGAAATGAGAAATAAAGAAGCAACACATTTCTTGGTAGAATTATTTTAATAGCCAAAGACAGAATGAGGAGAATTCATTATCGCACAATTTAGAACAGACAATTGCTTTAGTGATACCAATCGCTTGTTTATGATATTTATTCGGACCATATTATCCAGAGGCTTGTCAGTAATGAAGAATCTTCTATTATTTAGTTAATAAATGTCGATATTCCCCGGTTGAGAACTGCTGCCGTCGCCAATACGTCAGCATTACGTTAATTAGTTCTGCAAATAATTGAACTGCTATAAATAAAAATAGTATCAACAAAAAACTATTTACTCGAGTTCTCACTAATATTAAACCGTGGCTCTGATCTGTTGTGAATGTCAAGCTTGGCAGATCAATTTTACTCGGCTCCCAGGGTTTCTGTAATATTGATTCCAAGTTCAGAACCTGAGATTGTACTTAGTTCACCTTTGACCGGACATCGAGGCACTTTTTTTTTATTTCAACTCATTTCCAAATGGAAAGTAGCTTACTGATTATTAATGTCAAGTGAAAGATGCCTTGGATAGTGGTGCGGGTGGATATCTTAAGCTATATAGAATGGGTATGCTAGATATTCCAAGAATTGATTGCTTTCTAAGAAACTGGACTCATTTCTCTGTTTTGTATTATTTTAAGTAGATATTCAAAACCATTCTTGAAGTATATTTTAATGACATTAATATTCTTGCGCTTGTGAATTAGTAAACAAAGATGAGGATAGAACTGAGAACATTTCTGGTGCAGATTTGTGCTTGAAATAAATTTTGCTCTTATTCTTTGTCCTATAATTAGATTCAATCGACACAAATCATGGGGTCCATTCAACTTGGAATTCAGCATGCTGTCGGAGGGCTTGCCAGTAAACCGGAGCGAGATCTTTTAATGCAGGATTTTATGACTGTGGAGACAACTAATTTCCCTAGTGAAGGATCAAACCACACTCCTGCCCACCACTTCTCTGAGTTCAAGTTCAAAAACTACGCTCCCATCGCTTTTCGATATTTCAGAGATCTGTTTGGCATCCAGCCCGACGACTTTTTGGTAAGCTGCCCTTTAGTTAGATTTTATTTGACAATTTCGTTACAGAAACAATTTGCGATGGCTATTGAATGGATTTTCTATAATTAATAACAACGACAGGCTTCTTCCATCAAAACCTTTGTTATTATTACAGATGTCAATGTGTAGCTCACCGCTGAGGGAATTATCTAATCCTGGAGCAAGCGGTAGTATATTTTATTTGACTGAGGATGACGAGTTCATCATCAAGACGGTTCAGCATAAAGAAGGGGAATTCTTGCAAAAATTGTTACCTGGCTATTACATGGTGAGCAGGGGACAAAGAGAATTGATATATAGTCGAGCCACAATCAACCCCCCACATAATAGCCTTGTGATTTCAGTATTACGTTGTTAAAATGTAGTTGTTTTCTTTTTATTACAGAATTTAAACCAGAATCCTCGAACATTACTTCCAAAGTTTTTTGGCTTGTATTGTTATCAGTGCAATAGTAAAAATGTAAGATTAATAGCTATGAACAATCTGCTGCCGTCGGCAGTCAAGTTACATCAAAAGTACGACTTGAAAGGTTCGACATACAAAAGAAAAGTTAGTATGTCTTTGTAATTGAAGATTATAATGATAATTTCACTCAATTATTCAAGGTGAAGAGATATTTTACTCGCATCTTTTGAAACTGTGACCAAGTTTGTTCCCTAATTTTCATTTCTTTTTCCCTCCTTCCTATTTATAGGCTTCTAAGTCTGAGAGATCTAAGTCATCGCCAACTTACAAAGATTTGGATTTTATGGAGCATCACACCGAAGGTATTTTCTTGGAGGCCGACACTTACGGAGCTCTGGTTAAAACAATCCAGCGGGATTGCAGAGTATTGGAAAGTTTCAAAATCATGGACTACTCTCTCCTAGTAGGAATTCATAATCTGGATCAGGCATCGAGAGAAAAAACTGTAAGTTTGCATATTCTTGTTATACACGCAAACCAGTATCATTATGACCTTTCACAGATAAGAAATAATGTTGGGCAAACTTCACTCGGAGTGATTTATAATAATGCCACTGTCTCTTGACGTAACTCGAAAAAAAAAAAAAACAATCCACCATCACAGAGGCTTATTTTTAAAGCTAATATTAATTTCACAATCAATAACTAACACCGTGTTTGAAAAATAGTAACTAACAAATTATTTTTAAGACAATCCCATCCTCATCCCGATATTCCCTTTTCCCCCCCACAGCTGTACAAGTTCCGTTGCGGATGTCTAGCCAAATCTAAATCCATCGATTATCTAATGGTATGGTGAATATTCTGTAGAGATATGATTTGCGAGGCATGCTTATACAATCTCAAAAAGATGTAGCATTCGTTGTTCGGCAGGAACAAAGGCTGTCAGCAAGTGCGGACGAAGAAACAGGTGAAGCAGGGTTTGAGACTGGTACCGGGCTTCTTCAGGCTGAGAGAGAAAGAGAGAGAGAGGACAGGATAGGAGCGGCTGCATTGAATCGATCTCGAAGTATAAATCGGCAGAGACTCGTCGCCCACAGTACTGCAATGGAAAGTATTCAGGCTGAGAGTGAACCCATTGATGAGGAAGACGATGTACCGTGAGTATTTTAAATCAGATATTTATAAAGAAAGAACTTTATCTCAGTTTAATATCTTGGTTGAAAGAGAGTCTCTTTAGTGATATTAATTTAACTAGAAAACTTCAGGTTCTTCCCGGTGTGAAAAAGATGACTTTAAAATCGTTCATATATCCCTAACGCTATTGTAATCGATTTCTAACGCTGTGTTGGTAGCAGTCCGGGTGGTATTCCTGCCAGGAACGCGAGGGGTGAACGTCTTTTACTATTTCTTGGTATTATTGATATACTTCAGAGCTACAGACTCAAGAAAAAGCTAGAACACACGTGGAAATCCATGATTCATGACGGGGTGAGTTACGTTTTCTTATAAACTTTGTATTCATCAAGACTTGGTACTTGGTGGATATTTGATATGAGAATATCACGGAGATATGTCAAAAATCTGAAATACCTGCATTCATGGTGATATTGGATTTAATTAGACCTGCAAACAAAGTCAAACAATTGTTCTATCACTAATACCGATTTACCGAACGGAATGATTTTTATGATGCCCCACCTCCAAATTTTTGACCATTCAATTCCTTGTAGGATACAGTTTCCGTGCACAGACCGGGCTTCTACGCTCAACGCTTTCAGGATTTCATGGCTAAGACTGTTTTCAAGAAGATTCCATCACGTAAGTACCACCCCAATCAGCCTCTCCTTACCAATCTCACCTCCATGCTTGCCCTGAACAAAACCAATCATTGATTTTAACGATCCTACTACTTCTACCACTTCTCATTGCTCATTGATTATGGTTGAGACGTGACTTGATATCCTAGTGTTCAATTTAAATTCAGTAGACAATGTTTTAAAATAATAAGGAATAGACGTTTCCAAGTGACCTTTCAATTCCTCATGGAAGACTTGATATTCTCTAAATAAATAGATACCGCATTCTCAGCAGTACGCTGATTCTCTATCATTCAAAGCATTCAATACACGATATAAAACATGCCATGACTCAACTACGAAACATGAAGCATTGCGGTGAAAATTCTCATTCCAAAACCCATAACGTTGTATTACTCTCTTGGACTGAATTACTTAGATTTTACGAGGTTTCACCACTGTCGCGAGGATATATTATTGTACAATTTATTTATATATAATATAGAATCCGGACTGATTCTCCATGAATTGTTTCACATCCTTTTAATGATAACAAAATGTTGAATCGTTAAAAATAGTTATTATACTTATTGCGTATGGTAACACTCGGCGTGTGATAATTAAATAGACTAAAGAATCAAATTCAAGCTCTAAATTGGTCAATATCCTTGAACGAAATAAATCTCGAGATATTTAGCGGGCCAAACTTGCTTGCTTTGGTTCAAAATACATACTATATTTGAGTACGGCTCGAAAGTCTTTGGCAATTTGCACACTTCTGAATTATGCTTAGGGTAATTTTAGTTATTTAACCGGATAAGATTAGGTGTATCCAGCTCATGGTATTTGAAATTCTTTCACCGAACCTATCTTACAGTACCATTTACTGCAAGAAAGAAGATAGCGCTTAACTTGCCTAACGAATCTGTACGATGGTAGGAATGTTTCAACAGTAATACTATATGTGTCAAGAATTTTCGAATTGAATAGGCAATCATCCTAACTGTATTGCGCTCATTTTCTCATACCTATACAATATCCTGGTATTTAAACCTCAGAGCATTCAACAGAGTATTGGGTCTGTAATATTATGAAAAGTATTGAATATGTTGTCTCTCGTGTACTGCCATTTAAATTGGTGCTCTGTGTTTGTATTCTCTGAATTATAACTAGATGGTTTGAATAGGTTTATTACTTATGTAACAGATCGCTAACACAGTATTTGCCTCACTTGTGTTTGTATTTGTATCTAATATTCCTCTCCTAATCTTTAGTCCGTTAGTTTATTATACAGTGTTTATCATTTCTCAGAATGGTTATGCCCTTTTTTTGCCTCGTTTTTCTTCACGATACTGATTTTCATGTATTCATCATGTATTTCAGTTTCTTTTCATACCAAATGAACAAGCAAGTTTCTCTTTTAACACTTTCCATCTGACATGTTTATCAGGTGTCCACAGAAATAGCTGAGTTAACGTCTAATAACTGGCGGAGAGTAGGATTTCCTTCCAATGTAACATAGGGTCTTTGTACAACATACCTCACTTGTGATAACCGCAGTATTATATCTCGATAGCGCATCTCAAATTCAGATGATCTGATGGCATTGATATTGTCAGTTTGGTTACAGGAATTCGGTATCGGCTTAGAAATACTTTATAAATAGAGCATAGTTGATAAGACTCTTGACCTGGTTTCATTCGTTGAATTAGGAATTAGCTTGGATATGAATATTTTTACGCAATTAGGGGAAAATCATATTTTTTTATCAATCTATATTAAGGGACAAAGGGACAAAGGAGAAGCAGGTGAATGTTAGATATATTAGCGCAGTGCTAGGCATATACCATAGGCATAGTATATCTAGTAGCAAATTATTATTAGAAAAGTATTGTAGGAAGTATCAATATACAATGATGAATGCAATAAATATATTTTGTAAACGATTATTTGTTATACGTATACCTGTGTTAAAATAGCGAGAAAATCATCCGAATGATAAAGTATAATTAGATTTTCATCAAATGGAATATGTACATCTCACGTATTATATTACTGACTGGTTTATCCGGTTTAGAATGATGTATATTGCCGATGGAAGTCAATTAGTTTGGTTTTTCTTTTTTTATACAAAATTACCATACTCAGCTATTGAAATAATGTGGACACCGTGTACGTGAACATCTTACAATAAATGTATTTACTGTTAGTAATCCCATTTCATTTAAAAATCCTTTCCACACTTTGTCTCCGATATATTATTATAGTTATAGTTTCACATTTAACTTCTTGTTTCATTAATTTCTCATTCATCAAACATCTGGCTTCCATATAACATCTTTTTGATTTTCTTGCTTTTTCCTCTGCTTTGGTGTTGTAGTTACTCAAAGCACACATTATTCATCGTCATTCAATTGAAAATATGAACTAGTAAGTTTATATTATTTAACTTTTGATCACAAAGTTTACAATTTTGACTGACTACATTTTCTAACACCACTGTGTACAAGTATTTTAGGACTATCTTTCGTAACTGGTAAGAAATTAATTCCAAATACATTACCCACTGGAAATAATAATGTGTTTGTAGAAGAAGCATTGCAGAAAGCTATTGTACAAGCGTAGAATATCTCTCTTCAACTGTCACATTGGCAGTGCTTAGTTCTTGAAATTCTGTTCACTATTTTTTTCTTATCAAATGGAGGCATTTCAGACAATGTAGTCTTACATGAGTCTTCTAACAAGCTTCCTCTAGTTAATAGACTGTTCGATTTCATTTAATATCAAAGTACATACATTATTATGGCCATAGCTGGAGTATAATATGCATTTATTTAGATTTAGGCAGATACTGTGTTAGCATTTATTATTTTTCGAACAGTGATTCATATCATTGATCTGTGAATAGGGGTAGAAAAGGGTATCCAATTTAACGGTAGTTTGAAGACGACTGTAATATGTCAGAACACTGATTTTATCCAATGAAATTGTCAGGCGAGTTGAAGCCCTACTTTCCCCTAAATGCCTACATAAAAATTGGCCATAATTAAAGAATCTACATTTTTAAAAGAGAAGAATCCATACCTCGGTAACTCTCTAATGTTTTAGTGGAAAATTTCAGTCAATTATTTCTAAAGTCTGTTAACAAGGAATGAAATACTTTGCTGGAGCCACCCACATGATATAATTAATACATCATATACATACATTAGTTGATATCATTAATGGCCCTCGTGTTATCTACGTGCACAAAAACATTAATTAATGATTGTGAATAGTGAAATGAATTAATATTGGTAATCACGTTGGGTGTTGGGTTAGCTAAATGTTGTTGTTTCTGTGTCTGTGCACCCTTTGTCACCCCCCCTGACACGCATCACCTGCTACCATTCGAACCGAAATCAAAAGTGGACCTGCCTGAGATTAAGGGAAACCATCGCAAGTTCCGTAACCTGGTCACCAGCTACATAGGTAACTCTGTCTGTCTGTTGTTCGCCTGTACGTATGTCTGTGTATCTAGCGTTTTTTTTTTGCTCCCCTGCTCTTATCCTCTTCATCTGTTCAAATATCTCTCGCCCTCCATCACACTATCACTATCACTATCACTATCACTGCCTGTCTCATCTATCTCTCATGCTCTCAACTTATACCACAGCTAAGGTGTATCCTTTCAAATCACAACCTGTTTGAATACTTTTATACACCACGGGTCTTGCATTTTTCTCGCAATATACAATCACTTTTTTCTGCACTATCTTACGCAAACACCAAACATTTCAATGTTTCGATTAATCATTATTATAAGGTATAATGGTAGCCTGGTAACACATGGAGTAATAATTTTGCTACTCGATATACTTGAGACATGGGTTGGGCATTAATATCGAGTACTCTTTCCAATCTTATCAAAACCACAATTGATAATTGAAGACTGATTATAGAGAATGACTCTAAAATATTAACAGATTAATTTTTTATTACATGGGGGGAGGAAGCGCATGTCTTTGAACTTAGTTATGGCACTAATTTACTACGGTTCATGACCCTGACTCAGATCTCATTCAACTTGATAAGCTGCACTAATGACAAAATTAATTTACAATCAGAGATTGAGATGACGAGTAATTTTCTACACCATCATCTTTACACCTGTACTGTGTGGCCGTAGAATAATATATTAGTCATAGAATTTAATCACGATTCATAGTTTTTAATGATTGGCTATCCTTTCATCTTCTCTGCTCAATCTTGCTTGGCTTCTACGCTGTTGACGGAGTCTCGTAAATCTGTTGTCATGAAATAAAGTTTTATTCTGAAATTTGAATATACAGTCCAATATCTTGTCACTTTTCATGTGTATTCACACACAAACTGGTTTAGTGATGTTCCTAAAATACGATAAATTTTTAAAGTACCACGGAATGCTTGGCATTTGGCCGAAATATTTGGCAATGAAGATTGGAGAGAATTTCACTCTAGTGTAAAAATAACAAACAATTAATAATAGTTTTTATAGATTGAAAAAATTATTCCCTCTCTTGAAAATCTGAATGATTATCTGACTATTATATATTCATTGAGTTGAATTTTAAAACGCATATGATACATATGTTAATGATATTTATTGACATGTGTTACAGCTTTGAAACATTCCCCCTCAAAGAGAAAAAGTATTACAAGACCACTGAGACCGTTGGAAGGAGACTTTGATTCCACCGGTGAGTAATTACCTCAATTACATTAATATATGACACTGTAATTGTTCATTGTTATCATGAGTTCCTGTATTTAAATCATTTATCACTGTTGGTTCTTCGTCGTGGGGTCAGAACCGATCTTAACGCTCTAGTTCAGTCAATTCACTTGCAATAACGTCAGCATACATTGTTTGACTCTTGTTTTGACTACACTAGAACTTTGAATATCCAATCGAATTGTCGGTATATTATTCAACTAATTCCACCATTGTGAAAAAAGCTGATGCCAGAGAAAAACCTTGTGGTAAACCCAAAGATGTAATTGCCCCATTTCCCTCGTCAAAAGGCTTTACAAGTATTCCCAACTACGAAGCCATCGAACATCATCTGTGATCCGTTGCTGATCTTATGATATTATGTCTAAACCCATAATATATAGCTACCAAACCTTATTGAACTTGTACATACTGACGTGTATATGTGTAGGTAAATAATATATATTTCGTAAGATAAAAACCAGTTCTTTCTTTGAAGATTTGATGCATTTTGATGGCATACAAATGTGAATAACGATACAGATAATAGTTTCGCCGTATCAGGAGTAATCCAGAGTAGTTTTTTTTTCGTGTTGAATCTCTTTGAACTGTAAACGCTTTGAAATTCATGGAAAAAAACTTTGCTGGGATAGTGTTTTTACTTGGCTTTGGATCAGGGATATCTTGAAGAAATCTTATAAATTCTATGGGTATTCCAGTGGACATTGCTCTAAGAAATCGGAGCTAAGAGAAAAACTCAAATTTTGGGTAATATATTTATTAAAAATCCATAATAGACAAATAAGAGAAGACATAAAAGGGGAAATCTTCTTTTGTACAGTGCATTAGTCATACCATAGATAGTTTCACTTTTAGTTTAGTATGAAGCGCCGAGAGACACTTGATATGTTGAAAAAGTTTGTGAGAGAAAATGTGCTACGGATATGGGGGAAAATGTTGAGTTGTTACTTGAACAAGATAATAAGATAGAATTCCAACTATCTGCTGACAGTTATAACAGTAATATGGTCGTTATATGGTGGTTTAGCGGTGGCAGCATCTGGAAGTTCAGCAGTGCATGTTCCATCACACTCCAAGCCTGGTGAGTCTCTTTGCTTTGGCCATTTTCTACCCATTGTATCGGACGTCCAACTTGATATTAATTACATGTGATTAAACAATTACAACATCGTGTAACTTCAGTTTTTATTTGATAACAGTTGCGTACAATTATATTTTGGCTGGAAATAAGTTTGAGTTTTATTTTAGACTGCAGAAATTCAACTCACATTCAATTACCAGGAGTCTCCGAATCAGTCTTGCCAGCTGATAATATCAGACTAAATTATAAGACTCCAAAAAGTAACATCACTTCTATGCGTTAACTTTCTATTCTCATTTTCATACTGCATTATTCTTTACATCAAGTTATATGCCTTTGGAGAAACATTCGACTGTGTTGACATTACTTATCAATTAGCATATTCGTATAACTCCTTAATAATGTACGATGTAAGGTACCGATTGCCAATAGTCTTTAAAATTTATAGTATTCATGAATTTCTAAGCTCATTTGTTTCGTACTATAACGACCTAGTATCATTGAATAATACTATCATGTCATACGCTAAGATTCTTCGTTTTATTTCTTCAAAACCCTCGCAGTTTAAGTGTAACTATACACATTCTCATCTAGTCTATAATAAAAAACGAATAGTCCGAGCCTGCAGTCTTTCTTTGAATTATATTTTCTCTTACATAGCGTTACCTTGTTTATATTTTAAACCATTGAGGCAATAACTACAAATAATGCAAATCCTTGCAGTAATTCCCAATCACAAATAATTATTACATTGAATGCATTTAATATTATCACCAGAAACTCTGATCTTTGGATCCTACAGAAATTAAAGCTCCGTTTATTTAGCGGACATGTCTTATTGTTTGACTGACGTTATAGTTTGAAAAATTTCGCTTAAAGAGAATAACATGAAATAATTTAGATTTTTATCAAGTGATTCTCATGTTATATAATCAAAAGGTAACAATAGGACGAAAAGTTTTACAATATTGCTCAAAATGACTTTGAATGAAACATGACTTGCTCATTTTTATCTAAAATTGTCCAATTGTTACTTGTGAATCTGTTTTGTAAAGTCACGACCCATTCGCACTCACAAAGTTAAATCATTCTAAAGCTTGTTCTTATTTCTCTGTTTGTTCCGCACGCGTCGGCCAATGACTGTGCTTCTTGATGGTTGCTTAGCAAGCCCCACCGAGTTGCCTACCTCATCCATAATCATTTCCTCCGCACCCACAGTATCCACAACTTCCATTCCAAACGCGACATCGACCCCGATAAATATGCCCACTATCGGCGGAGCCGCCAGTCCTCCGCCTCTGATCTTCAGCGCTGCAGGTGAAACTAGCTCCCGAGAGACAGCAAGCTGTAACAAGTCCAGTTACCCAGCAGTGTTGAAAGGCAGAGGTGGAGCAAGCCCTCCAAATCCAAATCTTGTTCCCTCTGGAAAAATTCCTCCGCCAGTTCCTCCCAGGGGATCTATTTCGGGGAGAGGTAAAGTCGACGATCACCGGGGCACGTCGACAACTCCCGCGAGCAGCTCCAGCCGAGGTGAAGCATTTTCACTGCATGCCAATCCGCAGCCATCAAAGCCGCATGCATCCCATTTGCAACAAAACTCTCACGTCAAATCCAAAATGCCTAATTTATCTTTCTACAAAAATCACGACAATGCTTATAGTTCTCCGATTGTTCAAAAGTCTTTGAACAAGGATTCTAGCTATTGCCAAGACACTGCTATGTCTTTAGCCAATGTAAGGATGTCACAGTGGGACACTATCACTGTACCAATTTATGACGGTAATTATTCTGAGGCTGACGAATTCGTGAGCATAGAAAAGATTGACGAGTCTTATATTATAAAAACCAGCCCTTGTCCGTTTAAGCCCGTGAGACGGAAACGCGCTTTGACCGGATATAATGAAACTTACAGTAAACCACAAAATTCTATCCAATCTAGTTTGCATCGGAATAAAACTTATCATTCAACATTTTTTTCTCAGCCAGCTAATCGACACAGGCTTGAAAATTCTTTAAAAGTTGACACTGCTTTGTTATCTTGCGTAAATAATGCGGACATTCTTACTAGATCCGCTGAACTATCGGCTTTGCCCTCATATGTTGACGTAAAAAAATTTCCTAGTTCTTTACCCGCATTAAATGCTACACCAACTACCACTTCCCAAGCGGCTTATAAAATGTCTCGCAAGGACAAGAAGTATTCTGAAACATATAATGAAAGATTGCGTAATAAGCAGAATCCAATAGCGTCACCAGAGAGATCAGATTTTCATAAAACTCATTTTGAATTCATACCACCCAAACTTCACGAGACAACAACAATTATTACCGGTAGAAATAGTATATTTTCTAATATTCGACTACCCGCCCATAGTTCTAATTCTTTCAAAAGCAATTGCTTTGATGATACAGTCGCGGTCAAGAGCGAACCTCGTCACTCAAACGCAAGAAAACTTACGAGAATGAAGAAAGTTGCTCCTAAACCAGTAGATTCTATGAACAGACTGACGCAGGAAAAACTTGAATCTAGCTCGATACCCAGTTTTAAAAGTCTAACAAAGCGGGAATCATCTTTCGAAGTATTCAGAAAATCTAAAAGCCAAATAACAGCGAGGGTATCTATCCGACAAAACAAAGTTAATAAACTAAAAATGTCCAGGACAGCTAATCTGTACCTGTCCGATGAAGATTACAGGAAACATTTAGATGACCAATCTGTTAATAAAAAGCACGCTGCAACGAAAAATTTATCATTTTTGCATGGCTACGCTGGCACACAAATAGCTGATCAAAAATGCTACAACATCGCACCGGTGTCAGCCTCGAATAATTCATAATTATATTTCATTTTCAAATCAAGCTATCTTAGACACGACTTACAATATTCGCTTACCAACTGCAATGATATTGAATTGGTTTTTTGTTTCAAGTTCTTTTATTATTAACTATTTGAAAATGTTTACATAAAACATGTGATGTTGATGGTGGGGATGAAAAATTATAGATATGTGTAAAACACCCCAGAAGTTCATTGAATTTACATGATTTAGTAAATCAAAGAAATCTGTACTTATGTCAGTACAATATTGAATAATTTGAGGTGTTATTTTAGATGTAAGCATGCGTCATACCACATGTCATGAATATTTAAACAATTTGCTATGTGTTATGCATTTAAAAATCAGATATAAAACCAGCGTATAGAAGTAATATGAGTTTTTCAAGCCAATCCATATTTAATTTGGTAACAGTTTAGCTTGGATTAAAAAGAAAATTTTTATCATTCTGCTATTGAATGTTTCTAACTAGAAAAAGCACTGCTTATACACCCAAAGATTAATCCAATAATTAATTTAGATTCAATGCTGAATTTGTTTCCTCTCGATTATTCGTGTATATCTGCCAAAATATCAGGTGATACAGACAGTTTAGACATTTTCTTTGAATTTGAATCTGGCTATCCAGTTTCCATGTAATCTTAACTGTAAACTTTCATTATCAGAGATACTATGTTTTTCACAATATGTTGCAACACCGATCTAAAATTATCGCCATTTGGCCAACAGTTGATACATGTAACTTTGTTATCCATTTGCAATGTGTTTAAACGTGCATGTGCATATATTTTGCTTCCTTTGAGAAACAAATAATTTGTATGACTGTGTTTCAATATAATAATAATAAAGAATTACTTCCGCAGCTATTCTTCTAATATCTCGAATGTAGGATGTTATTTTCATCTCGTAGCTTTGTTAATGTAGAACGCTTGTATATTATTATTGTAGAGTACGAAACAATTTGTGAAAGCTTGGTGCCATTGAATCTAAGAGACGGAACTGTCGCATCATTGAACTTGTCGAATCTCTCATGAGCTTTTGAGTTATCAATTTTTATGTACTAGCTATAAATGTCTTATTAAACAATCGTTTAATCGCATTTTGGAGACTTTGACTCTGCATATTTGTGTTACTATGTGGTATCAAGGTACACTCATATAAATTCAACTAAGTTTCTGCAATTTAGAAGATAGAAACAGCAATGTGTATGTAAAATACTTTCTGATTACATAAGAACGTTGGTAACACGATTCTGTAGCAATAATTTATTGAGATTGTTGTTGCTTCTGATTTCCAATCCAAACCAGTCCCTGTACGGTATTGTTGCGTGATATTTATATTTGTATAGGAATTTTTCGTGATGTTTGTGAGCTTTTTGCTTTTCAATTTGCCCTACAAAAGGTTATCATTGATACTTCTGGCAAATTGTAACATCGTTACTAGTCTAGTCATAAGAAAATACAAGTTTGCCTTACTATCACCGTCATTCCAAATCTTTCTTTTCTATCATGTAGAAATAAAAAAATGGCCAAATCAGATCAAGATTCTATTTCAGTGCCAAAGTTGATCAAGTTCAAACATTCGATTTAATTCAATGGGCATGAAAGCATCTTCTACTTGGTATAATATCCAACGAGATATATACATGTGGTTTTTTTTCTTCTGTAACTCTTCTAAAATCTTTAACTTCTCATTTTGGTTTTTTCTTTTAATAACTCGAAGTGCACTTGGTCTGCTGGCGCTAAAAATCCCTTATTTCTCAATCATGATTAATTCATCAAAGTATTATACAAGAAATAGTTTTTTGTAGCGCAACGTTGAAGAGTGTACATCGCCTTGGTATTATGCGAGTCTCATAATATGCAATCACATAATAGTAGTATGCTTGTTGTAGGTGGCACCCTTCCCTCTACATGTTCCACCCCACCCCCGCCATTTGACGATGCTGTTACATCCAATGACGCAACATTAGCCTCAGGTGGTCACCATCCTCATCACGGAACAACGTCAATCCTCACCAGTAATCTCAGTTCAGCTCACTCGAGGCAGAACAAAGTAGTCCATCACGTAACTCTCATAAAAACCTATCATGACGCTGTTAGGTGAGTAGATTATAATGTTATTTGTAATGTGTAATTTATAAAATTTAATGATTGACTCAATTTCTTTGAAAATCTATGTCTCTTCCACAACTTTTGATTATACCCATGTATAATTCTTGTCTGATGAAGGTTGAAATGAATGGTTCTGAACGAATGAATTAATTACTTTCAAGTCATACATTTTTACTTTCCTTTTAGTATATCGGACGTTCATTTGGAAAGCAGCGGCAGTGGCAGCGGTAGCGGCGGTGGACGAGAGACAAAGTCTTCATTGAGCGTTGAAAGCGGGGGCAGCAGTCGCGGTGGAGGTGCCTTGACGTGGACACCTCCCACCGGTAGCGTTGAAGGTTCTACTCCTACTTGGACAGAGGGAACACCTTCCTTCACTGAAAGTTCGAGTAGTGGAGATATGGGTGGGTTTATTTATTAGTAAATAGTAGATATTTGGATATATAATTCATAATATAGAATCTAATTTATCACATAATTCGAATATAGAAGTTCTATTCATTTACACTTGTTAATCAGAGAGTTCTAATTTGCTTATCTGATTATTAAAAGGCTGCCCAACAACCCCGATAAGAAGCGGTATGAGAGGCGAAGAAAGCGGTCGACTTGTTGCTACAGTTGAGGAAGCTTTAGCCAGTTTAACATCCGAAATGGTAAGATAAAGATTTAAATAAATTTATTTAATTTTCCGAAACATTGGTCTCAGTAAAACAAATTCGTGCTGAATATGCTGATAGAATTGCTGGGAAAAGATCACTGAATTTAACTGCCGTAAAAAAATAAAAATAAAATAGAAGAGAAAACAAAAAAGAAGGGTATCACTTACCACGGGGCTCTGGTGAATTAGTTTTCAAGGAATTCTTTCATTCAATAAATACTGCTCTATGATGTTCAACTTACATTTCTTACATTACGCTGTAAACAATTATCGTGCGTTGAATCCAGTGCTCAATCTCTTCAATACTTTCTATTAGTTTGAAGATTTGGGCTTATGATGTACAAAAGTGTTCAGAAATATAATATCATACCTAAAAGTATGATTTAGCGCATTTCTAAGTATCCCAGTGGTAATATTATTCAGCTTCCTGAATATCATTCATCAAAACTTTCATTATTCCTCTCATTGATTCAGATTACAGTTCACTGTAGTACTGGTAAGTTGTGATAATTCAGAATACTCTTAAATATATTATTTGAACTCCCTGTGATCTTCCTAGTTTTATTATACGTATTGACGTACACATATTTATACACCAAATGTGAACGCGCTAATATATCTGAACACTTTGTTATGCCTGTGTATAAGTTTGATGGAATGCTAAAGGGTTTCAAGAGTCAGAGCAGAGCTCAATTAAATATTCACAGAATTTTATTTCAATTGCAGATAATTGATATTACATCTAGTGCTTTAGAATAATTTTGCTTGGATTTGGTTTTTTTCATCTACTAACAAATAATAATAATTAACAAGCTTAGGGTCTTGCTTATTCCAATATAACATTTCCACATAAAAAGTATCCGAATATTTATATATTATTGACAGTTTACATGCGGTAGACTGTAATCTGTTCAAGGAGTATGACTACATTCTTCAATCATCTGTCCTATCGGTGAAACTAATTAATGAAACGTTTAAGCCTCGTCATATTATATCTTCTGTTTATTTGCAATATGCGTCTCGTGTTGGTGTAAAAAACAAATCATTGTATATTTGTATATGTTAGGAAATTCTGCAGCGGGAGTGAAATGTTACATAGCTTCTGGGCCAGCATTGGACTAATTTTGCAGCACCAATGAATCTCCGAAAAGCACCGTTACAGGTCTATGCAAATGACTCATGTTACAAATACGACGCATGGGTTTTCGTGTCACCACATTAAATCTGAAGTCAATTATTAATTATCAAAGATCTTTATTAGATGATGGGGTTATCTTGGAAGTGGCATCGGGTTACAGCTCTTTACTTTATATTCAGATACGCGTTATGCATTACCTATAAAATGTATTCTACCCGAATAACTTGAATATTAATATGAATTTGCGATCATGTATGTATGATAATGGACATACTCCAGTTCTGTGTTCGCTGCAAGCCTTGTCTGCCTTCCCAGTCGACCAGTAGCATGAGGCCTTTGTCAAACACCGTGGCTTCGTATTACCATATAAATATCATTGTAATTCTATTCGAAATACTAGTTAAACATGTATATTGTAATCTCTGAGGCTGATTCAAAGATATAAATACTATTAATATATAATCCAGAACTGTTAACAGACCAGTAAGATGGGATTAATTCAAATTACTAGAACTCAATATGTATACAAATCATTTCGCATCGTGGAATTATTTTTCAGAACTTATCATTTAGATTCACAAATCATTTGAATAACAGACGGACCAAGGTAAAAAAATATGCCAGTTTGTTGTAGTGTCTCTTTTAATTTTAGTATAATCTTCAAGTTTCATAATAATAGATAGTCAGTTCTACTCATTTGCTTACCAATTGCTTTTTTCAATCTGCTTCTTTTAAATACTCTCGCTTTGTAATTATATTTATTATTTATTACCGGTGGCATGTAATTATATTCATTAGTTAAAGGAAAAGTATTGAATACAATTTTTTTCCAACAATAATCAATAAACTCAAACTATCTCAATGGTATTGGAGTGAGATTGGTTAGAAAAATGTTTTATGCATTGATATTATACTGGGATATTAATATATTGGGAATTTCCAAATGATGAAGTTACCGCCGAACAATCTATTGCAAGATCTTGAGCATATTTTTTCGCCTCGTTCCACCGTGGCTCTCTCATTAATTCAACAGTTGCGAACTATGGGATTTGAATTCCAACAGATATCTGTTATCGTTATTGTTATAATTTCGGATATGATGTAAATAATTAGTTAATGTAGCCAACTCGAAATTTTGTGTAACTTCAAGTTCTAATATACCATATAGTTACATACGTGTATGTGTGTCCGTTGTGTAGTATATAACTCCTCGTTATACGTAACGAAATTGTATATTCAAAATAATTGTACGTATTAATTTGATGGGAGTAGGAAAAACACATTCTATGAACGTTTTGAAAGCCAAAATGTTGTTCAACAATTGTTGTTAAGGGCTAACACGCTTGCAGTCAAAATATCAACGAGGTTTTTTCCTTATTCAAAATCAGAGTGTATCTAGCTTTATATAAAAGTAATATTATCATTCTAAGGAATCATCTAGGTAACATATGCAGTATTTCACACAAGGGAATTAACACTGTTAAGAGTAATTGCCGAGTATTCATTAATCTTTAGTTTAAAATGTAACTAAAACAGTATTCAATGCAACACGACCTGATTTAATCATTAAAAATTGCTCACTGCCAGGTACCGTGTGTGTGAAATTATTATAACTATTATAAGCATCACTCAGTCTGTTTAATTAATATCAAAGCAATTGAAACCTCCGAGCTTGGGAATACATTGAAACATACGTCAGAGTTTGTATGATAAAGTAGCTGCAATTCTTCAGGTCTTTATCTACCATGAATAGATGGATTTTCGTGTATAATAAAATTCGTTGATATTTTGCATACATATTATATATATATATATATATATATATATATATATATTATAGGTATATACATATAGCCATGCTTGTATCAGATACTATATAGGCTCAGTTAGAAAATAGCTTTGTGGCTTTTGAGGTGTGATTGTTATGTAATTGAGATATTACATGAGTCATAATGATATTAATAATTGATTCCTTTGGACTTTGGTACATAAAGATACGAGTTCACTAGCTTTTCACCTCGGTCCTTGGGACGGCTAGTAGTTGAAATATATCGGTATCAACGGGGTCCGCAAACAACGGGATTCCCTTATGTCGTTGAAGCGTTTAATTATACTTTTACGAATAACTTGTACCTATGGATTTTCCATTATCTTTGTACGATGTTTCAGACCAGATTTAAGTATGCATTCAAATCTAGGCAATAGTTGTACTTAAAAAGAAATTCGATATTTGTATTACTACCAATGTCAGTTTAATAATATTTCCCAATCGTTAGGAAAATCTATCATCTGTGAATCAGGGACTGTTACACGTATTTGAAAAAAAAAATACACAAATCGATAATTTATAGTTCTTCGTTCGCTAGACAGTGGAATAATAATTATACTGACATCAGGGGAGTGTATTACCTAGCCTCAGATCAGCTGACAAATATTTTACAATTTTATTAAACATTATCGTCTTAAAATACCATATTCAATTCAGACTGTTAACAGTGTTTTGAAGAACTTTCAAATGAATTTTAAGTAATCGATTGAAATCGCTGGCGTTAAATAGGCATGATTTTTCCTATGAATTGTAATTAATCAAATGGCTCTCATTAAGAATTCTGTGTTGGTTTTATGTTCAGCTTGTGTTTGTTTGTGAACGTTGTTTGGCTTGAATCACAATTGAGTGCCAATCATTTTCTTTTGGATCTCTGCTGAATGAACAATTTCAATTTTTAACTGTGATTAAATGGATTCAATTGAAATTATGAACTCAAATTATCCGTGATCATTGTACAGGGAAAACATCGATACCATATGAATGAATGATCTTGAACCTTATTTGAGAAGGTCTCTGAGCTGATTGCTTCTTTCAACGGTAACATTTAGGAAAGTAAATATTAAGACAGATAGATAATTTATGATTTTGGAATTACTCTTTCCTAGCATTCAAAATTGTGCCGTACCCTAAGAGAGTTGTACATTCGGCAGAGTCCGGTCGGTAGAAAATCTGTTGATTTTTTGAAGTAACAATTTGTCTGGGTGATCCGGAAACAGATTACCAATGGTAACGGGAGTGAATCTCGATACCAGCATAACACCGTGACCATGTTTCGGGAGTCAAGGACAGGAAACAGAGTTAGTCTGAGCCGCATTGCCCTCGTCACAACCATGCAGAAGGCTCTGGGTCTTCGCGTTAGAAGATCACCGTAAGGCCAACATAGATTTTCTTGTATTACCCCCGCAACTAGTCACACGCGAAGCTAGAATTAGCGTTCCGTTATTTAATTGTTTCTTGATAATTACTTGTCGAATCGTTTGTATATACAAAGATTAAGATTGAATCTCGGTACTTACTATAACCAGTAGTTCAGCTACAGCTTCTGCTGATTCACAATTACCTGGGATTCGGTGGCTTGCTGAAACGCAACTTTTTCAAATTTAGAATCAATTTTGTAAATTTCATAATTGGAATGATGACTTTTTGAGCTTGAACTGATGGCGAGTACAGATTTCGTGTATTCGAATAATTGATAATTGAAATTCCTACCAATGGACTGGATTTTTGTATTCTGACCAATATACTTATTCAGCTGTGTAAGAAAATATCGTTTCCATGCCTATTTGATCGCCACGCGAATTGTGGTGAATAAATAACCGAATCGCATAAAATTTACTGAATGTAGTTAGACTCACAAGATTACTTTTAGGTGATTAATATATACTTATTGTTACTGGTGGTTTTTTATAACTCCGTTATAGTGACTTGTAAAGTTTACATTGCCGTAGTAAACTTATTGTCGGATTAAATAATACCTGAATGCCATTCTATTGGATAGTGGGAATTAACTTAGAAAGAAAAATTTAAAATAATTTTTGTTCTCATAGCTTTATTAGTTATGCTTGCAAGTTGTGAAAGTGTGCGCAACGACGCCACAAGCAAATAACACCTCTAACAAGTGGAATAAAAACTTCGAAAAATACCTCTGGACCAAAGTTCTTTTATCACTGTTGATAATTAATCTGAAGATGTGGGTTTATTGCAATGTTCCAATTTTTTATTCTCATTTCTATTCATATCTTCAATACTTGTGGTAAAATAGAAAACAGCTTTTTCATCATTAAATATATCTTTATTTCAATTATTTTTTCATCGATTACAATTCTCTAACATATTTATACATAATTCATGTTTTCAGAAGAACAACAGATCATTATACGGAGCCAAATTTCTATAGCTCGCTTGAATTATAATAACAAAGTGAAATTAGTCTGGAAAACGAAAGTTTCTTCGAAATTTGGCTGGATGCTTAATAATATAAGAAGCTAAGGTATTTGAGGTATCGGACATGAGTCTAGAATGTTGTGATGGTTCTGTTTCTTTTTTTTTTTTTTTTCTCCAACTGATTCAATTCCTTTTCGATAATAAAATTTTATAAATATTTTCTCACGACTTTTTTTAAACCGAAAATCGTATCAGAAAATCCGAAATGTATGGTTTCACTTGCCAATTCGAATATTCGTTTTATTCGCAATTATACTTTTACTTTTTCATTAAAATTCATACCCGTTTTCATTTCAACCCTTTCAGACTCACCTCTAATACGAAGCAGAACTCATAAATTGACAGAGAAGAATTGGCATGAAGATGCATTTAGAAATCTCCAAAAAATAAACAAAAAGCCATTCTTAGAATAATGTAAGCTGATGTAAGTTGAAATGCCGAAACGTCACAGACGTTTGTACAGCCAGGTGCAGATGATTTTGTGAGTTAGAAAATAAATTTATTCATTATGGCATTTATTAACGTATGGATATAATATTTAACTGATTACTTCGGTTTTCTTATTGTTTACTATCTCATTAGTCTGCTTCTAGAGCTAATAATTGTTACTCACAAGCACACTGACTGAAACATCACTTCTTTCAAAGTCTATTATTTATCAGTTCAGATAAATTCATAGATCTCTGGAGGGAATTACATTACATTACATTACGTTACGTTACGTTACGTTACGTTACATTACATTACGTTACGTTACGTTACATTACATTACATTACATCACATTACATTGAGATAACACGGTTTGGTATTAAATTAACGTCCAAAACTAGAATGTATTGTAAACTTCTTTAACGTAATAATATTTAGTTGAAAATGAAAAAATAAACACTAGTCGATTCTTATTAGAAATATAGGTAATTAAGTATTGATAAGATATTTAAAAATGTATATTGGAATTTGCAACTGCATAATATAATCTAGGTATAGTACAATGGGGTCAATCTTTGAATACATGTTTTCTTCGGGAGTAATCGAATAACGTATTTTCGTTGTTATTCGTATCTTCTCTAGGATGCCAAGTCTACGTATCTAAAAATTCATTTCCTGATAGTCCGTCGATCAAGAAATAAAAATATATCATACCCGTCCCTAAATCCTATATCTCACCGATCGAACGAATATACTATACCTATAAGGAAAGAGGGAAAAGGGATAGGATATCATCAGATTCGATGGAAACTAAAATGGAAGATACGAATGAAGAGCCTGTGCCTTATAAGTACATCCATGTTTATATTAATTGATATTATTACGTATCATATTAATTAATATTAATATGTATAAGGGTGCGCCTTATTACATGCAACCTGTGGATCATTTTATTATTATTGTTATTATACATCTTCTGGTTCCATAGTTCCCCACCCAGTAGCGCCACCAGCTTGAACTGACCTACGACAATGGTGTCCTTGCCCCCCCCCCCCCCCCCCCCCCCCCCGCACCCCGCTCAAGGCCGTCAATGGAATGCAGATCCAAACCGGTCTAACCGGTTTTAGTTTAGTGGCCTTCGAGGCGTCGACGAGTAAACAGGGGTAAATGGGGGTGTTGACTGTGGCGTAAGGAGAGGCTCCTACCAGAAGCGGAAACATAACCAACGTGCGAGATAATGCTTGCTTGCTACGTTGCGAATCGTTACCAATTCGAAGAGTGTGATATTAACGAAAGCACGTCGGACATAAGTGAGTTTGGAATATCGCAATCACCATTTTACTATAACCATATATGATTAAGAATCTTGCTAAGTCGTTTCATACTGAAAATAGTATGCGGTACTTTTTCGAGATATTTTATGTGCCGCGTATTCCAATCAGCAATCTAAGTCACAATTGGATCGCTACAAGCGGAATTCGGTTATAATTAGAGGAATCGTTCATTTTCAAGTATATTCTATCCGTATCCGCGAATAACTCTGTGAAAATCTACATTCCTTACGAACATAACCTCTCAGACCTATTTTAAATAAAAATATCGGCGTAGAAGTTTCATTTGATAACCTCGCAATATTATTATCCTATTGAATGAACAATTACATAATTCCAAGTCTCTCGTACTCTACAATCGTCGGTCTTAGTTGCGAATGTTTGCTTAAACATCACATTGAATTAATTTATCCCATGTACCATATATTTTAAGTAGTTTTTAATTTCACAGGTGTTGTTCATCAAGGGAAATGAGCTCCTGCCCATCGTCAACAAAACCTCATCGAAATTCTATAGAACAAGAATTCACACCAGGCAGTGGAGCAGTCCAAGCAGCGCAGAAATGACATCTAGACAATTCAGCACTGGGGAGTAATGATAAGTTAGCATAAGCAAATAATTTGTAGGCTGTATTTTATTGAGTTCATAATTACAGCTCCAAACTGAGCTGGTTGCCGATAATTCTCAGTCAATAGACTTTGTAGCATAGTATATATGCGATAAATAGTGAAACCTGATTTTTTTAATATTATTTAAGATAGGTGACAACTGCAAGCTTTTTTTTATCATAGCATCTGTTCCTCGCTTTACGTAAGATTAAAATCATCGTCCCACTCGAGACGTGTCAGATATTAGTTTCGATTTTCTACAATAACTTGTAAATCATTTTCCAAATCATTTGTAGAAGAGTCTCTTTAGTATCTTTTAAAGACAATTATATGTATAGATGAATGAATTATTTTATTGTTCTCGCGGCAAAATTACGTTGTTAAAGTATTATTGTTAACGAAAACCATAGTGAAAATAGTGACTGTTCTCTATACGTACGAAGGTCTGAAAAATGAAAAAAAAACAGCTTGCTGTTCTTGTAGAGACCAATATAGAAATTACATGCTTCGAACATTGTACTTGACACTCTGTAAAACATACCTTCGTACGTATATGTATGTTTTATCGTTGCAACGATAAGTTCAGAGTATAATAATAGTTTGAGTACAGCCTAATTATAGTTCTAGCCAATTGCCGACCATAAAAAGTGTCAAATATGTGGTTTTCAGTGATATACGTAATATATTAAACGTATTACGATCGCATCTACAATTTTTTCATACGAGTGTCCATGTATTAGGATTGTTTATCCAATAAACATGTATTATGGTAGTAAATTGGCGCATTCTTGAATTAACATCTCTTGAAATTTAAATCGTAAAACGATAATCAATCGTTTAATCATTTTCCCTGGTCCTTTCGTTGCCTATTAGCAAAAAATCATGAAAATCGGATGCTTTTATAAGTTTGAAATCATAAAGTTGCCTGCACGCACCGAACTATTTTTGCCGCAAACATTGATGCGCCTGACGATATGTAATCTCCAGTTAGGGATCGCAGCTATGACACACGAGTTGCATACATTGAGCTATGCCGACGTTATCGGCATAGCACGTTATCGGCACAGCATGTTATCGACACAGCACGTTATCGACACAGCACGTTACCGGCAGGAAATAGTTCGACAACGCGACCGCGAGATGGCGGAGCACTAACCTAGGCTAATAGCACCTGTCGCGGAGTCAGTGACCTCAGTGGCCCTCGTGGTATCAATGAGTACGCATGGGGTGTGTTAACGAGACACCGTAGAAATATTCCGAACGCAATAATATTATACCTTCTTCTTGTAGAGACCAATATAGAAATTACATGCTTCGAACATAGTACTAGACACTCTGTAGAACATACCTTCGTACGTATATGTATGTATTATCGTTGCGACGATTAGTTCAGAGTATAACAATAGTTTTAGTATAACCTAATTATAATTCTAGCTAATTTCCGGCCTTAATAAGAGTCAAATATGTAGTTTTCAGTGATATACTTAATATACTATACGTATTACGATCGCATCTACAATTTTTTCGTATAAGTATTCATGTATTACGATTGTTTATCCAATAAACATGTATCATTGTAGTAAATTGGCGCATTCTTGAATAAACATCTCTTGAGATTGTAAATAATCAATCGTTTAATCATTTTCTTTTAATTACATATTTATTATAATGAACGAAAATGCTGGCAGTTGAGACCTTGATTTCTGAGTGATTTTTCTGGCAGTTGAGACTTTTTTCGAGCGTCGTGTGCCTGGCAGTTGACACCTCAAAATTAGCTCCTAAAAATAAGGTGTCAACTGCCAGACATACGACCCTCGAAAAAAGTCTCAACTGCCAGAAACTTCGCCCCGAAAAAAGGTCTCAACTGCCAGAAAATGGAGTGATTTTTCTGGCAGTTGAGACTTTTTCGGAGCGATTTTTCTGGCAGTTGAGACTTTTTTCGAGGGTCATACGTCTGGCAGTTGACACCTCAAAATTAACTCCTAAAAATGAGGTGTCAACTGCCAGCCATATGACCCTCGAAAAAAGTCTCAACTGCCAGAAAAATTGAGTTGATTTTTCTGGCAGTTGAGACTTTTTCGGAGCGATTTTTCTGGCAGTTGAGACTTTTTTCGAGGTTCACATGGCTGGCAGTTGACACTTCATTTTTAGGAGTTAATTTTGAGGTGTCAACTGCCAGACGTATGACCCTCGAAAGAAGTCTCAACTGCCAGAAAATAGAGTGGTTTTTCTGGCAGTTGAGACTTTTTATCGACATCGGCATGCATACGCTGCTTCATGCAGTCGCTATATAGCTTATCTATACTAGCATTTTCAAGAGTTAGAATAATTTTAAGTCAAAAATTGCTCCTGGTATCAGGAGAACATCTGACCCGAGGAGGTGTTCTAAAATTTTTAAGAGCTAAAGTGATTTTAATTCGAAAATTGCTCCTGGTATCAGGAGAACATCCGACCCAAGGAGGTGTTCTAAAATTTTTGGTCGCCTATCGACATCGGCATGCATACGCTGCTTCATACAGTCGCTGCTTCATGCAGTCGCTATAGAGCTTACCTATACTATCATTTTTAAGAGTCAGAGTAATTCTAAGTAAAAAATTGCTCTTGGTATCAGGAGAACATCTGAGCCGAAAAGGTGTTCGCAAATTTTTAAGCAGCCGAGAATGCTTCAAATCTCAAATTCCTTACTGTTCTTACTTGAAATGAATAATTTCAGGGAGGGAAAAGTGGAAAATAACGAAGCAATTGATTATTCATATATCTAAAAATTTATTTCCGGAGCATTGATACAATCGCATTCATTGTCAAAGTTATGCAGAATTTGTAGATTGTAATTGATTCTCAAAAATAAATATCATATGTACATTTTTCGAGTGTCTTCATTTGTTTCCTGGCACACGGACAGAAGTTTATGGTAAATATTGAAAGTATATGGGACAATTACTGTATGAGTATGAGAATATTTACCATAAACTTCTCTCCGTGTATGAGAGTTATCAAAAAATAAACTGAGTACATTCGGATTACAATGAGATCTTACTTAATATAATTAATCTTATAAAAACGGACGAGTGGTATAATATTATCGCGTTCGAAATATTTCTACGGGGTCTCGTTAACGCACCCCATGCGTACTCATTGATACCACGAGGGCCACTGAGGTCACTGACTCCGCGACAGGTGCTATTAGCCTAGGTTAGTGCTCCGCCATCTCGCGGTCGCGTTGTCGAACTATTTCCTGCCGGTAACGTGCTGTGTCGATAACGTGCTGTGTCGATAACGTGCTGTGTCGATAACGTGCTGTGTCGATAACATGCTGTGCCGATAACGTGCTATGCCGATAACGTCGGCATAGCTCAATGAATGCAACTCGTGTGTCATGGCTGCGATCCCTAACTGGAGATTACATATCGTCAGGCGCATCAATGTTTGCGGCAAAAATAGTTCGGTGCGTGCAGTCAACTTTATGATTTCAAACTTGTAAAAGCATCTGATTTTCCTGATTTTTGACTAATAGGCAACGAAAGGACCAGGGAAAATGATTAAACGATTGATTAGTTACAATCCCAAGAGATTTTAATCCAAGAATGCGCCAAATTACTACCATAATACATGTTTATTGGATAAACAATCCTAATACATGGACACTTGTATGAAAAAATTGTAGATGCGATCGTAATACGTTTAATATATTACGTATATCACTGAAAACCACATATTTGACACTTTTTATGGTCGGCAATTGGCTAAAACTATAATTAGGCTGTACTCAAACTATTATTATACTCTAAACTAATCGTTGCAACGATAAAACATACATATACGTACGAAGGTATGTTTTACAGAGTGTCAAGTACAATGTTCGAAGCATGTAATTTCTATATTGGTCTTTACAAGAACAGCGAGCTGTTTTTTTTTTTCATTTTTCAGACCTTCGTACGAATAGAGAACAGAGTCACTATTTTCACTATGGTTTTCGTTAACAATAATACTTTAACAACGTAATTTCGCCGCGAGAACAATGAAATAATTCATTAATCTTCACATAATTGTCTTTAAAAGATACTAAAGAGACTCTTCAATTCTTGGCTCTCTAAATTAACTGCAATCCATTCATTAGGGACAATTTTACAAAGGGGTGACGTATACTTCACTAACGTACACCGTACACTCATGTATCATGCGCTGTTACCTGCATAGATATTACGAATATTTCATACGGTAATGGCCAATTCAACTATCCCAATCTACATTACTTTTCTATGCCAAATACAAAGAATTCAAACAAATAAGAGACGTAGAGACCTTCAGGTCGGTAACCAGGGACTGAATACGAGATGATATATGCACAGGAACGTGTTATCGATGATTTATCATTGCGAATTCTTATGTACATATTCTGTAGTATCACAAGTAGCCTATAATATCACTGTATGAATTAGTTAGGTATAGTTTGCTGTAAAGTATACAGAGCTTATGCATTACCACTTATAACTTCTAAAAATGATTTCTCACAATCATTCGCTGCATCGCCGTGCCGCATTGTATTTATTCTTTCATCTTGTTGAGAAGATTCTATTCTTTAATATACAGAGGCGTTGTCTCCCTTACTATATTCAGTCTATTTGAACATGACTGTGTTGAAACAAAGCAACTTTCAAAATTCTTTGTAAGCGATGGTTGAAAACTGAAATTTTTATCAAATATATCTGAAATGGGATGCAGCGCGGAGAATGATTTCAATCTTACGTAGAGCAGGCAGTAGATGCTATGTTAAAAAGCCTGTGGTCGTCTCAAGTCGTGGAGAGTCGAATATCTGACTCAACATTTGTCGCACATATACTATCTTCTGAAGTCTACAGACTGAGAATTATTGACGACCAGCTCAGCTTGTATTCTGTGTAATATTTTCAGTGCAATTGTTCCTAGATTGAACGGAAGATTTCACCGCAACGTTACAACACAATCTAAACTATATGCTCGTGCTAGTTTAATAACACTCAGGTACGCAAAGTTGTCCGGTAGCGGTTACCCCGGTGCTCTGAATAAGGCAGTCCCTGGTGAGGATCGCTGGTCTGTAGATTTTGGAAGAGGTCTCGTTGATAATAGGCTGAAGTTGGGCTCTTCGCTGAATAACACCTGGGAAGATAAAAGAAAAATAAACATAATGTCAACGATTTAAGTTTGGTGCCTACGAGCATGCATTAAATTGAAATACGCGACACGTAAGATCTGTCAGAAAATGATCAAATACCGGTCTCGGTTCGAAACGATTCGACAAGACTTTTCTCGCTATAAACGAGCAAGGAAATGTTGAATAAGACGTAGTGAGACTACTCCGACATTCGTTCGTCCACATTTATATATTTATTGCGAAAGAATACTTGTTCAATTAAAGAATCGCGTGTCGGTAGTAAACTTCTGATTATAACGAGGAGCTCAGGATCAAGATTCTCAATTATTAGTTGTTACGACGAAATACTGAAACGGAATGTTCCCAACTGACCTGATATAACGTCAGCATTCCCGAACTGCGAATCTCCTCGAACGCAGAACGTCGCAACGTACCGATCGTCAACCTCGTAGAATCTACTAGCCGTGGAGGAAGATACTTTCGGACGAGGTTGGAGCATCTTCTGGGATGTTGTTTCGCACCCGCTCGAACCCGCGGCGATGAAAAAAGCGGGCAAATATCCGTATAGAGTCATACGCTGCGGCAATTCACTCGAATTACTGGTCGAGAACGAATCCACGGAGTCGAGGAGCACGTTGGTTGACTTGTCACAAAACTAGACGACTTCTCGACTGTCGCAGGAGCTGACAATGATGAGGATTGAGGAGCAGCGCGTCACCCAGCACCACCGATCTTGACTCGTTGACGCCCCGAGGGTCACTGAACCTCGGCTCGTCGCAAGTTCGCATCAGCTGCGCGGCTTACCGCGGGGTGGGGGGACACCGTTGTCGTAGGTCAGTTCACGCTGGCGTAATTGATCGGCGAGTTGCATGCAATAAGGCGCGCACCCTTTTTCCCGACTCTGGTAATCGGTTGACCCGTCATAGTATACACATGCATACGTAATTAATAATTAATAATTATAGGTATACGTGTGTATAATAATAATATGAATCGATGTATATTATAATATTATGTAGATATGGATATACATAATGGGCTGACCGTTCACCAAAGTGTCGAACAAAAAGGGCGTACGAATGAATAAATTGTTCGAATGTTTATTAATTTCGATTTTATTGATATTATTCTACGTTATTCATTCTATATAATTGATTGGATTATGCTCGAGCGTCGCAAGTGCGTATTGCAGTGATTGTCATGTTACTATATAAAATGAGAACAATTGTATTTGATGGATAATTAATTATAGTTAAAAATTGTAACTGCTGAAGAGCACGCCGAACTATACAGCGTATACCAATAAAGATCATACTTATACTTATTTACTTACGTTCAATGAAAGGAAACTTATTTAAACATTACTGTCTATTTGTTATCACGTTAATGAGATGGTGCATCTGAAATTGTTCATGCCATACCCAGGAATGAACATGGGCTGATATATTATTGCTGATCCCCCCCCATCTCGAATTTGCGATGTGATATTCAAATTCATACAGACGCTGCTCTCAACGATTGAATGATCTTAATTCTTATATACTTTTACTTGAATTTTCTCGCTTTATTAAACGTAGCAGTTAGAGGATGCCCACGTCGAAAGATTATCACCAAATTACATTAAAAATTGATAGATTTCCCTGCGATAAGGTCATGGTGCTAGATTTTGATTAAGTTACAGTTGAGTTAAATCGTAACCAAGTCCTTGAACCGATACAAGATCAACGTCAAAAGTTCAGTCTTCCGCGATCTTTCTTTCGTATCCGTGCTCGCATCTATCGACTTCATTCTGCAGCGGTTTTATAACTCTAATTCCATCTAGGTGGGGATTACTTCTCTGATAACCGTACCGAACTCACTGCCCTCCAGATATACCTACCTCTTGATCATCCTCTGCAAATCTCATTGCCCGGAGCTTGTCTTTCAAGCCATTCACAACTTCGTTTAGTTCTGTTTTACTCATAGTTATTGCGAGATTGAGTAGTGAGAGACACGCTCTCCCGATTTTTGGCATAGATAGCGTAGTTGATCAGAGAAGATACAGTTGCTGTCGATGCTGCAAAATCATCATCTTTTAATTCCGATATCAAGTTATACTATTTACTTAGCAAATTCGTTAACGGGCATTGAAATTGACTCAGTGGTTCATGTCGTGTCTCGAATTTTTTTCACGACATTCATCTCGGGCTCGCTCATCTCCTCGTGCTGTTAATCATACAGCATCTTGCTTTAGTCGGGTCCTATTCCGTAAATCTGGGATTCTTCATCATCTGGAATATCTCGTCAACAGAGACCCCTATTATGGGATTTTGGGCTAAATTTTTCGGACCTTTTCTCACTTAGCTTCACCCACCAAACGTTTTTCGTTATCGCAGTAGCTCTATCACCGCCAAATGGAAGTTCTCTGAAGCCTTCTGTATACATATACGCGTCAGCGAATGTGGCGATCTATTAATTAGTTTGACTGACGCGATGATTTGTGCTCGTCATTATTCTCGGAACGGCACGCGCATCACCGCCAGGTGACCCATTAAATGTTTAAGCCCGAGTCAGAATTCTTAGAAAGCTTGAAATGGCCCCTTGAAATATAGATAGGGGAGCCGAAATTCCGGTTATACTCACCCGGTACAATTTATATACGAAACTGCCATACTATAATTGTGTGTATAGTATGTATAATTATAGCGAGTATATTGATCTTCTAGGACAATGAATCATCAAATAAAGTGATACAGCGGCCTGTGAAGGGTTTAAATGATTATTATATTCATGCGTATAAAGTGGCAAGCACCAAACTATTCTTCAACCCCCATAACAATCTACGTCGTTCTCGACGAGGTATAAATTTATGGGTGAATGAATGAACAACAGTAAGACCGAATTTTATACTTCAGTTGGTACATCGTACTATCCGATAATGCGTGCGTATATTTCGATTATTACAGATTCATTGACATATTCGCTCGCAATTACATGTATACTATACAATACAGCGTACAACACCCGAGATGCGATTCATTGTCCGAAACCACTGATATAAAGTTCATATTTATAAATTGTCAATAAGATATTCGAGAAAATAGATAGGCCGGTAACAAATCGAGTACATCCCCTCTTAACGCTAAAGCTTTATGACGCACTGCGCTACAACGTAAATGTGGTGTCTTCGTTTCACACCTGCCCCTGCACTCTTATTACTACGTTTCATACCACTGGGATTAATTCTCATAGTATTTAAATGTTAGAACCTACAGCATATACTGACATAATATATATATATATATATATATATGTATATATATATACACATATAGCACCGTAGTCCTATCACACCTAGCGTATTTAATATTTCCGTATCAAGTCCCGCCGTATGTTACATACATGTACATACGACCATAGCATAATAATAATATATATATAGCTATAAGGTGTATTATAATTTTTTACCTATCACGCCGGGACAAAATTGGTACTACGTTTTAGCTCGAGCTCGCCACCGTCGTCCGCGTCCGGAGCCTCGGTAATATTACGTCGTCTTTTTCTCGGCAACGTTCCCGCCTTTCTCTGTGGCAATTGCGTCAATTGTGACAGATGCAACGACATCGGCGGCGAGCCCTTCTCCGTTTCTACGCTACTGTTGTTACTACCCGCCCGCACTCGCCCCCTAGCCCTGGACCGCGCCGTAATTGAAGGTAACGTACCTCGTGCCGCCACACTCGTCACCGTCGTCGTGGAGGTCGTGGAAGTAGTCATGGTCATGTTCGTCGTCGTCGTCGTCGTCGTCGTAATCGTAGTCATTACCGTTGCGGTAGGAGCGGTCGTGGTTGTGTGCGCAGATGCGGACGCGGGTGTAGTCGTCGAGGCTGCTTCGCGATCTGTGGGATCTGGTTGTGCCTGCACACTGGTACCGCGGTGCGAGAGGTCCTCTGGCACAGGACTCTCCGTACGAGGACTGGGAACTTTATTAGAGAGATAGTCACCGAAGAGCGGTATTGGGATCGGAATTGGAATTGGAATGGGAATGGGAATCGGTATGGGATACGGTACGAGGACAGTTACAGGTGGCAAAAGCGAGGTGGCTGCAGGCAGGGGAGGTTGAGGGTTTAAAGAGTACGAATTTTGAGTCGGAGGCGGTACGATCGGTGGTTGAACCCTCATACCGCCTGCACCCGGGTAAATCCCGTGATTATAAAATTGGCTGAATCGAAACGACGGCTGAGGATGGGGCTGAGGTTGAGGTTGCGACTGGGGCTGGGGTTGGGGCTGAGGTTGAGGCTGAGGCTGAGGGATAAATGTACCGGGGGACGGTGTTATTCTGTGGTTCATCGGTGGAGGCGGTCGCAACGACTCTCTCCTGACCCAAGGCGGTGATCTAGGAACGCGTCTTGGCCGGCCATAACGTATGCTCCGTCTACCGCGCGACACCGCAGGCTCGCGTATAAGCTCCTTCACGTCCTTAATGTGAATTGTACCCTCCCGGGGGGCAGTGTGATTACGATCCCCGCTCGTATCCTGGACCACGGACTCATAGGTGGAACCGACCGAGTCGCGACCTAGTATATCCGCGACCGTGTGATCCCTGACGCGTTCACGTGTCGCGGGTAAAACGAGTAGGGGCACGTCACCCTCCCGAAGATTGACCCTAGTATTTCGTGGTGATTCCCGCACTGATATCAAATCTCTATCTCTGAGCGACTCTTTTATCGTCTCCCTAATCACTTCGCGCTCGATCATCTCCCTTTCCTCCTCGCTGTCTCGTCGACCATCCGTACGCCTGGCGTGACCTGCTCGAACCCGGTCCACAGTGCGGCTAGCCTCACGGTTCTCCATGTGCCTCGATGCGTTCGCATTTGCAATGTCCTTATCAGTTTCCTCCTTGTCGTCGTTTCCCTCGTTCAGAGGCGAAGCCGACCTCACGTAAGGCTCGTCAACCTCGGCTCCGGCGTCTTCTTCATCGTCGTAGTCAGCCTCGTCGTCAACAACGAGGGATCCTTCCTTCGGACTGAGAGGCGGTGACCTGCAATCCCGTAGCCACAACTCCGGCGTTATCAAACCACCCGAAGCACCCGAAGCTCCGCCATTAGGCGGCGGCCCACTGGCTAAACCGTGAAGCTCCAAATGGGCCTGAGTCTCTCGGCAAAATATGTTCATCTTGTACTGGTTCAGGCACTTGTCGCTGCAAAATTGAAGCTGGCTCTCACCGTCCTGCAATCGTGAATACGTGGACGTTTGGACGTTTGTTTTTTTTTGAATTTTAAAAAATTAAGCAATGAAAATTAGTTTTCTTCCTAAAGCTTCTATCCTCGTTTATCAATTAAGTATCCCTGATGAATGAGGCAAAAATAAATCTCATCGTGTTCTGCCAGGCTCTTTTTTTCATCTCTTTGCAGGGCTCGTTGCACCCCACCCTTCCCTAACTGTACGCGTGCACGCATGGTGTTTGAAATTGTTATAATACATAGTATGAATGCAAAAGGCGTATTCGCACCTGAAAGTCGACGTAGCTGACGGAGTGGCGAACATGCCGACACCAGTCGCATGTCCTCGCTCTCTTGAAAGCCGCCCTTCGACCTGCGGCGAAACAGGCCTCGCTGCAAAACTGACCAGAGCCACTTCCACCGCCGGAAACTGAACCACCACCAGGTTCCCAAGTTCCCCCGGCCCGACCGCACCAAGAACAATTCGCCGGTCCATCTGAAAGGGAGACAAGATGCCCTTTGAGCTTTGGCGATGCGAGGGATGCTTGTGTAGATGTAGCTTATAGAAATTGCGCGAGACGATCAGGTCTAACTGCGTGCTGCTTCTGTACAGTATATGTGTATAATGTCGAGGTATCGGAGCTAAGTTTAAATTTGGCAATCGTAACACGTCAACCATGGTTCAAAGCCGATCGTGTGAACTCCTGCAGCGACAATGGGTCGCATTCGTGTATATTTATAATTCTGTAAAGATCAAGTATAGTGCCATTGCCTATCATCGATGTATTATTATACCTATACACGGGAACTACTGTATTCCTATATGATTCCCCTCGATCCACGAAGGTGTTATAGCCGTGGAAAATCTATCCTATCCTATCCTGTTAATTATTCGTTGATTTTATAATATGTATACTTGTATTAACGTATTTTGATTGTTACAAATAAAAATCTATCATCCTACGAACGACAGAGTTTAACTGTATACCTTAGAACTATAGTGAGGCCAAACCCTCATCACGACATCCAGTCCAAGAGAATTATTATTTATTATATCGTGGGAGTAGTTGTCATTGCAAGCCCGGTGAATCCCCGACGCAACAAAAAAAAAAAAAAAAAAAAAAAACTCATAGAACGAGCAACGAGAATTAATTAACGGAAAACAATACCCTGCAGTTGGCCAATGGCAGGGTATAGCTAGGTACACGAGTACGCGGGGAAATAATTATTTTTATTAATTGGTAGAAACGGAATTTTCTGCTTCGTCAGTCCGCATTTGTCTGACTGGGATTTGCAGGAGTTGGAGGAGGCACACGGGTAGGGTGGACCGGGGTAAGGATCGAATATAAGCAAGGCCGAAGCCGCACATAATTTTGCAGCCTGCTCTTTTTTATAACTGCAATAGGTATACAGGTATAAGTGCGAATGCATTATGTTACGCGGCTCATTAACGATCGAGCATAATTATTTTTCAATTGTTATATCTCTACCCGATAAAATTCATCCGACGATATAAGGTCTATAATATGTAGGACAACCCGTGGATCTATCCACTTGTATAATTAATGCATACCAAATTATCGTATATATATATATATATATATACCTATGTTGCCAATAATAGATATTATCGCGGCATTAACCTAATTACTTCTATAATATGGCTTTATACCTATACAGTATACCCATATAATACGTAATGGCTGCAATAATACGCATCAGGACAAGCCGAGCCAAGATTGGTTCGAGGCCTACGTATACGTATAGTGAACACGTGTAGACGTAGTACGTATACGCGTGTGTATATGCACATGTAATACAGGGTTGGCAGTTCCCAGAATCGTATCGTGCGCCGATCTACTTTCCATATCATTAATCATGACCCCCCGCTCCGTAAACCGGCAGAACTTTCTGGCGGAGTCCGCGTAGTCATCGGCGTCATTGCCGTCGCCATTGCCCTTGCCATCGGCCATCGCATCCACCCACCACCACCAGAATGATGACAAGGACGAGGTCGACGTCGATGGCCCCGGAAGCGGATGAAAGGCGCGAAGCCACCAATACGGGGCATCGCGTTTTATACGCTGTCCAATCAGAACACGATTGAACACCCTTCGATCAGGGTATTTCGTAAAGCCTCTGCGGGGCCGTGTACGCTGCACGCCATAATACGCAACCTCCGCACCCAAAGGTTAAAAGAGCTTTGCCTATACAGAGGCGACGGAACGTCTCGAACATGAGGGAGGCAAGGATGGAATAGTATGGTGTATCTAGGTATACGTGTATGCACGTATACCTAGATACGATATATTAGGTATTTTTGTTGTCCCTCTGATTGCGACCCGTGAATGGTGAACCAAACTAATTGACCTCCTCCAATTTGGGAATTGGACACCAGCCGATGTCTTCCTCTGTCTGTCCGCTACCAGGAATTATCTATACCATGCAGGGAAATAGTACCGGTGATGACAGTCGCACGATTTACCCCTCGTACTCTATACCCGTAGTCTACATATATCCCTGCTGCAGTCCTTGTATACGCAGCATATAGTATACACATATGTATGCATAGTATATCTACGGAGGTTGCACGGCGCATAATGTTGCAAGCTCCTCTGACGCGGTCCACCAAGCAAGTTTACATACGTACTACATACATATGTACGTATGAGTACCCTGGTCTCTGGTACCCGGTGTATATTTACGCATGGTTAGTGCGCCGGTGGTGTTCGGTTGCGGCGAGGATCGGGTTCTTGTGCCCGCCACGTGACACCCTCGCTATTGCGTCTCCGCGTGCTGCAGGTTGGTTCGTTGAAAGGATGGTGGATGGCGGATTGTGGAAGGTGGAAGGTGAAAGGTGTAAGGTGGAAGGTGGATAGCCGGCAACAAAGTCTCGGTTATCTTCCCTGGATATATCCCACGTGGGTTCAGAGTCGCTTTCGCGAACTAGGGACTCGAGCCTGGTCACGGGGTCGCAAAATCGGTAAATGTAAGCAACACCCCGAGCATGTGTATACATACGAGCACGGCAAAATATACTTCGCAAAATTTTCGAAACGATGTCCAATTATACCGCTGAGGTGCAGAAGCGTGGGTATCAAATTATTATTCGCCAGGAGCCGTTCCAGGGCTGTTCGCGTATGCATATATATAATTATTAGTATATGACGTATGCGATGATGACAACAATAACAATGATGACTGCAATAATGCCCGCGGGTATCTAAAAGTATATACAATTCTTGACGCGAATTGAAATGCATTATTTGCATAATATACTGCACCCATATACAATGTACTACAGACCTATGTGTATGTAGACATGTAGCGTATATTGCTACAGAGCCGGGGCTGCATGACGGGTAAAAACGGATTCAGTGGGAGCTAGAATTATTTTTAGAAAATAGCACCTTCGTTTGGGAACCAGAGCTTCTTATTAGGCTCCATCTCGTTTTCAGCTTGGAAAGCCAATAGTCGGTCGTCGAAAGCAAATCATGAACCGTATTAACCCGTGCTTTTCCCTCCTGAGCAAAATGGAATACAAATACATACGGTGTGTATACACACATACGGGATCATATATACATATGCGCTCGTCTACCCGGGGAGCAATGGTTGAAACAATAGTAGCTGATTCGAGAGCCATACACGCCTATACGGGCTTACGAGCTTTTCGACGTAGCCGAACAACGGCGAACGGTTTCGGATGAGCAGAAGGCGCACCGCTGGAAGCGACGAGTCGAGGTATACCGGATGCAGCCGTAATGATTTGACAGTAGGCGACATCGGAGACTATACGCGGCGAATGCCGACCTGCCATCGGCCGCCAATTGCAGACTGCTCGGAAATTACTAACGTTGAAGAGAATTTGAACCCGCGACAAAGTGGCCTTATTTACCTGCACCCACCGCGTATAGGTATTCGTGTAGGATGTATCCATTGGATATTTGTAATTATGCGTTGGCAGCAAGGTGCCTTGTCTCGAGTTATCATGCGCACACTCTGGACTGTATCTCTATCGAGACCTGCAGCATATATACGACAGATATCAAGGGAGGTGTTGCATTATTCCCATTCGCCTTTATATCCTCGCGAGTACCTATATACATATATATAACAGGCAGCGAGCCGACAAGATGACGACACCCGATACTTTCGGATCACGCTAAATTGCCGAGTCGAGTCAAGGTAATACGACCACGCCGCCGAACGGACGTATACGCGTATAAATAATATTCCTATACAGTATACCTATACGTATATAGAATAATAATTGAAAATGACAACTCACATTGAGGATTCTCTCGGACTGCAGACCACGGCATATAACTTACCCTACTCACCCTATTCAACCGTACCACCCCTGCGCGTGTACCTGCAGTATCGCCCACACACCCGAATCTCTGATATATAACATAAGGGCTTGTAGAATTGCCTCTCATCACCCTGTGTCTATGCCCTGGTTTCAGAAAACGGCGCAAAGTATATCGTCGATTGTGCTTTGTACTCGCAGGTCGTGGTCACTCCCGCGTGACGCCTGTATAAATATACGTGCATCTAGGTATATATGTAGAAAATACCTTCTAGACGGACCAAAGAACTGGCATTATTTCAGTGCGGGACTTCGGCTTCGGACCGCCTCTGAAGAATCGTGCCCGTCTCGGCGCACGACGTGCACACAGAAATAGAACCGCTTTTGTAACGCGATACGCGATACGCGGCCGTTCGCTCTCGCCTGGACGTACGCCGTGTAGGCTACCGAGAGCGCGCAATAAATAGGGAACGGTGCGCGGACGAGACGTGTGTATATACTAGGGTGGTCCTTAAAAATAAAATTTTGCATATTTTGTATGAACACATTTCCAAAAAACTGCAGATTCATCAAAACAAAAACTTTGATCGCCTGCCGTGCCACGTTTTTCATTATTTTTTTTTTTCACAAACAAACAAATTTCCTTCACGTTTTTACCCAAAAAGGAAACGTTATAGGGGGTGGATCAAAAAATTTTATTTCCAAGGACCACCCTAGTATATATGTATACACATACATACCAAGACGTACGTGTACTACACGTATTAACAATAGTATTGTACATGTATGTAGTATACGCATACATACACGTATGACCCATACCTGCCGACACACGGTCGCTCACCCTCTCACCGCGGCCTATACCCTACGTCAATACGATCGGAGAAACAACTAGCTTATACCTCGTGCACTGCCCCGTTCACACTGCACCTTAATATACAATTATATCAATCGTTTCGTGTATGTATACTACATATATGTGACCGGCATACCATTAGGGTGAAAGTGGCGATAGATTAGCGGTTGCAGATCTAGTGAGGACGAGGGTATACCTGCATATGTATAGATATGTGGGTCCGCGGGATATGATCATGGACGCACCCGCGACTTCGCGAATCGAACGGGCTGCACCCGAGCTGGGGAATATTAATTGAATATTTCCTAGGCTTCGCTCGTAGCTTATAATATCACGGAGTTGGATCCTCGTTTCCTTGAGGTATAACGAAACTCGCGGGTGGAAAACTCCGTGAACCAGACACCATCAAGCGGGCGTCCCAAGTCATCGTCAACTTTCGCGAACTATACCTATACGGGGTACACGTATACATGCACGTATGCGTTCGACTACAATAACGAGGTATTGAGGTATGGCGAGGTTTACCTACTTACCAGGTGTGTCGGGTGCAGTGTCGCTGCTCTCCGGGGCTCTCGGACTTCCTGGTCCCGTCCTCAATGACAACGGCGACGTAGTGGCCGGGGGTCGGCCAGTTTCCCTGCTAGCTGTGTTGGTCGCAGGCGTGGCTGTGATCGTTATCGGCGGTGGTGACCTCGAGCGTGAGTGCTGGGACCTCGGCGAAGGAACGGTGCCCAAGCTCCGCGACAGTGAACGGGGCAGGTGAAGGAGATGCCTCGAGGGTGCCGGGGGGGCGAAATGGTCCAAGTTCAGTCCTCTCGTGCAACCGCTGTCCACCTTATCGTAGCCGTACCATCCGAGAAGTTCGCTCATCGCCGTCGCTGCGTATTCCTGAAACGTACAATACATTCCCTCTTAGGAAAAATACGCATATATCATACATGTATAGGTATTATAAGACAGAACTTGTACTATAGGACTAGAAGCTGGGAGCGATGCACTATGCAATGTATTTGAACCTTTTCTAAAGTTTGATGAATAAATAAATCTACTCCTGCAAGTTTCGACCCCATAAATTATTACAGTAACAACTAAGGCATATAGGTACTCGGACACTGCAGAAATCCAAGTCTCGGACGAAATAATCCGTATAATATTATTATACCTGTATATGTATGGGGTCAACCTGAACTCGGATAAATCTATAGAGACGTAGTACGTGTGCACATCAAGTATGGACGATTAAGTGCAGCGAGAGAGCGACACGTAGGGAAGATAAAATATCGTGTGAAGAACGGATCAATCCATTAGGAACGCGGTGGACGCATGGTATACGATCGGTTACAAGTTACATTCACGGTATAGCCCCTGCCAAGGCGTCGCCACACGCCGTCAGCTACCTAAATGAAAGGCGTAACGTCCTTACGTTTACTGGGGATCAATTTCAGACCCGATCGGTTTGATTTATAGGATGCAAAACCCCAATATTATATAATATACAATGACGCGAAGAGCAGCCCTCGTGTCGGTAGTCACGAGAAATCCTTTTAGATACGTGAAATCGCCAGTCTTTGGTGATAGGCGAGTTTTAAAGTGTCCCTCGGTACACGTATACGTACCGAGAAGATATTACATTGGCTCCTAGCCATAATGAGTACAGGTATTGGGCGCTTGATGAATAACCATTGTTTTCAAGTTACACGCGTATGGGTGTAGTATAACGTATAGGTATACGGATATAATTCCTATACAGACACGAGGTATAGTAGCTATCTGTTCGCGATATTTCTGGACCACGTATTGCAATCTTCTCCCCCAGAGTGCAAGAAGGTTCGATTGTTTGACCGAGTTTTATACAGGCACGAAGATGACAAGGTAGTGTATGACCGCAGAAAGATGACACCGTGAAATCCCTACTGCGAAGTCGTCCGAAGAAAAATGAAGCGTGCGTATATATTATACATATTATGTACAACTGCAAACGATACATTACGTCCAAGTTGCGTGGGGTGTCGAGAAATTTCTTTCTTGAGAAACGTCCTATATACACGCTGCAGTTTTATATACAGGTATGGAGGTACGGGTTGACGGAGGTAGTACATAGGTATACGTACGCATATAAACAGGCTGCACACATACATAGAGCGGATAATTGCGAGCATCATTCGTGGAAATTGGCCGAAGCGAGGTATAAGGTATAAGGTAGAGACACGGGTGTAGGTATATGAAAAAGAAAGGTTGAAAAAGAAATACATAAATGTAGGCTGGCCGTTTCGCGACTGCCGGGGGTCTTCCGGCGCGTTGGAGTCGCGTTACCGCGGTGTGGTGTTACACCCCGGAGCGCCGCGCACTCTTCGGCATGATCCACCCCACGTCCTGGGCGCACCTTCGCCGAGTTCCTCGCCCAATATGAAATCATTCGCGCACTATCAAGATCCCTTGTTACGGGACTACGAGGCATAATTCATGTATAGGTATAACCGTAACACATGCATATATGTATTATGTTGTCGTTCGACCTGCGCTTCTCGTTAATGCAGTCGATCCTAATTGCGCGGATTGAATTATTGCGGGACAAGGCTACGATTATCCGTCCAAGAGTCCGAATCGTTGAAGGTTTTGGAGATCACGCGAGCCATCCCCTCTGTTTATATCGCAACGCCTTTGGCTACGAATCAATTGACCATCTACAGTTGTCTGGCTATTGCAGGTAGAGGTATGATGAAAATTAAAATACGAAAAGGGACGATAATAATTCGGTGATTCTTTACGAGCTACAAGTTCGCTGGATCGTGTATCATTCGAAATGTTGATGCCCCTGCAGCTGCACATGCAGTGGTACGCGTATATATATATATATATATATATATATATATATACGGATACATACGCGTAGTGCCTGTACATTCGTGTACGAGAAACTATACCCATATAGGTGGGTAGTATGTGGGTATAAGATATACAAATTACAAACACACAGAGCTCGTGTTGCCTTGCCGTATCAAGTTTCCCCGCATCGCCCTGGCGTATAATACCGACGAGTTTTAGCTCACTTGCTATAACCGATTACACACTATGATATCCTATATACACATACACGTATACCTGGGAGAGTATCCGTTGAGAATTTTGACATTTTTTTTTTTTTTTTTTTCAAAGAAAAAAACCAGTAAAATTAAGTCGTGATTCAGGCGTACGCGGGACGTATGACCCAGGTCTAAGGGGTATCCCCGGGCGTACCGCGGAGGTGTATATATATTTCGAGAGGCGCGTACGTTACTTTACGATTCAAGATGAAGAATGTCGGAGAACCGATTGTTGAGTCTACAAGGAATGCCAGAACTCGGGTGGCGCATTTAATTCCCATGAGTGTCGGGTACAAAGTCGGTGGCCCCATACAGAACTGCACTGCATGTATAGAAGTTAAGCAAAGATATAGAGGTAAAGGTAAAGGTATGGGTATATAGGGTGCCAGGCACATATATCCCCGCGTATAGTGTGGGTATGCGAAATACGAAATCACGCGTATGTATACGTATGGCTGTGAATATATACCATAGACGAACGCCGTGTGACGCTAAAAACGCCTCGCTCCCATGTTTGACTTGTGTTTATCGCGATACCCGGAATATCTCTCGAGTTTTAAACGCATATATATGTGATATTATATACCTACCTGTATGTACACATATCATACTATAGACGCACGGCATATACCGCACCTATACGCGATGTATGGTCACGCGTTTAGAAGCCGCGTGGCTGTAGCTGGCTATGTTCCATATTACGTTACAACATTTGAGGGATAAATAAACGAAGAAAATAATGCATACGTCGTGTAGGTTTACGTACAGAGTGGTGTAGGTATAGGGCGCCGTGCGCCAGTTCGTTATGCGTGACGGAATTACGGTACGCGGTGAGAGGGTATACACACACCTATGATATACGGTATAATATCCGTGCGTACGCTGCACGCGTCTAATCTCTACTATAGGTATGTTCCTTGGTAAATGCAGCTACTGCTATGCGCAGGTAGCAGTGGGTAGGGTTGGCAAGTACAAGTGCGGCACACGCCGTTGCGTGTACAAATATATTACTATCGTCGGCGTCGGTGCGGCGTCGTAAAGCTCGACCTCAACCCTCAGGAGGCCTGCCTCTGCCGCTAATTGCGACGCCGACGTATGCGGGTATAGATACAAGGTACCATGCCCAGGTGAAATCTTACACCCCGTCGTCAATCGGCATATAGCCACGGGATATACCTGTATTATATCGGTGTATGTACTAGTCACCTCATTCATTACGAACCTACTAGCTCGCGACACGTACGTTCACCGCAGCGTTTAGGGCGTATGGATTCTTCCGGACTCGCGCGCAGTCTAATTGTATAAGAAACGAGGCGGTATTGCATATTCAGGTTTATACTTAGGTGTACCTTTATACCCGTGTACCGACGTGTTCGCGGATTGCCGAGACGCACTTATGTCGAAGGGTAAATTGGGAATTGGGGATTGGGAATGTGAAATTGAGAATCGGGAAAGGGCTGCATAGTAGAATCTGGAGATGAGATGAGATTAGATGAGATGAGACGAGTAGCGAAAAGATGAGATGAGATAGGAGGAGAGGGAGAACGAGCATTAAGAGCAAGGGCAGGAGGATGAGGATGAGGATGAGAACGAGGAGGAGCAAGAGGCTACCTTGCAGGCAGGACCGACAATGAGTAGAGCTCAACCTGGACTGAAGAGTGTCAGGTTCTCATTAGAGGCAGCGTTACCCGACACCTACGTGGATACAATATGACGGATACGAAACAGGACACGGAAAATGGGAATCGGAAAACGCTTCATTGGCGCCGCTTTACTTTTGCGATGAAACAAATCCGTCGTATGTTAAACACGCGGATCCGTGTAAACAGATCTAAAATCATCGTTAATCCGCATATAGCTGAAATGAGGAATCTATCGTTATGCAATCGGATCGGTAAATAGATGGATAAATGAGTGCTAATGATCGAACCGAGGCGTTAGACAGCGGCAGTAGTAAACGTCAACGGTTGGTCAGCCGTCAGCCGTGAGCGGCCTACCGATTCTACGTTCGGTGACACGACGATTCACGCGGCATCGAGATTACCAATTTTCTCTAATTAATTCCCCTGTTAATGAAATACAGATTTTGTAATGAGATACATGCAGAGGAAAACGTGACACTTGTGCTGCCATCCCGATGATATGTAAAGTTGTGCAAGGCATATGCATGGATATGAATATATAGGGTGAATATAGTATTCAGTCAAGCAATGAGAATGATAGGGGTTTTGTCTGGCGCACATCTGTGAGTTTTCCCACATAGCGCACGCATTCACATTCAAGCGTATACCTGGCTAGGTGTGTGTGTATATATTTATATATTACTGATCATTGATGAGGCTGAAGTTCTTTACGGTTAACGCGAGAACGTGCGGCTCCGTCAACAAAACTATATCGTTATAAATGCACTAGTGCACCTAATGTAAGTGTACAATGTACAATTTACAATTTACCTGTACATGCATAGATAGCTGGCTGATAGGGGGTTCTCGCTACCCTTAACTGCAATCGAACGCTGCATTGCGGCAGACTTGTGTTTCGTGCTACGATCAACTTTTGCAGAGCCACAAAGCTATATGCCGGATAACTTATGAGCTCTGAGCTGCACTCTCTATAGCCGTCGCGTAATTGCTATAAACTGATAACTATAAAAATGACAGACATACCCGCGGACGTGAGATGTTTCGAGTTTCTCTTGGGGGTAGCGACGCATCTGTGACAATGTCCATGCGACAAGTACATATTTTCTACCTATACTTAGGATCGTTACACATCTAGGTATGTATTGTACCCACCCGTAAGGCCAAATGTCTATAGGTATATAAGTACACAGTTTCAGCTACTGTCAGTGTCCCCATACCGCAATTCGCTAAACTTTTGCGACAATTTATCACCACCGGAGATCGCCTTCCCAGTCTTTCGCGACGCTGATAATTTATCGTTTGTTTGCGCGATCGAATAATGTAGGTATATTTTATCGAGAATATATACGTGCGACATGTCTATATCCCGCAACGTTTCGCGGCATTGCGTCCCCCGTTCGGGTGGGTTCTTCTCTTTCGAAATCGCGGGATATCGGCAGGTGTAGGTATATGTATATAGGACCACGGGTACCTTGGACACTCGATTTGTCCTTTAAAATTTCACAAGCTGGTGCACCGCGTGACACCAACGGCAATTATAAATCCAAGTTGGCCGAGATTCTGAAGAGTATAGTCCTCCTCGCCGTCGCGGGTGCAGGCGCGTATAAGAAATAGAATACGGTGCGGTATGTGGTACTTCTATACTCGTTGGGCTGATTAATCTCACGCCAGACGTAACCCAACACTAAAATCGTCGACTGCATTCAAGCTGATGTTCCGCTATACTTATACATATATAGATATAATGAGCCTCGATCCAACGGTTGTATAGGTATAGCTGGAATCCTATATGCTGCACAGTATGCACCTCATACCACACGGCGAGTCCGTATACCCGTGTAGATATACGGGCATGCATACATGAATCGCGTACGCGTGTGTGAGTACACGTAAGAACCGCATATTACGCGCATGAACCCTGTTAACTGAGTCATTAAAAGTTTCCACCTTTGCGTTCCGCCGTGATCCGCAATTCGATGTTCGTACCGAAATTGTAAGTAGGCATGAGAAAAGACGCGTATGATCGCAGTGTAATCCGCAGACTATGACGAATACACGAGATATGGTAATGGAAGGTGCATGTATTACGGCACATATATGGGGCAAAATGTATACGGGTATAGATTTACACCTATATACGTATAATACAGATATATAGAGGTACATCGGGTACATCGGGTACTCTACCTATCGTACCACCTACCAACATACTGCAATAATGATGAGACGCGGATCTGTATACCTCTCGAGTTTCAGCCTATCATGATTACGAATAAATCAGGCGAAGGAGGGTAACGCGAGATCCATCTCGCTTCTCTCTTCTCTCTCTCATTTTCCCCAGCTCGATCCCTCTCCCTCGTATGGCCCGTTCCTCACTGACCCCGTATCATCATAGACGCGCAATTACATTCATATATATTCGCGTAGCAGATATAGATTGGACGTCAAGAAGATTGTTCAAAATTATATTAAATTGACCAGAAGACGAGATTTTGCACTAGAGGCCGAAGTTAATCAGAGAAATGACTACCGCATAGAGATCCCTACACAGATTTTATACGGCGTCGCGTCTCGCAATGTCCGGAAGCCGAATTCGAATAAATACACATCGGGTGTTCGTCGTATTGGTCCAGAGCTCACAGAGGCTGTGATTCTTTGCTCTGCGACTGCCTATGTATGTTATTCCTGCGCGTGCCTATCGTTGTCCTCTTCCTCCTCCACGTGTTGCACGTGGCATATACCACATATATAATATACAGTCTACACTCTACGCTACATATTATATCGTATATATATAGTATTTCGGTCCAAGTCGCATCTCAACCCGCACCAAAGATACCATACTGTCCAAAGCCCGACTCGGCTAGGGGTATGCATATTCAAATGAAAATTTACAGGATGTGTATTATGGATATATATCCATGAATGTTTCAGTGCCCCGCAGGAAACGCGGGTCTCAAACGCGTCCGCCGGCGATGCACTCGAAATCGTTCCTTCCTTCGAATAATTACCGTGTATATCAATTCGTTACCCCCCCCCCACCACCTGCCCGACCATTGGTCTGCATCAATGATCGAATTTCCCTGAGGCACCTCAGGCCTTGCCTGATTCAACACAGCGAGAGCAATTGTTCGGTAAATTATATTTATTGAAAAATAATAAATGTAGTTGCGGAGGTGTGGATTTTGACGCGCTAGTTTTTACCTCCGCACCGTCTTTCGTATCTTGGGAAACCGTTTGAGAGTGAAGAGAAACGATTGATGAAAGAGGAACCCGGTTTCTCTTTACTTCCACAGAGGGATTGACCGTTCACCGCGTATACCTTTGATACCCTGATAAAAGGATGGGTTCAAAATTCCAAATTATACCTTGATCTCGTCATCTGGCGCCTCCCTCTTCACCTTGGCCGCAGGGAAAGATCTAACAACTCCGGAGTGGACGGCGGGGGGGACAGTGATTGGGGCTAGCGCTGCAGTCCTCGAGGATGCCGAGGATCCTGAAAGTGCCAATGGCCCACGTGGGGGCGAGGGTGAAGGCGAAGGCGAGCTGGGTGATGGCGAGAGCGAAGGTGAGGACGGGGACGGAGACGTAATTCTCCTAGCCGATCTTCGAGCGTTGGTTATCCTTGTTTTGGTAGGCTGAGGCCTGCTGCCCATCATACGCTCCCTATCTCCTCGGGATTATCTTCGCCTCGCGATTCGCCAAATTCCGCATACAATATATATATACCTGTATCAAGATGTATATACTACCGTGAATGCTTTCCTCACTCCGCAGCCGTTCCACCCGATCGTACCTGCAGCAACGCGGTACACCGACGACTAGCTATTATCGTATAACGAATGAACCTGGAGGTTGTTGCCGGCACCTGATTCCCCCCCGTAACCATTTTCAATTAATTGATCGAAAATTAATAGTTATAGTCAACCGGACTGAAAACCGCAGAGTTTTTTTCCCCAACTCACGTTATTAACTCACGTCCACTCACGTCCGCCGCCTCGATATTACGGGTGATTTTTTTATTTCCCTGCAACTTCACATGACCCTGCAGTCCCCACGTGTGACCGACAAATGATCGTTGTGGCCGGACGTGAAACGCGATGTAATAACTTTTAGTTCACTACAGGGTAATCCATTTGAAAATCGTTGCGCCCATAAGTCTGGTATTTTACAAACTGCACTGAACTATTGATAACCCGAAGCGTTTGGGAAGATAAACGACATAGGTACTAATTTATGCTTCGTCCCACGGCCCGCACAACTTCGCGTATATGTACCCCGGCAGGCTGCAGTTTACAGGGATATGCGGTATGCAGTTGGGACCAGCGCTACCGGTAACTAGATATGTGAGTATGGTCCTTGAAACGCGCGTAACCACGCACGGAGCACAACTCTGCACTCTGAAGTGCATTGGTGCGTGAGATTTGAAAAGTTCAAAGAAATAAAATGAGCCAATATTTAGAGAGAATGATTGACCGATTAATTGTCCTCTGTGTACAGCAAGAGACTTTCTCGGGCCACGCGACCGGCGCGTTCGTCACACGAATGCCTAATACTCATGCACCTATCACGGCTTACTGTATATATAATGAGTGTATACGATGTAAAGACGAGAGGGATAGGCGTGATGCACCTCGACAGCAGAACTGCCCTCTCGACCGACTAAATCACTTTCCTCGGGCCGCGACACCGTTCGCCCGCGAGAACATAATCGGTTCCCTCCGCGGCGAGAGCGAGATCGCAGACCCGCGTCGCGGCGCGCGTAAAAATAACCCGGGGACGGAACCCGCGCCTCACGCGCGCTACGAACGAAGGACTCGGACGTCCTCGGCGTCGCTCGGCGTCTGGCGATTATACCCGGCTACGGTGAGCCGGCGCGTCGCGACGTCCGCGTGTTCCATAGGCGCGACGACCTCAAGAATCAAGATTCCGACCGATGATATAATATATACTATATACCTACACTTATACCTATACCTGTATACCTCATTTCGCGAGGCTACAAAAGCGCGCGCGAGTCACACAATCAGCAATAAATATTGTCAAGTATAAATACTGCAGTTTTGACATTCACCATCATGAAATGAAAATTCTATAGGAGTCACGTGGCCTTTTTGAAAGCCTTACGAGCTGAGGACTCGCATTATGGCCTTTTATGGTAGAAAACTAATTTTCTGAATTTCCATTTCTAAAAAAATGAGAAACTGTGTATTTAGTATAGGCACACGTATACAGGTGCGGCATAGGTATAAACTCGCGTAAATCAAAGTTTCTCAAATTTCGAAGAAGTCACTTCCAATCCACGCTATTACTGGTCGCCCAAGACGCGGCGTGACACTCGAGTAGATCGCGTATACAAAATAGAATGATGTATCCATGCCTATAGGTAGACGAATATACATACGTGGACAGAACTATGATACATTAACGCATATGCTCCAGATGCTGCGAAAGCAATAAATGTCCCATGTACCAGAGTACAGACTAATAGGTGTAGGGATTTGTACGCACGTGTACGAACGACATAGGCATGAAGCATCCGAAGGCGGGATGAATCATTCCGACGCGAATGGAACGCCAGGCGCTCTTTGAGTTGGCCGCGAGTTGATCCACCTACCCGCGCGAACGCAAACAAACCGATTACTAAATATAACCGCATGTTCCCGTTACCGTCACACCCTCTATATATACCCTCGGTGGGCCACTAAAATATACGCTTGTTGGCCGGTCCGGATACGTGCATACGTTATATGCGGTATAGGCATACCAAGTGCACTCGAATCGTAAAAGCATGCATAAAGCATAAAGAAAATTTCATCAAGGATGGGTATGTGAAGTGCAGACAATTTTATCCGCCCATATACGACGCTACGACGGTAAGAGCGATAAGCATGTATGTAGTATGCTACCGCATGGATTATAATTGTATCCAGTTTATATGATGGTGATGGTATACATACCTGTTATCAGTCCTATTTTTACCACCCTGGGGCCACGGTTGTTTCGTAGGTGGGAAGTGGGAGTTAAATGTCGACAAGACTGCTGCAGCGAATTTAAAGCGATGCGGGAAAATCGCGGATATATGACGATGATCTCATGACGATATGGGAAATCGGTAATAAGGTCGGTAATCGCCTGAGGGAGCTGGTCCTGAAAAATATCTGGTGTGAAAATCCATTTCACCGTAAACTACATCGTGTCGTTGTACACGCGCTACAATACGCACCGCGTACGTAGTATATTCGAATAATGACATCTATACAATACTATATAATATGCATAGACATACATGGCATTTATATTTATTAATTTCTTTTTATATATAATATATATAGGATAACAAATTCAGTGACGCGGACCGAAGGCCGCGGATACATACAGGTAGACAGTAAAAAATATACAATTGGGGTGATCCCGTGCAGGCAAGATTACCGTTATCTCTACAGTAACGTATACATGTATACGACCTATTACGGGGGTATAACTGCACGGCTGTAGAATCCAACATGGCATATATTGAATAACAATAATGATAGAATTCGTAACAGTAATAACGATAGAGATAACAATAAAGTATATGTATATGCGTATCCGAAGTTAAGTACTTTTTGGGTACCTGAATTGAATCGTAATTGGACAAAAATCATTTGGTATATCTGGGTACGTGTATCGGGTGTTAGGGGGATAAATAATTATACGCGACCGCAAAAGCTTGATACACCGGTGAAATTGTATCATGTCATACCGTACAGAGGAAGATATGGGTATAGGGAAAGGGGCGGAAAAAACGGAAACGTTACGGAAATGATGGATTGTCGTGAACTCGAATACGCTGAATCTTATTTTTCGAGTATACTATAAAACGAATTTTCGCCTAAAAGTTGGCTTGAAATTTGAAAAAAAAAAAAAAAATTAAGTTACTCCAAATCATTAAAAATGATTATAAAAAGTATAGACTTTAGTTTGAAGAATAATTTAGAAAGAAGAAAAATTATCGGGAGAAAAATTTCGGAAAAATATTTGCAGACACTCCGAATTGTGCAAAAATTATTATAAGAATAATAAATGACGGTTAAGAACCATTAGAAGAAGAGAAACAAAATTTTTTTTACCAAATTTTTGGGGTGCTCTGTTCTGCCCGCCCCCTCCCCTATGCAGGTAGGTATATGGTATTATGCGTATGCGGCAGGTACTGTTCAACGGCGCGTATACTAAACGGCCAAGGGATACATTTCTCCATGAGGTGTGAAGCGTATTTTACTACCTACTTAGAATGAAAAACGCCCCGCAACCGCGAGCGTATACAACTTCGTTTCCATGTATTTTGTGCGGTTGATTCGACGTGCAAGTTCATTGCTCTCTGTTTCCATATGTTAACACCGTCATTTTTCCAATTTATGTCAGTAATATAAAATTATTATTATCATAATCATTATCATTATTATTATTATTATTATTATTATTATTATTATTCCTATGACTATTACGACTACCACTATACTATCGATGTTATTACTCTCGTTATTACCATTATCACTATTGTTATTTTCTCATTATGATTATGATTAATATTATACTATTGTTTGATAAATGCACTTTGATTCATCAGGCCCGCATTATCATATTGTACGATAAATTTGGCATAGACAACAATTGAACGAACTTTTATAATTTCAATATATATATATATATATATTAACAGAGATAATATACCTATTTGTACCTATATGTGTATATAGATCAGCTAATTCTAGTTAAGCCTATAAAATAATCTGTAGCAAAGAACTGGATAATAAAATAATGGTGATATATGTATATATATATATATATATATATATATATATATATATACGAATCACATTATTATGCCTGTAATTCGGACTGATTACTTGTATACCCACCGACAAGCGACTATAATCTGGTTGAAGTATTCTCGAGGAATGCATAGTTAACTGTATTATACCCTGACGATTTATTATTATTCTATACCTATATGTATGCGTGCGTACATAGAAGAAAAAAATCAAATTTACGTACGATCCGAACTGCAGGCAGGCAAGACCATGTGGCGTACGTACCACGTAGAGCAGTGCAGAGACTGAAGGCGAAACGAATACGAAAAACTTCGAATTTCATAGCTGCAGCGTCCCCTGGCCAACGATAAGAGACTTCTTATATTCTATGATTCATTGATTTATGTATTACCAAATTCTGTCGAAGCCCTGGGGGCGGGCGAGACTCCGCTCGTCTCAATTAGCGGGAAATATCATACTATAATATAATTATAGGTATGTACATACATATTATACACTATACACGATCTATACACATACCGCGAGATAAGGCAGCCGCGGGTGTTTATCTTTCGTTCGGTATTATTAATATCCTTCAACGACATACGATTAAACATAATTGACTAATTCCAAGCTAACTAAACTGACCCAATTAGCGGGAGACATCAAACAACATATTCAAGCTCTCCGGCGTCTTCGTGATTTACGGCGACCTCACAGCCACGCCATTTCCGCCCATGTCTTCGAGCTCCTTTCCCTCTGCAAAAAAAATATATATCCACTTTACTATATTCACGCTCCGGGCTCGACGAGACTTCTCTTTATACGTATCTCTTCAATCACGATCTGAAATCCATACACCTCTATGTGCACTCTACGGTATGACACTGTAAACTATACGTGTATATATATGCATGCTATAACGTGGGAGTCTCGCCCACTCTGGTCACATCCCTGAAATGTTATCGTAATACATAATGTGGGAAGAATAAGGTGGAGATAAAAAATGAAGAGTAAATAGTTGGAAAAGTGCGAGTAAAGCAGTTTTATTGAAATCAGGCAAAAACAGATAGAGAGATTTTCTACGTTTATATATATACATATATATATGGGTATATATATATATATATATACCATGGACCTGAAGGGTACTATCTCTGAGCGTGCAACCTGAGAACTCGTGCATCTTGGTGCCCAGGTAATAATCACCGCTAGAGAAACTAAAATGTTAATTGCATCGTTCAACCGTATGACTGCTCTGTGACGAAACAGCCTATATTTTACTACTGCCTATTATACATGAGTCCAGTATGCACCTTTGCCCAAGCTTGAGAGAGCAGACGCCGACGTCAACGTCGACGCATTCGCATACGCATACGTACACAAGCACAGGAAAAAAGAAACCATCACCGGGACCTGTAATGTAACCTAGCTATGGAGGAACTAGGGGCGAAATGATATATCCAACGTTTGCTATATAGGCGGTTAAAACACAAAGAACAAACCGGAGAACTATCTTCTACCAGAAACAGCTCAAGCGCAGATGCCAAAGTGTACCTGTCCCCTGTACAAATGGTTCGGTCCGAGGTGAATTTAAGACAAACAGTTTTTAAAGCTCCTGAAATTTCACAGCACGAAAAGAAAAAGAAAAGAAAAGAGAATATAATAGAAGAGAAAAGGGAAGTAGGGAAAATGCATTTGGTTCAGTTTTATCCCGGACACGGTGCGATCGCGCAATATCAGGTACTAGTACTGTGGCTAGCAAATCGATGACTGACGATCGGTCAATACATCGCATTAAAAGTGAGGAGGAACTACATAGCGTGAGATCTAGAAGGCCGGTAATATCATTGTGCTGGATGAAATGAAAGACCGGGATGACTTCGCCACCGGACGTTCCTCCCTCCCTCCCTCCCTCCCATCCCTTAACTATTTTCCTGATCGTCGTAAATTCGCCTCTCACTGAATTTAATTCCAAGATGAGGGCGTCGGTGGTATTTCCCGTGATTAGCACGGTACGAACGAGACCATCCCGGGGCCCAGATATCGCGAGATATAGATTTAGTACCGAAAAGTAGGGGTTCACTTTCCGAATATCGGGGAATATCTCGGGAATGAAGGTGACAACCACGGTGTGGGCACATCGGGCTACCACAGCTCACCGCGTTGTAGATCTTCTCCTGTTCGTAATTATTATAGTAGAAGAAGTCGTAGAAGTCGTATTGGTCGCAATGCCTCGTGCCAATTTTGGTCCGTTGACTGACCCTGCGGCCCTTGTACTCGCCATCCCCTTCCCACAGTAGTTCTTCCCTCATTCTGCACGTGCCCGACTTTATCCCGTTCCCTGCAAGGCATGAAGTGAACCACCGCGACAAATTCACGCTGTCGACCGGACGCGGTCCTTAATCAATGGCTGAGGGATAGAAACGAGATGCAGGATGCTCCGTAGGTGCAGCAACCGGATCGAAAAACGTTTCATTCTCACAGTTTCCAAATATTTCATGCATAGTAGTCCGCGGGATGACTCATACACTTTTTTTTCATTTTCTTTTTTTGTTTTTACTCTTTGATCTCATTACCGTTTGAAATAGAATTCTCTCTGCAGGACAGGTCGGGATGCTGGACGCGTTCTTTCCCGCACACGCTAGCGGTAACGCATTCGTTTCAACGCGGGGTATGAGGTAGGTAGCACATATGATAACATACTATAGTATTATGAAAAGCCCGCGCGTCTTTCGAGACGTAGATACGAAAATACGAGGCGGTGGAGAGATGGGGAAACGAGCAGAGAGGTGCATTCGGTACCGAGGTGGAGAAATAAAGCGTAGAAAAGAAATGTAATGAGCCTCAGATTATATACACGTTTGTGCTACGGAGAATGATGTGGTATAGGCGGGTGAGATTGTAGCGGGTAACGGGTAACGGGATGGGTAATTTGTTTCAACTATAATTACCATTCTGCCAGGCGGGTTGGGCCAGGGGCCGATGAGAGTGATTAGATGACTCTGTCCCGTCGATTCCTGGTCCCTTATTCTCGTCCTTGACACACCTCACCAGGAACATCGCAAGCGCGCCAACAATAGGCGGAATTCCCGCAAGGAAGAATGCCAAATCGTAGGATTCTGGATGTTGAAAGATAATAATATAAGACCTGCGGCGATCATTCCCCTAGAAAAATTATTCAAAACCTCGTCATACGTATAATTCTCAGACTCACTCATTCGATCGTACAACACCCCAGCAATGGGAGGCCCTGAGATCAGGGGTATGGCACACATCCCAAGTAGGAATCCTATCGCTTGGGTTGCATCCTTTTGACCGCACATGTCGAACGCGATCGGGCCGAGGAGAGAGATGAAGCAACCGTCAAACAGTCCCATTCCAAGACTGATTATCAGCAGAACAGAGAAGGAAGGTGTCAAGGGCAACAGCATAGTCAGTACCCCGATGCTGATGAACGAAATCTGAAGGAATGATCATAGTTGGAAAATATTCACCCGAAACTGCCTATTGAATATTTACTTGGGTGCCGCGGTTAGGTGTGTAGCCCTTGATTTCATTCGCATAAATTACCTGTTGCAACAATATACGGTTTACGCCAGGTTTGTCGGCGATGTAACCGAACAGGAGACGGCCAACGCCAGACGAGATGCTGATGCATACGACCGGCAGGCTCACGCGGCTATCCTTCATCTGATTCTGAACAAATTTCCCAATATGAACGTAGGGCACGAAATACCTGAGATAGAAAAAGGAATTCATTCATTCTCTGCAGTTGTTGTCTTTGGCGGTGAAGATTCATCACACACACCAACACACATATTGTGCAGATTAATTATTACAGTACAATGCATGCACAGCATACACTTATCGGTGGGCATGTCTAGGTATAATCTATTCGTTCTACTCTTTGATCCTCTTTACGCTGATGTGCATGTAATGTATGCGATGTATGTACCCATCGTTTCTTCCACTCTCCCATCATTATAATATATCGACCAAAGTCTGACTCACCCGAAAAGTGCCAAAGGAATGATGCTGGCCCATACGACGTAACGTTTCCGCTTCCATATCGAGACATTGACGACCTCTTTCAATTTTACCCGTAAATTCGATCGGTGGCGAGCACGGTCGATCTTTGGTATCGTCGGACCTGCACCAGTTCAAGGTGAATTAAAACTTACGTCGTTTCGACTCTCACAGTCATACAAGTGGGAATCATCCGCTTGGTACCGTGGATAATAGTGTTTTTTTTTTTTCAAATTATACACAAGTTTGTCCGAGTCTAGTTTTCGCGGTACTCACGTAGAATAGGCTTGAACAGCAACGCACAGCCCATGACGGTAGCAGTGAGGGCGGCCAGACAACCGAACAAACCCTGGAGGCGAACACTTTCGATGATGTCCCCGATCACGTTCGAGATAAGGACAGTAAAGACGGAACTGCCCGCTGTTACAACGCCGTTCACCAGTCCCATGTAACGTTTGAAGTAATGGCCGAGTATGACGAGGCTAGGTGTATAAGCGAGACTAGCACCTAAACCGTACATTACGCCGTACGTCAAGTATAGAACTTCGATCTGTGCAGAGAAAGAGAAAGGGAAAGAGAAAGAGAAATTTTAAAGATAAGAGAGTATAGTGCGTGTGTCACGAATTGGGTGTGAAATCGTACATTTTCATTATGAGAATCGCGTATACGCTGTTCCTAATTAGGCTATACACAATATATGATGAGTACGTCAATTTAGGCACCGATGAGTACGAATCATCGAGCTATATCCGCGGGGCGGTACATTTATTCAATGAGAATAAAATGATATGAACCTTGTCGTGAAAGATGCAGGATAGAAGCATCCCGGACGAGGCTATGGCACCACCCACAAAGGTCGTTATCCGTATGCCAATTGTGTCAGTCAGGATGCCGGCGACCGGTGAAAGAAGGAAAGTCGTGCCGATCGTCAGGGAGCCAACTAGCGCTGAAACGAACTCGTGGTCAAATTTTACGATTCCTATCTATTCCCACGCTCTTGGGGTTCAAGACAAAAATTTGTTCGAGCAACTAATTAACAAATTGTCCACATGTTGGTGAAAAAATAATTCAGATGAGAAATTTGCACCAGGTCAGGCGTTGAATTCTACAGGATATTTCTGTACTAAATATTTCAAGGGACCAAGGTTCCACGACATTCGACGGTCCTCCTCCTCATTTATACTATAGCATTCTCGATCCTATACATGTCACATCACGATCAGCTGTATAATATACGCATTACTTCGTACATAATATACGTATATAGCTATATAAATCTTGTATATGTATATACAGCGCTGTGGCGCCATCGTCAATCTACATAAGTATACGCACGCATACGAAATTGGCACGAGTAAATAGTATTAGACTCGGGCAATCGCAGATCATATATGAAGCAATAGCTCGGGAGTCACGTGTCGATAAAACGTTGATCCGTTATCGAGTATGAGTGTAAGATACCGTGAGCATTGCCCAAGTTCGAGATATCACTGTACATCGGCAGCAGAATGAATTCGATGAGATTGAGAAAAAGATTATGTACTAGGTCGGGCAAAAGAGATTTTGATCGCCCGTATACTATATATATTGGTCAAAATTCCTACGCCCAAGTATTTTATTTCCGAAATATATGTGTAATATGCATTACGCCCTCGACTATATACGCGGTTACACGACGATACGAGAATCATAGAGATACACAATCGTTTGTAATACTTTAACGAATATACGAAATCAGTTCGGACGAAGTCACCCAAGTCGCGTTCATTTAAATCAATTGCTCTCGTTACACATGACAAATCGCTTCACCTCGTTCGTCACACTGGTGCACGCGGTGGTCGCGATCACAAGTGCAAGGACAAGTCTCCTATACTATACGATTGATCGCATCCACTTTGCTTGGTGGACAACCAAAACTTTCTAGTCCAAGGTCTTTAAATACTGAACGATATTTCACGCTACGCGTATCGAGACGTGCACCACGTCCGCTAATCGTAATACACGACGACGAACAATATAAGCGCGAATGAGATATGCGAATTTGTGGAAACGGTGAACGGGTGGCAAACATAGGTATGTATAGATGTAGATGTAGCAGAGTGTCGCCAGGAAGGCAATAATTTGTCTCGTAAATATAATTTCAGAAGAGAACGGTGCGACGTCTGTGATAATCCAAGGCGCGTCGATTCCGGCACGTAATTTTCTCCAATCTTTTTCACACTAATGGAGATCCGTGCTAATCCGTGGCACCGGTTGTTGTAAGTGAATTAGGTCTGACGCGCGTAGCAAGGAAGTAGGGAATATAATCGATCGTTTTGGTTACCTTAACGCGATTTAAACATTACCGTGATACGTGCATATGCTGCGGAATTTCGGAACCACACATACTTCTCTATCTACACATACTCTTAATCGTTCATATACGAACGATATAGGTATGGTTTCATTTCCCTTCCTTCTTCAAATAAAGAAATAGCGTCGCAGGGTAGGATACCTGGCAAGGTAAACGCAGTTATTGACGATCCGAGAGGTAGTCTTGACATTTTTGAGTTCGATGCCGCAATGCATGTGCTGGCGATGCTAGTGCAGCCCATATCTAGCATCTAGCGAATGTGAAGATACACAAAGAATAATGTGAAGAAATATATTCTTGCTATTCAATTCTTTATCAGAGTCCCCTGAACATGCTAATTTGACTACTATAAATGAGGTTGACGTGCGCGCCGCCGGGTGAATGCCTTATGCACGGTCCTAAATGACTATTAGCTAGACCTAAATTAATCCTAAATTAAATGGTCATTAATCGTAATAGGGGTCAAGTAATGGTCTCTACCGAATCAATTTCTTTCAGCCGCTGACTTCCAAGAGAAATCATATATAAGTGTACCAAGGATCAAAAGTGAATTGATTTTTCTCCCGCATCCCCAATTATTCTGCTCATACGAGTACCTATATGTATATCACGTCGTACGAACGCCACACGTGCAGTGGGAGGATACCACCGTCTCTCAATTCATTCATCAATTCATTCATTCATCTACCAAAAATCCCTGTTGTATACCTATACGAGTATAGCTATATAAGTATAATATAATTGCAGTTAAACCCGCGTACGCCCAGGTCGAAATTATTTCCACTATCATCCGCTGCAAAGGTATACTAATAAATGAATCTGATATTACTCGACAACGTTATATTGTACTACATAAGTATATAAATAAACCCACGTACGCCTATAGTATCCTAGCCAACTGGTGCACAATTGGTGCTAGGAATTGCTAATTGCTAATCGCCCATCGCCCGAACAGAGACGAGATTGCCTTCACTACTGATGTTACTATACTATACATTGAGGGGATAACACATGTTATACGCACGCGTAGGTATATGATGCTTGCCCGTGCCTATCGCGCTGCGCCATATACGGGCACACGATCCTTGACTTTGCCTGGACACCCTAATATAATTCTATCGCGATTATTGCGCAAGTATACACGCGTATAGGTATAGGTATGGATATGGATATGGGATATGGGATATGGATGGATATCGAAGGGGAACTTTACTCTGTCGCGAATTCTCGTTGCTGTTTTTCTATATCTGTGGCGTTGGTGGTTAGCGTATGGAAACTATCGGGTATCCCGCACTGCCGTTGGATCGGTTAACCCGGGTGGCTGGAAATTATATGGGTTATAATCAACGAGAGTTTGCCGCAAACACGAAACCCGAGGATCCTTGACGTATAGAGTGACAATCGATCCATCTTGGAAAGAATCAACAAGTCACCCGGATTCTATATACCTATATACACATGTGTACGCGTATATGTATCGTATGCGCGAATTCAAAGCCGCGGGGGGGTCCGGCGCTCTTGCGGATCATCCCGCTTGACGCAAGTATATATTTGCCAAACATATGGGCCGCTATGAATCCATACCGTGTCACGGACGGACGGGCAGGTCTTGCCTCATCTCGCGTACGGGGTACATATGTATATATGTAACATACATAGAACTGCGTTGTCTGGCAAAATGATTGATGAAACGATACCCATTTTCTTCTAGACGACAACGAAACCGTCGTTAGACTAACAATAAGTTGGACTCTCGGACTCTGATGTCGTAAGAGTATTTGTAGGTATAGGGTATATAGGTATATGGTTTAGTCTCGTTTCGCCTCGTCAATACACAATCGATATTTTATCGCGCCGACAGCTATGAAATATATACCGCGGACCTTTGAATTGCAGATAATTGATTTTAGAATAGACCAACGTCAAAGTATAAAGGTGTTTGAACATCTTATCCGATTTATTATCTAGACCCGCGCATGGATAGATATAACTGTAATTATAATTATAATATGTTGTGTGGGTGGGTATATAATACGTAGACATGGTATATATCTGCGAATATCTACAATGATGCAGGAGATAAGAATAGCCAGGAGAGTAAATTTTCACTATAATATCAATTTTGATCCACATGTCACGCGTATCGCATCATTATCATATCCACATATATATACTTATACGTATATAACCGTCGAGAGTTTATAAATTTTCAACGGGTCTCCGCGGTGGAAGGGATGGAAATATAAAAATATCCCTTACGTGTAGGTATACGTGATACGCGCGTCCTTTCTACCGATAAGCAAGTGGCTGGGTTACAAAGAGAGCGGCATCGTCCGCGATAGGGTATATATAGGAGCAGAATACAATTAAAATTCGCGTTAATAAATTTCATATAATATGATCCGAGGCCTTTGGACCCATTATAACGGTAAAAATACATGTATATACGCATGAGGATACGGTATGACTTTCGATAAGTGCGATAAATCGTTGCAATCCTCGGTCGAGTCAGCATATGTTTCCCCGTTATTGTTCATGCAGACAAACGTATTCTGAAACCTCGTAAACTAATTGGCTCGGAATGATGACATTGACCTCATCTCGCATACCTATACCTGACATCAGAGGTGTTAAAATGAAAAGTACCATCATGTCAACGTTCACCGCAAACCGTGCCCATACACCCATATACTTGTAGATAATTATGATATACGGATTTAGCGGCACGACGCTGCTAATGAAATTGTTATTCATTCATTTGATTCATTGGTCAAAGTGTGATGCACTTATGCATACAACGTTGAGCCCCGCCGGTGTTTACTCGTTGAATGCGGAAAATTGCGATAGTTGTGATAGTCGCGGGTCGTTGACTGCACGCGAGGCAGCCATCGCGCCGCGAAAACGTCCGAAGTAAAGACGTACTCGTTTCGTATAGTTAATTATTGTTGCTGTTGTTCCGATAACGATCGTTGATGATCCGTGCAGTATATAATGCATCGCAATTAATCATGCTTTATCACGATGGAAATACGTGCGGGTTCCTGTATAATACATTACGCACCCACACAGCCGTGAAATTTCCACTGTTACGGTATATAGACGCATAGATCCGCGGTATTATACTGTCTATAGATTCACGTACGATATGTAACGGACTGCTACAAGAGTTTGTGGGAATTATATATCCTATTCGGACCTTTGTTTCCTGGTGTATGCGTATCGTACTTACTCGTATAATAGTAGTAAGCAGGCTTACGGGGATCTAATATCCTAGACTCTAGAGGAGCAAGCCCGGGGTTTCAATTTCGACACTTGGAAGTTATGATGGCGCTAGACGTCTCGTATATCAAATTTCCCCGCGTACGTCCTACGATATCCATAGCCGATACTTCTGACTACCACCCGCACCCAAGCCCAGAAGTACCAACTTTTCGAGCGACGGCTTTACTACATATACGCGCGTCTGTATAATCGCTATGACTATTTGCAGAGGCGAATGAGATACACCTCTGCTTAGCTGGCATTTAGAATCTCCGGAGCGATGAAGATGAAGATTGTCAAAAAAATATTTTCATGCATACGAAAATTCGGCAAGTGCGAAAGCATATGTGTATGGTAAATACATGTTGAACATATACACATATATGATGTATTTATGCACTCGATGCAGTAATTATTTTACACTCATACAGCGTACGCGGTATAGATATGAAAGACACGTATATCCGAGAAATGCTAATACGTTATATATTTTTCTTACGTTAGTAAATTTTTATCAAGGTGCAGTGTATAACTTACAGGCCTTTGAAGACGCATCAGTGTCGTTTCTCTCGGTGAGTTTGCTTTGCAGTTCAATGTATACGACAGAGTAGGAGTTTATTATGCCGAACAGAATGCCGTTTATCAGGAAACTTGCTACCATGACCGACCAGGCTCTGACACCGCCGTCCGGTGGCTCGTACTCTGTCGTCGGTACGACGTCCGACCCGGGGGCACCTATATCCGGATCCGCCGGTTCCTCCGGATCCTTTGCCCCCAGCTGGTTCCTCTTGTTCAAGGGTGCGAGTTCCTCACCCGCACGGCTGTCGCTCCTGGGGTTGCGGTTCGACCTTAGTATCGAATGCTCAGTTTGATCCTGCGATTGTATAAGAGAATCCCGTTCCTCGACCGTTCGTCGGGTATTATTGTTGTTGCCCTGTTGCGACTCCTCGCTCGAGGCGCGCTCTTCGCCGCCATCGGTGGTCGTACCCTGCAACGGCACGTAGCTTAGGTCGGGGCTGGAGGCCCGTTTACCTTCCCCGCTCTCCGTCACGGTCATCCTCGCACGGTTTTAGCCACGAGAACTAAACTTTCTCGTTAATACCAAATACTGGACCTGCTGACACCTGATCTGCAAAAGAAGTCGAATACGAACACGATCACTTATGTACCTCTAAACTATACTTGAACCTTATTATATACCCCAACCTTATACCTAATGAACTATACGCGCGCGATTATCGTAAATGAATAAAAACTATCCTCGACGAATTTGTAAAAGTAGAATGAGACGTTGAAACGCCCCAAAATGATATAATATTATAAATGTTATATATTGGTCGAGCAGCCGATCCTCGATGCATCGTATATGAAAGCTCCGCGAGTTTCACTTGCGCAAGGTGAAAATTTTGATAATTCTAGTGTAATGAACCCTCATGCAGGCTCGGGGGGCGCAATGACGATATCGCATGATCGAACGGATGAAAAATGATGAGAAAAATCTTTAAACGAATAGGTTTTGATCACCGTTTGACAATAAATGAGAAACGAAAATACTGAATACGAATATCATGAATATTAAAAATTCTGGAAGTACCAGGCGAAATACGGTCGGTGGATATACCCCTACAGCTATTATATACCACATACAAGGATCTACCCGTAAATCCTAGAGATATTATTATTCTCTTTCGTTAGATCCGACTGCAAAGAATAGGATAAGAATTTTTCTGTCTGCGAAATAATGCCTTTATCTGAGTTGTTATCGCTTAATAAAAAAAATCTCTCCAAAACTGACTTTGACTGTAATCTGTAGGTCGTAAGTGTAGAAAGATGCAGTCAATTGTAGAATGACGCGTGTCGTGAATCGTGTAACTGCGGGAAACCACGTCGGCGTCGGATTGCAAGTTGAATCAAGTAGACGCGAATATCGGAGGGATTGCGAGAGGCGTTTCATCAACGGGAACACCCGGCGCCCGTCGCGGCTGCGAGACGACTGCGCCGTAGATCGACGACAATCGCACGACACGCAATGTACCAGATATATGTATGGAATATAGGCTTCCAGGTTCCGTAGGTTTTCCAGCTGGTTTTACAACAGGTTCCATAGATTCTATTCGCGCAGTACAGTTCTCGCATATAGCACCACTGCGTCGGGGTCCCGCGTATAGGTATACGACATGTTTATACATATAGGTATTATAGTATCACGCACGAGGTATCTATCTATACATAATTCTTGTTACTATCAGCTGTATACACGTACCCACGTGTTAATTAATGTACCCAACTCCTGGGGGTGAAGCGAAATGAAATAATATCGAAATTGATTGTACCACCAAGAGCTCAATTCGGGGTTGTTTAGTATCTACACAGGCGTCTACACCTATTACCTAGGTATATTACCCAATACGTGTAACCGTGCAACCGTTGTACGAATGACTCGGCGTCCACCCACGCGTAAGCCTTACGTCTCGAAGCCAACGAAATCTCGCAACCGCCGACGAGGAATAACGCGGACACTGCCTAGTGTAATTACATATATGACTCACTTTATAGATATAGACGGCTAGGTCGACGGCGATTTCGCCGCCACGATCTACGGTTAAGCGTAAATCTGCGCCCGCTACGTTTGCCACATGTGCACCATCGCCGAGGGACCATCGTCCTTCCCTCCCACTTCCTAGCCATCGGAACATTATCGTTTATTACGTGTAACCTCGCATCGCATGACCGCGTGACACGTGTCACGTGGATGACTGGATGTCCGCTTCCGTACACGTCCTTACACGATCTTCCTTACAATACCACGACGCACTGATATTCTAGGGGTCAATACGACGGTCGACCATGATTCTCCGCAGATTCTAAGCAATATCTACACGTATACGTGTGTATACTACTACAGTGAAAGAACAATACTGCAATTTCGCACAGAAATTATACGCATGCCGATTTCCATCAATAAATCACTATTCCCATAGCTTACCTATATAGCTATAGGGTGAATTTTACCGTTATTCAAGTATATATTGTGAGAAAGATTTGTCAGAAATTAGTATGTATGCCTATGTGTATACTATATGCTATGTAGCTCATGTAGCATTAATTTTAGAAATGGTCATGTGTCATAGACTTGTGTTCTGAAAAATGTATGACAATCGTTGGTAGGAGAAAACTTCTCTCCACGTGGTAGGACTCGAGGTCTAGTATAACGTGCGAAACTATGGGCCCGGATAAAAATAACCGCAACATTATATGGTGCGGTTGTTATTCGGAACTTTAAACTCTTGAACAAAGCGAACGGTGACAAATGTTTTTCTCGCGCTTATAAATTCCTTTCTTTACGAGTATTAAGTTGTCATGCAATGCTACAATTACGCTTTAGTTTAAAACATAAAAATAATACGAGGAATAATATCACGGCCGCGATGAGGGGGTGAAAAGATTACTCGGACGTATCACGAGTTGCGGGCGGGCAGGCGCCGCGCGACTTTTACACCACGGATCGGAAATACGCGCCAACCATCAATGCGCTATACAAACTCGCCAATATTCATCTAATAATCCCGAAACTAATATTTCGATGTATTGGTCGCGAGTGAGGAGGTTTAGCACGGCCAATAAATGAATATTCGTTCAAGGTCGGCCTCTTATTGAATTACACCTACTTAGGTATATACAAATATAACTATAGTATATAATAGGAGTAGAGGCACGTTCACGATTGCTATCAAAACCGCACCGCGTGTCTATCTACGGAATATCTAAGTGTAAATTAATACGCGTAATGTTGTAGGTTCAAACTCACCGCCTGTGAAAAAAATCCGGCCATCGGCTCCCACGGACTCAGAACCAGCTGTGCGAAACACCGAATTTAGCCGCAATACATTCAATTCACTCGAAGCTAAAAGCCCGAATGAACCACTGTTAACGTGACACTTGAAGCAGGGTTTCAGAATAAAAAATGTTCATACAGAAATTTTCACCTTCCCTTGTATTCATTCACTGTACGGCGTCGCGGGAGCCTATGGATCTGGTTCGCATTTTAGCACGCGGCAGACACTCGCTCTTCCCCCGACAGTCGTCGTCGACTGCATAGGTAGCGCCGTGTGCCACGATGTAGTAATAATTGAACCTCACGCGAATGAAATATTTCGGTCGGCCGGTACGGCAGATCGTCTCAAAGTATACTCAAGGATCACTCTAATTTACACGGTATAGTCAATGTTAATGATCAATGATTTAATTAAAAATATCAATGATTTAATTAAAAATATATACATATTTAGGTTTGATTAGCTAGTATTTCAGACCGTCGTTGGACTTGCATCGTTCAAATTGACTGGAAAAATCGCCAGGTTGTTACAATCAAAGGATCACCTGCTGCACCGCTTCTCCTCCCACACATATACCTCTATAGTTGTGTAGGTGTATAGATGTATAGTTGTATAGGTGTATAATATAATATAAATATTTATATAAATATATGTTACAATAAATCCTGCGAATTATCAGACTTCAGTTGCTTTTTGAAATTAATCGCAATATTTTTTATTTCATCGAGGCCATTGTCGAGAGCTGCCTGAGCTTCCTGCTTTACGTCCTCCCCGGCTGAACCGAGCAGCTGCAAAACTAGATCTGAAACAGATACAATCTCGTTACCCAGCGTCAGGACGTTTGGCATTTTCAGAGATTAGAAAATCTTTATAAGGAATCACCAACCGTGATATTTAGAGAGCGTCGAGGCGGCGCTCGGCTGGATATGCGGCTGTAAGAATTCAAGAACGGACAGAACATGTCTTCCGGAGATGTGTAGGATGGTCTGTGTGGCGGCTGTGAACAGAACGCTGGTTGTTAGGTGAAGGACCAATGCCGGATCCCGAGTAGTCGTCAGTTGTTCGAGGAGAGCCTCGCGGTGACCGAGCACCGCGGGTCTTTCCCTCTTTTTGTCGAATTTACGAAACACCATACAGCAGGCAGCCAATGCCGGTTCGGCAGCGTTAAGAAAATCTTCCACCGAATTTCCGACGACTGTTTTATGTAAATTTGTCAGCGGTTCCTTAACGTCAGACGGTAATTCGGCAATTATCTTTTGCCTCGCCTCGTTGGTCATGATGTCCGGACATTGAATAACATTTTGTTGCGTGGCCAGTTTGAACACCTCATTGACAAAATCAACGCCCAATGTCTTCAACAGATACTTAGCAAGCCCGGCTTGTACACCTTTGTCGAACTGTTTTATTCCTTTGTCAAATAATCGTATGTTTGTAGCCAGGACGTTAAGCCTTTCCTCGACAACGCTCAAATTGTTTGTCTTTGTAGTTTGTGCAAGCCGTTCTGCTGCAGCCAGGGCTTGTTTATTCAGATTTGGTTGCAGGTAGGACGCCAATTCGTTAACCAGTCCCTCAATATCCGACAGATTCTCATCCTTGCTGATTTCTGCGGCAATGTCACCGGTCGTAAATAATACGAATTCCCTCCTTGCTGAATTTTGCAACTCTTGAGCGTCATCCGAATCAGCATCTGCCGCGCCTTTACCGCGATAACTTTTCTTCTTCGTAGACTTTGTCCTAGTTTCACGACCTTGGCTACCGCCCCCGGCCTTACCACCGACAGCCTTTTTTCGCCGCTCCTCCTTCTTGTCGGTCCTAGACTCTCCCGAGTCAACGGCTTTAGACTTTATCTTCGTTTCTGCAACGAACTGCAACCATTTACCACTATCGACTGCCTCCTTGGCTTTTTTCTCGGCTATTCCGTCGAATGGTACGAGCAAGGTTTGCAGAAATGCATCCGATACGGCTACGGTATTAGCGAATATGTGAATATTTGCCTTGGTTCGTTTTATCGCATCTCTCAGCAATGCCTCGGCATCCTCGGGACTAAAGACGGAAGGCAGAAGCGGATAGACATCAGCAAACGAACCAGTAGCCGCAGCCTCCTCGACGTTAGCATCTACCTGATCCGTTACAGCTGAGCCTACCGCGACTGAATCCAACATCATCAGTTTCTCATTGGCAAAATGACGCTTGACGAAACTCTGTGGATCAGAGAACCCGAGACGAGACAGCGCGTCGTACTCTAGGAAACAAAAGATTTATAGCTCTGTTGTTTAATCACGGTATCGACGGTTTTCGTCTAATATCAATGCCGCATAACTCTTCTCAATGCCTTGCACACGTCGTAGGTACGTTGAATGATTATTGTACGGAAAAATATTAAATGCTCACATACCCAGGTAACCATTCTGTTTGTAGAAATTGTCCACCCATTCGCTCTGACTCTTTGAATAAATTGAAGGTACATAAATCCCATTGCCACCCTGTTTCCCAGTCACAACACCCGGGACCTGCCTCATTTCCTGCAAATTGTCAAGAATCGCTGCAACATACCAATAGCTGTTAATAACTCTGTGCAGGAAAGTTACTACATTCATGGAATCTAATCAAGCAGTGACATAATACGTATTTAGGATGTATAAAGTTTCAACAAAATTACTGGGGAATGAAGCCAATAAAGTGAACTGCTGAAATCTCAACTCACATGGGAATATTCTCTCGGGTACGGAGCACTGGCCCAGTACAGCAGAGATTGGCGTTGGCCTAGTAATGGCCGACAACGCTCCCCTAGTTTTTGCATTGTTACGTGCCACGTAACCCTCTGTATAGAAGACTCTAGTATCCTGGGCATCCTGCCTACCAAATATGGTCTTCCCCAATTCCCTCTCTACAGTAGATTGTAAGAATTCAGCAGGGAGGTCGTATTGCAGAGTCAGCTGGGCTATGTCCACGTGTCCGTGTTGACTTAGCCTGTCGTTTATTTCCCCTGATATTTTCGTCAAATAAGTTTTGTCGATAAGCTGGCCGAGAACTAGCTTTACCGACTTGTCGTGACGCTCGATATCCGTGGCAGCCCTCGACACTTGAGATAAATCAACATTTAGTATTTTGGCCAGCTCAGTCAAGTTGATGCGACCTCCGCCAACTTGCAGCTCGTCTTTAATCTCCCTGACGAGCTGCTGCGGTGTTACATACTCTTTCCCATCTGTTGTGAATACAACATCGAGGAGCTTATTTTCCAATAGCTTAGTCACAATTTCGACGCAGTTACGTTCTGAAAGTCTAGAAAAATGTCAACCCATTATTATTGATTCGGATCCGAAATTTTAGAGCTTGTAAAAATAGCGCTCATAACGAAGGAAATCGTCAACGACACTCGCACTCAAGTGGTGCTATTGTTATTTTTATTTCTTTTGGTTGAATTTAAGCATAAGTTCAGTTTCCATATCTCTTCGGCTCTGTTCTTGCTCACTTATTGCATTTATATTGTATTTCTATTGTCTTCTATCTATCTATCTATCTATATTCTAGCGAGATCGCCATAGGGTGACCAGCGGTCTGCGAGGTTATGAAAAATACAAAAGAGGTTAGGAATAAGGCAGAGGACGAAAAGAAATTTAACCTTTGCAATGTTGAACTCAGCTGTGCCTTCTGGAAGTCGGCAGCTAATCGCTTCACTTCGTCCCAGTCGACAGCTGTCATTTTTAATTATATAAAAACGTATTTGACAGAACTGCTGCCGCGGTTATAGGTTTTGATTCCACGTCGTCGTAGATCGGAAAATGGCAATCGCTACGTTCCATAAGGTTTCGAAATGCGACGTTAGATGGAGACAGACAAGCAAATTGATTCTGCTATGATTTTGCAAGCAAACCTAACCTCGAAGCAATTTGTGCGGCGCTTTCGGAAATTTTAACTCTTCCGAAGGGGCACGAATATTGTAATAACAATCATTTTTCTCACCAAAATGATATCTTTTAGCGTTCATAGGAGGAAATCACATAAACTGTCAATTAATAACACACTAAGCATCGTAATAGTTTTAGAGAAAACTTTCACCCAACCCGCGACGATATAAATCACTGAGTTTAACTAACATACGAACCGGTCAAGCTTACGATTAGCCCATATATCCTGGAATAGAATAATTTATACTAGCACACGTTGAAGAGAGCAGTCAAGAAACTGTCACGTCTGTAGTCTGCACCAGTCTAGACGGCCCAGCCAAATACCAAATGTAACTCGGTTTACGGCGGGCGCAACGCGGAGAATGACCAATGACGCGGACGCACTGCTTCCCATAACCGATCCCCCCCCCACCCCGCCCTGGCGTACATGTGGAATGTCAATTTTTGTCAAAAGTATACAATCGTCTTCCGTCAGATTCAACAATCTGTTCAGGTCTATAATGGCATCGGCCGACGTTTTGAAGCGATTGGAGTCGAAGGCAACTGCCGCGGAAGAAATAATAGCAGTTTTAAAATCGGAGGTAATACATAACCCTATTACTAACCTAACCTAACGTAATATAACCTAATTTAATCCCAACCCCCCTCTGAGATTGTTCGTTATTTCCGGTAAGGCTTTGTTGATGAAAAATCACTTGGATTACACGCAATACCAAAATGCAATACAATTAGCAATTGGTTGCGTACTCTAACAGACTTTCACAAATTCTAGGTCGCAGAATTAAAAAAGAATCAAAACGATTTGTCGGTCGTCGATAGGGCTAGCGACTTGACGCTACAGAACCAATTGCTCCGTAGCGAGATAGAAAAATACAAGAATGAACTGGTCAGATTGGAAACGCTGCACGGCATAACGCAGGTGAATTAGCACACAGCATCAGATTCATATTTCCAGAGCTAACGCCAAGTGACGATGCAGCTTTAGTCAGAATTTTTATTTCCAGGTTTCTTCAGCCAATGACAAAAAGTCTGAACCAATCACCCTAGAGTCCGTAGAAACTCTGTCAAACGATACTCTTGTGGTATCGAAGGATTCGGAAGCAAAGGCGAACAAGGTGAACAAGATTAACAAGGGGACCAAGGGTACCAAGGAAAAAGTAGTCAGGGAGAGTCAAGAGTCACCGATAGATGTCGGCAGGCTCGACTTCAGAGTGGGACAAATCGTGAATGCTAAAGAACATCCGGATGCAGGCTCCCTTTATGTCGAAGAGATCGATATTGGCGAGGAAAAAAATCGGACCGTGGTACGCCTTATAGCGCTCATACAAGACATACGTGTAACCAGACGACTAGGCTTCTATTTTTAATTATACATTACAAGTATACGTATATCACTCATTGTCCCCAAGAACGTGAATATATAACGACTTGGAGAAAACTAGAGGAGGTTTTCATAACTTACTATTGATAAGAGGTTCACTACATTTACAAATAATTCCAGGTGAGTGGATTGGTGAAACACGTGCCCATCGAAGAGCTGCAGAACAGAATGGTAGTGCTGTTGTGCAACCTGAAGCCTTCGAAGATTCGGGGAGTTACCTCCGAGGCAATGGTCATGTGTGCCTCGGCTCCTGATAAAGTTGAGATTCTTGTTCCACCTCCTACGGCCGTACCAGGGGACCTAGTTCACGTCGAAGGCTATCCTCGTGTCCCTGACAGTATTTTAAACCCCAAGAAAAAGATATTCGAAACATGCGCACCTGATCTTATGACAGACGACGACAGGCAAGCTGTGTACAAAGGTCAACCGCTTCATGTGCCTGGAAAAGGCGCAATTGTTGCCCCTACTTTGACTCAGGTACAAGTCAAGTGAATGATAACGTTGGAAACTTCCCTTTCGAAGCCATGTAGTTGTTGCGTACCTATTCATATTTAGTATTAAAATTTAGACCCTGTCGAAGATATTGTTCATTTTTAAGGCTCTCCACATTCATGATCAATAATTTGTTCACATATTCTTGAATAAACAATCACGCTAAATAAATTGGTATCTGGTAATGATTTGTAGATTTCAATATCCTTGAATTTCCTCAATCCCCAGCAATCACAAAGCAACCCAAAATAATCCATACCGAAAAATGGAGAGAGAAGAGTACCGCCTTTCGCAACGTATGGAGTGACGCTAATTAACGCCAATGACGCTTATCCCAAGCAAATACTCAATAGTTCAAAATATAATACCTTTACTAGCCAAGCTTTGAGGAATCATGTCGCAGCACCATATATTATTCCTCTAGTAAACGTATCTAATGTCTACCGTGACCTAAATCGAGTGGCAAAAGATTAAGAATTTAAAGATCACTCAACAAACACCATAGAAGGTGTATATCCGCCGAGGTCCCGTGAAATACGGGCAGACAATTCTAGTCTTTCATTCTCTGATAATGAGGCTTCTCCAGAAAAAAACCAAACGGCGGACAAGTTGGATAGGTCGATCCATAATTAGTTATTGGAGGCCCGTTTGGCTAACATGGCATAAATACCTAGGTCTTACGACTATACCTGGCTTACAAAGTGTACACAATGCTCAAGGAAAGTTTTTCACGGCTGCTTGGTCGCTCCTATTTGCGGTGATTTGTCATAATTATATATCATTCTGTGTACTATAATATATATATATATATAATATACATATTATTAGAACTCTATTAATTAGATTGGGCTGGCGTTTACAATTCGCGACGTTTACGTAGGCTGCTTGGATTATCTTGCCTACCCGGTAACAACGGCTATGAACTTGAAGCAGGCAGCTTCCCTGCCATTTCCCGCGGTTACTGTGTGCAATTTGAATCGCGTCCATTGTGGCAATCTCAGGGGACTGGTCCGACAAAATAGTGGAACTGATCTTGGTGAACAATTGAAAAGGTTCGTGGGGATATACAGTACAATACACCCATATTTCGGTGTTTCCAACTTATAGTAATTATTAATCGAGGGCATAGGGTAGACGTATGTTTCCGATAAGACGCAATTGATTTCCACAGGTTGTACGAGCTGACGAGCTGCGCGAACGTCCGGCGAATACCAAGAAGCAGCTATCTAATATATGAGAGTACTGGTAAGAATACGAATGAATGTCGAGAAAATGTAATTGCCACGGGGCAAATTGAGGAAGAATACTTCTAAAAACTGTACACATTCGGTACTATATATAATATGAACTACGGTACCACAGCTAGTGCCCCGCGGGTAGACAGAAGATCAAAGTGCAACTATCCACAGAGGTACTTGAAATGGGCAGCTGGTCACAGAGAACCAATGGACCAAAACTGTGGACTTAATGAAAATGGTTGCAAGACAAATTCAACCAATGGGACAAGAATTCGTCAAAAGACTTCTGGGTAAACAGTATTTTTCTATTCATGAATTTAAATTGAATCCTCCGTATTTCTACCGCCTAAAGTGCGATCTTTCGAGGTGCGGATTCATTATTGGAAACTAGTTAATTGTAAGACTAAAATTCAATGTACCTGTATTCAATGTATCTGAATGTACGAAAATAGATGCTTGAGTTCTATAATAGGATTCGATGTGGGTATGTGTAATAATATGTAGGACAAATTGTATTCAATCAGACCCAGATATGATAGTATTTCACGTTGACCATCAGGTTCAGAAGCGGTAGGATTTCACGCAGCATAATGACTAAGGCAACTACGGAATCCCCTGCTAGACTGACTACATCAACTGGCATAAGGGGAGACGACGACGACGATGGGGACCCTCCGATAAATCAGACTCAATCTTTCAATGATTTGATGAACTTTATGGCGCATTATGCAAATTTTTCGGAAGAAAATCGCACCGCAATGGGCCATGCCGCAGCGGGATTTATCAGAGCTTGTACTTTCAGTGGCAAGTCCTGCAGTAACGTTACTTTGTGAGTATAACTTCTCCTTTAGCTCATACACCACAACTGTTCAACTCACCCTCAAACAATTACCATTTTTCAGATTTTTCAAGACTATTCCTAGTACAAGCTATGGCAACTGTTTCACATTCGGGACTACGAGGAAGACCGTAATGCCAGGAAAGGACTACGGTAAGCAGATGATAATATCGATAGACCAATGCCATCAGGGGGAGGATTTATGAGATCGGCCGGCTTTAAAAAGTTTTTTTTTAAGGTACGCCTTTTTTTAGGGTACGAAAGCAGGATAGGTGCAGACTTAGTCAATATGTAATAACATTTTTTATCTCGAATTTTTTTCGCAGCCATTCTATTTTCGTGCGGATGAAATTCGCCACTCCTGAGAAAAATGTATTTTCGAATTTTCTTGGCGCTCACGACCTTATGGCATTGATCCATCGATATGTACTCACAACTTTTATTTCACATAATACTACTATTGATTGTTATCAAATTGTACCTATATGTTCGTAATTTGGTTGTCGATGTTGCTTCTGTTGTCTTTATTTGTCCAAAACCTGGTGTATTGGTCACGTTTTGCAGGACTCTCTATGGAACTGTATCTGGACCAATCTAATTATATTGGCGGAGGGCTGAGTCCTAGAGCCGGAGCTCGAGTAGTTGTGCATCCTCCATCCCAACTTCCGCTCCCTAATGAAAATGGATTGACAATACCGCCGCACACAGCAACCAGTGCCGCTCTTGTACAGGTGATTCTGTGTATATACTTTATTACTCTATGAGATCTAACGTATATATGAATACATGTAGACCGTTGAATGGGATAGGTTCAAGTCATGAGAGAGAAACTTCCGTATGTAACTAATTGTACATCGGGATGGGAAAGAACGTGGTACGAGGCAAGGGTCGGGGGAGCTTATAAATATTCAATGGAGGTACACACATCCACATATATACCTCAACAGGACATAAGTATATACTAGTAGACAATATGGGAATTTAACTCTCTTTGAATGTCACACAGCGATGCCAGCGAGTATGCCTGCAGCTGGCGTTTGAAGCTTCTTGTTCGTGTACGCATCCGAGTTACATGGATGTATCAACTGAAGCACCTCCTTGCAATCTAACTTCCGAAAGTAGGTACCCAGCTCTAACTTATACCCCATATCTCGTATCTTGGTACATACAGACGTATTTTGTCCGATTAAAAGTCTTGCTAATAATAATTCAACAGATGAAGATTACACCTGCGTCGGACGGGTGCTCGAAGAATTCGAAACTAGAGCTAGGGGGTGCAGCTGCAACATGGACTGCAGGTTAAAAACTCTCACACCAATATGGGAATACGTATAATACTCTAACTAACGATTACTTGAATTGTAGCCGAGTCATATACTGTACGATAGATTTCAAGGGAAATTCCGAACTTTGTTTCAGGGAAGTTACATACGATATGAAAATTTCACAAGCCGCATGGCCAAATGATAAGAATTGGGTGAGAGATAGATGGAATTTCTTCCACATGGTAGTGTGAATTTAATCCGAATCCAAGACTAACATTCTTTTGACAGTGTGAGGTCGCCCAACGTTTTGGTATCGCAAAGGCCTGCAGGTCCGAAAGCTACCGGTCGGATTATAGAGCCCGTGAAAAGCAGCTAGTGCTACAAAACGTTCTGACAATAGACGTATTCTTCGAAAACCTAAGAGTACAATCTATCGACCAGCATCCAACATATAAGGTATTATTTTGTGTCTCCATTTACATATGTATATTCGTAATCATCACTATGGCTAAGCCCTGATGTCCGTTACCTTATGTAAAATGAACATAATTCTCTATTTACATAGCTGCAAAGTTTCGTTGGCTCTCTCGGAGGTGCCCTGAGCCTGTACTTGGGAGTGACGTTATTCATGCTCCTGGAAGTATTGGAAGTCTTCGTGAGGCTGATCTTTGCATTGTTTCATCGCGGCTGTTGTTTCATCTATCAGAGGGGATTCACGGGAACGCGAAATCGAAGCCGACGGCGTGCGGTCGTGCAACAGGGAATTTTTTATACAAGTGAGAAGTTATTTTGAACCCTGTGTAAACATACGGCCAATTTCGCTCATTCCTTTTCAATAGGTTTCAGATTTAATCAAGGGATACAGTTTCCTGCTACAGAAAAAGTTAACGTTCCCACGAAATTCGTCTGGTAACTTGGAATTTCGAGCGAATGAATCCAGATATTAACATAAGGTAGAAACATATCAATGTATTCATAGAAGGAATAAATATAATTGGAAAATTTATCAACCCATCTCCTGTAATGTCTATGGTGAAAATTGATTGCCAAAAAAAACTTTGAGGTAGCCGCTGAAGATTTAATAGGAAGTGGCAGCCAGAGGTGTATATTCTCAACCAGAGAACTTTCATATGATACCTGATTTTTATGAATTATTATTAAGTTTTATTTATTTTTAAAGATGTTCTGACAAACAAGCGATTAAGTGCGTTCATATGAATGTGTCAGTTTTGAAAAAAATAGAAAATGGGTACAAGTGAAAGTTCCGTCACATCGCTTCTATTGGTACAAAAGCATAATAATTATATGCCCCATCAAAGGTGGGGCGAAAAACTGAAGCTGTCCTCCTACCTTGCAATAAACGCATGGCAGAGCATAAATACCAGCAAGGCGAATGCAACAAGTGTTTCTTCTCTCTCGAGCAAGTAACGTGTATCAGGGTAACATATTCAACGCAATATAAGTATTAATACCGAGGATTACCCTGTATACTGTCTGTTATAGAGTGATCAAAGTCTTTAGTCTTCGTCATCGCTGTTGTGACCGCCAGCTCGGGGCTTAGGACCTCCTGCACGTTTAGCCATGATGATTTGATCCACCTTTAGAATGGTACATGCAGCACCAACAGCGTACTGTAGAGCCCACCGCTTTGTAACATAGAGGTCCAAAATTCCGGCTTCAACAGCGTCGATAACCACAGGCCCCTCCCCCTGTAACGGGATTTTGATGATTTATATATACATATACTATATAGTATATGAACGGTGAACGATTTATTGGTAAAAAATATGAAATGCTGGTCTATCAACAAATATTTAATAAATACTATTTAATAAATACTATTGAATAAATTTTTAATCACTTACATCGATATTGAAGCCATAATTATTTTTCCCCTCCTTGTGGGCGGCGTAAAGCTTGGACAAGAGCTCAGATGCGCGATTTCCACTGTTTTCGGCAAGCGTCTTGGGGAATGTTTCCAGGGCGGATGCAAACTTTCGCACCGCGTATTGTTCCAATCCTGGCAGGGTGTCGGCGTGAGCGGCAATCTGGGAGGCTAGCTCAACCTCAACAGCTCCGGCACCGGCCACGAATCGTCCATCCCTTGTTAATCCCTTGAAAGTGTTTACCCCATCGTCGATCGCGCGCTCAATGTCGTCCATATAATTGTCTGTTGAACCACGAACAACTACCGTACTTATGCGGCTCTCATTTCCATCCAGCCTGAACACAACAACCGCTGTGTCTCCCAATTCATCCATGTGGACTGTGTCTGCGTACCCCAGTTCCTCCTTGCATGGCGGAGTCTGTTGAAAAGTAAAAAGATTGGATTTTAGTAACAGGGAATACGAGGTGCTGCATAGAAACGCAAAAAGTGAGGTATGTACCAATTTCGAAAGAGCAGTTGCCCCAACGGCCTTACACAAACGGCGAAGGTCAAATTTGCTAGGTAATCGTACAGCCATCAAATTGTACTTGTTTATGTAGTGAAGAGCCATATCGCCGAACTTTCCACCTGAAACTACGACATCGGCCCCCGAGTCGGCTATAGCTTTGATCTGACCCTCTAGGAGCGACTCCTCACCCCTTGAGAATTTCATCAATTCATCAGCAGACTTTATCAGCACTGTTCCCTTTGTCTCTGTCTGAATTATGTCTACGGCGCAAGTGTATATAGCAATTTTTGCACTGGGCTTTCGGGTGATGTCACCTTCTACCTGCCGCCTGAACACCATACCCTGGACGACCTGGGATGATTCTAGGCCAGCGCCGAGTATCTTACATACACGAACGTTGTCTACGTTAAACGTTGTATTCTCTGGTAGAATCGATATGCATGCCTTGCTCACAAGAGACGTGAGAAGATCTTCATTTCCTAGCTGCTTGCTCATTATGGCCGCCTTTATACCTCTCTCTACCTGGGTCTGGTCCCGATAGTCTTTCACCTCGTAAACAACCAGGGTCGACAAGATCTCTAGAGCCTTATCTAGAGCTGCCTCGTATCCCTCGACTATTTCCGATGTGGTAACACCCTGAAATGAATTTTTTTTAACTTGTAACTCGATACAGTGGAACCTCGAGGATCCAGAATTGTCACGAATAGATTTCTATATGAAATTCTATATATAAAATTTGGCTAAGAACATTCACTTTCGGGAAATACAGATGCGCAAGGGATGACTTACCAGGCGTAGAAGTTCCTCGGCTGCTTCAAGCAAAGCACCAGCGAAAATGACGACAAAGTTTGTGCCATCGCCCACCTCTGCCTCCTGCATTTCTGATGCCAAGACCATCAGCTTTGCAGCCGGATGTTCTACTTCCAACTCTTTGATAATAGTAGCCGCGTCGCTTGTGACAAACAATTTTTCAATGTGATTTATCACCATCTTGTTCATTCCGTTTGGCCCATAGGCGGTACGAACTGTTTGTGAGAATTGTTTGCAGGCGCTGATATTCCGGTAGACTGCTTCTTCGAGACCTGAAAAATACTGTCAAAAGCGGGAACACACGGTGAGAATTATGCTAGGTTAGGTTGTCACGATAAAAGAGAATGAAAAACTTCGCGAACATGTGGCTATTTTCGTGAATGGTAAGAAGAATATTTCACGTGATCTCTCGCGAGCCTTCTGAAGATTCCCATTGTCAACCCGTAGGTTATGAATATATAAAAAATTGATTTTCATTCCGCAGGTCACCTGCGTACAGGTTGACGCGATTTCGATCAGCTTCAGGCAAGGGCAAACGGAAAGAAAGACTGTTTTTTTCGAGTTTTAAATGAACAAAAACTTTTCCATAACAGTGGGCATCATGTGCGCGAAATTGGTTAGAAACGAAACGATTGATAAAAAATATATATATCATTATTCCTGGTCGAAAAATAAAGTTATGCCCATAAATGGTGACGAATCTCGCATAGAACGTTCTCGGAGTCGCTCCGCGCCCACACATGGAACGCATCACGAGGATTTGGTCGCGGTGACCGGTGAATATTGAAACAATGTTGAAAATATCTCATTTTCAGTAATATCCATACTACTAAAACTTACGCGAGCTCCGTCTTTCAGCATTTGAGCTACGCCAGGCGCCTTCGGGACGTGTAGAGCCATTTTTCTATCACAATTTGTAACTAACGCTCTTTGTTAACAAATTTACAATTCTATAACAATCTCACGATTGTCGTTCGTCGCTCTTCACGCTTCGCGAAATTCTCTGAAGTTAGTACACGTTCACTCGATCGATTAACAACTCACGTTCGATTCGAGACTATCGCGACTCGTACGTCTTCGTTCTTCGAACCCTACTTCATACGTATGACGCGCTAATGATAATAGATCATGTATTATGTATAGCTGACACCAAATATCAGACGATATGCATTAATACGCAATGTATAGTTTCTTCTCCTTCAGATTCGCACACCCGCGTTCGACTGCGAAAACCTCTACAAAACAAAACCTAACCTAATCTAACCTAACTCGAACCTAATCGTCGGTAACCGCGGACCTAGGGAATCGTGGTTTTCGCCTTGAAGACCCTAGAAATTCATGATTTTTAGAATTACGCAGGCGTCATTCGTCCCCGTCCGGAGCTCGTTGATATATTACACGTAACCTGGTAATGCTTGTAGCATGATGTAGTATGTCATAGCGCAACAGGCTCAGAGGTTAACAATTAGTCGCACGCGTAGGGTGAGCCAAAACGGAAGTTGTATCCGAATGAAAATTAAATAGGAAGTCGTTCTCTCGCCATTGCTCACCATTGCTCGCCATTATTTCTCTCCTATACATCCCAGTTTGCATTCAAAGTAACTTAAAACCAATTGCCATCCCCGGATCGCCATACATTTTGGCATAGCTCGCAAAATTCGCTGACTTACGGAGCTGCCCGGAACGTGCGGTAAAAAACGTCGATCATTCTCAATCATTCCCCGCCAACTTGACAAGTGGACAGCAAGTGGCCTAGCTCAGTCGCCGAACGGTTACAGTGCCAATTAAGCGAGCCCCAAGATTCGCGAAAAAGTGAGCGACCGTGAGCCATCGAATCGCCGAGTATCGTCGAGGTGCGGCTCGCGTCCCGACCCCATCCCCGTCGTCCCGCCTAGGCCCGTGGGCCGTGTTTCATCACCCGAGTGTACCGCCACGCCCTAACAATAGGCCTGTCCGACACGGCTGTTATGGACATGATGATCACGAATCTTCAGCAACAGCGGCACGTTACCGAGCAGCTTCGTCGCGAGGCCGCGATCAGACGAATCACTGTCAGTAAGGCCGTTGAAGATATAATGAAGTACATAACGGAACACGAGCAGGAGGACTGCCTGCTCGTTGGATTCTCGTCGCAAAAGTCAAACCCCTTTCGTGAGAAGAGCTCCTGCAGCATTTTATAAATCGAAAATCACCCACCTCGGAACCTCTGATGGGGTCAATCGGCGATCGGATTTTTCTAACAAACACGGAATTCTGCACTATAGCCGGATTCGTTAGGATGGGGTATTACTTTCAAATCCCTTGTCGCCGCCAAAAGTATCGATCGTTTCTCATACACCAATTATATCTTGTATTTTGTTTTCAATAACCAATTAGATTTAGGCTTTAGTTGTAGGCTATTTATCCATCTGCCAGTAATGGAAATTTCTTATCATTTAGATCTGTAGCATCGAAGGATTTCACCCTTAGACCTTGTCGCGACTGCCCTCACCCACCCCCTCCCTCCCCCCCATGCAGCAACAGCTGGGGTATTGCCAATGCAAAATAATTATCGTACACAATATAGATCTTCAAGCAAATTAAGCTCACTTTAGGCGATGTCGATGTGTCTTTGACTTACGTACAATCTCCTTGTAACAAATTATGCTAGATAAACTGTAAAATACTATGGGCCTTGGTCTCAGGATCAACGGATTCTCAGTTGATGGCTTTTTTTTATATTCCCACCATGATCACCTGTTACTGTTGGGACTCAAGGTTGTACGAGTATTTGTTTATTCATATCATGCCAAACAATATTCCTTTATTAACGGAGATGAACGAATATGTATTTATATTTTCTAACATTTTTGCAAATACTAATGTTTCCAAGAGAGGAAGAAATAAATAAACAAATATATGTAAATGTATACAATACCTATGCCTATGTGTATAAATAAATAACTGGAAAAAATCTCTATCCTACTTGAATGTATACGTTTTTGCTTACCGAGGCATGTTATTGAGATTACAGAGTTTCAAATATCTAAATAAGCACATGCGAGACATTGGATTCGTTGTATTTCATTCTCGAGTCGCAGAGGTCTTCTATGCCAGACCCAATGGACAAACGGGACTTGGAGCGGGCCACCGGCATCTCCCCCATATCCTCTAAATCCCTGCTGTACCTGTATCGTGTCGCGATTAGAATCAGATTACTATTTCATGCGTGTATTTTGCCGAAAGGAAGTTATGGGACTTGTGTTATACTTTTTGTCTAGCCAAGTCAGTGTTAACTCACCGACTGACCGGGCGGCTGGGATTTTCTGATGAGTCTGACAAAGTTTTGGCAACAATTTCAGTATCATCAACGTTAAACGAGGCAGGGTTACCTGTAAAAGACGTTCGAAATGCATGTTAGGTAACTGAAATTAATTTTTCTTCTGCTGTTGATGATTGAGAATATTTCGGTGCAATTATATTCTATGCTTTTTTACTATTCTGAATCCTATGAAATGAACGTGAAAATCCATTACTCGTTGGGAAAAGCATCGTGTGCTTGAGAAGATCTCCGCTGGCGTAGGGCGGAAGGCTTTCGTCTTCATCCGGCATCATATGATTAGAAGGGTCCAACGCAATGGACTCTACCATTTCGAGCCATTGTTGATTGTGAGATCGAAATTTCTCAACTTTGATGCGCGCCGCCCAGTCCTCGTCACATAGCTGAAAAAGTTTTGCAACCGTGTTGGATTAGCTAGTTTCGACAAAGGTATGGGACCAACTCTATAGATATGGTGCTCACCGCAATAACATCCAAGCAAGCGTCGCACACCTTTCGAATCATAGGGTTTTTATCGTGCATCAGATCTATCAGATAACCAGGGGCCTCTGAAAATAAATAAATAAACTACTTTAAGTGAGAGCCCGGCCTTGAATGCAAAATGGCTTGGACGCACAGAATGACTTATGCTCACCGTTGCCTGTCTCTCGAATCAAATAGTCTCTTGTCGAGTCGTGTTTGGCTATTTGATAAAATACGTAAATTATCTGCAGTACAATCTCGTCGTCTTCTTGTTTTGCTGTTCAGAAATAGTTAGAAAGCCAGTTAGTGGGTAGGTGGTATCAATTTTGTAAGAAAGAGCTGTAATTTACTACGCTCGTAGTTGATCGCATGATCGAACAAACCTTTCAACAGCTCTACAAGGGACAGTAGAATATCCGCCTTGCACATCAGACGGGCACACATTTCGTCGCAAGCGGCCGTACCCAAAAATATCACTACTTCAAGTACCAAATCGTCTTGGGCTTTTCCTACAAATAGATATTCAATTTATGTAGCTGTGTACATCTTACAAATATTAAACAGGGTAAGGCTGGAGTTACCCACCAGGGACAAGATTGTTTCGTATCCAGGGAATCAGGTTGCAGCGGCGCAATATTTGGGAATAGTCAAGATCCGGGAGAGTCAAGTTTCCAAGAACTCCAACAATCTCCAGTATAAAGTCCTGAGAATCTGAATGACTCAGAGCTGTTGCAAAATCGCCAACAAATTCCTGGGAACACAAAGAATGATCCCGATAATAGCCTCACATAGATATTTATACATTACATAAATGTGGGAATATTAAAAGTAGAAATAGGATTGATATGGGGATCCCTTTGTTCGAGGTGAAGCTAAGCCCGAGGTCTCTAAATTTATTATGGACTAGGGGTAGTGATGGAATATACGATGCGTTCTTTTTATTTTTCACTCAAGAATACTCACAACGAAGCTTTCCTTGGTAGAATCGTGCTGTGATATGTTTCGTATCATTTTCATGACCAACGGATCCTGAGTTCTGAATGCCCGACGAATAAGTCCCTGCAGAATATTATTTTCCACCATGAGTTGGGCGTTTCTTTTGTTGGCTGCCAAGTTTATGCACAAGGCAGTCAGTTCTGGCTTTATTTGATTCTCATCAGACACTAAAATCATGTCGGTGACCTGCACAGGCAGAGATTCCTTTGTATAATTTGTAATTCGTTATTCTATTTGTATTCGTTATTCTTCTGTAGAACTCTCGTCTAGATTGTGGGTAAGGTTTGCTAATCGAGCCTACCTACCATTGGAATGCAGTCAGTGTACGTGAACATAGACTTGACTTTGTCGTCCATGCTCAGGTGATAGAGTAGGCCGAGTATCGTAGTTTTGTTCTTGATCTCGCCTGGAACAGAGAAGAATGCAAAAATTATTTTAAAACAGCATGAGTTAGACGGTGTACCTGCTTACTTTGAGTCAGTAGCGTGACCAACTTGGGCAACAACCCCACTCTTATCATCTTTGCCCGTAATTTCGTGTCGAACGAAAGATTGAACGACAATTTTAAAGTGCTCTGAATCAAGTCTGCATTGCTATTGTGAAGTAGCCTCGGCAGCTTCTCAATTACGTTCAAATCCGCCTGAAATTATTAATGAATTATCAATGTTGTATTTGAGGAAAAGTAATTTATTCGCAATGGATTCTCCTGTCTAACCATTAGGTCCTTGTTCTCGCGAAAGATAGACAACTTCTTCAAAAATGTTACAACTAGTATCAGCAAGTCTGTGTTATTCCTGTCCAGTGTCTTGATGAGCATCCCGATGACGTTCTTTTTACGCATCTTACGCTCCACTTCCGTGTTCTCGGCAATATTCAATAACAGGTAAAAAGCAACTGAAAGAAATAATATTACGTACATCCAACTACATTGTGAACAGACATAGAGTATCCGGAGATCCGGAGACTTTAGTACAGTATTAGGCTTTGCATTATTTTCCGCATATGCAATGTTTCATTCATTGATTAATTCCTCTTTACGTTCAACTAACAGCCATGGGCAACACACCTCTCAACAACTGTTCCTGTTTCCTAGTCAAGCTCTTGAATTTCTTTCGACTCTTCTCAATATCCTCCTTCAATTTGTGAATATCGGCGTCGGTGGCAGCCCCCATTAATTCGACGGATCTTCTTTTAACTTCATAGTCAAGGGGACCGTCTGCATTCCAGATCTCGTCGCTAGTTATTGCCTTTTTGTCCGAATTATGGCCGGTATCGGTGGGAAAAAGCGAGAGTCCTGTGGTACTTTCGAAATGACGCCGCCGCTTGTCCATATCTTCTTTCCACTGGTCGTATCGACTCAGTTCGAAGTCAATTATGTCCATGCAGAGGGAGCCGATCTGAAGGATAACGAAGTGAGGTTTGACTAATTTCCAGCTTAGGAAGAAGTTGCCGATTAGGGGAGAACCGGGGAACAACGTAGGCTTACCCTGTATTCCAGTACTATACTGTGAAACTGACTGTACGTCGAGAAACAGAAGAATATATAGACTATGTTGGTAGACAATTCGATGCTGCGTCTCCAGTCTTCTCTCAGTACTCTTGCAAGCGCGCTAAGTAGAGATTCTAAAAGAAAAAAGTGAAACTTAGTATATATTCTACGTTGTCTCTAATCTTCACAGATCTGGGTGGACATCTTTGAGAACTTGGTTACTTTTGCCATTGTCTCCTCTCGTTCAACTGCCTTTAACTACCCTTTGGTGCGTAAGAATATTGAATCGAATGCCAGATAGCAATGCCTCATCTGATACCCACCATTCTTCGTCAGTTCCAGTAAATTATCAGGAATACGAGCTAGTTGTAAGATCAGAGAAGAGCCCCTTATTTTTCCCGGTATCTCTTCGTACATAAGTTCAATGTAGCTATCGATATTGCTTATAACGGCCCTCTCCACGTCACCGTTCCGTTCTGTATTGGATACATGAGACGATGTAGGCCTGGAAGGTCGTGTTACCGTCTCGTCATCTGGACAAAGTAAGAGAAAGTTATATTCAACCAAAGGACTGGGCATACGTTCAATTACAACTTAATGACCAGCACGCCGTACCGTCGCCGTTGGTCCGACGGGTTTGCAGATAATAGATGAGTTGTTCAACTTCTGGCAATTTAGATTCGTGAATCAAGCTGCATTTCTCCATTACCTCTTTGGCGAGGAGGGCGACGTTTGTGTTGGCGTTTAAACTCTTCAGGCGTATTATCTTCTGACATTCCTGAACACGCAGGTAGATATGTGAAAATACGATGGGCCCGAACTTAAGCTATACCTTAGCGTGTCTACCTTGCCGAAATGAACTTTAATTTTCAACTGCAGAGGCGAAACAACAAAGAAGAAGATGGAAAGCAGTCAGATTTCATACCTTACGATCACCGAGCATGGGATCGCCGAGTTCTCCCAGTATCAATGCCTCTACATCGTAATTGACAACCAATGCCTTTTCCGTCGGATGAACGTCCAAGTTTCCGGATCTCACTTTCCTAAAACGGGGTGACATAACCTGAGCGTGTGATCATCGATTTTCAACAGCGAATGCCGTCAATCGTCTAATCGCCTGTAATGAGGGGAACTTTACCTTTTTAAAAACTTCGCCTCGTCCATTTTCTTGTGTCGCCGGAAGGGGTTGTTTCACGAAAAACTGGTGTATCCTTGGTTTCTAATGTTTGTCACTCGTCCCATTAGTCCCGATAATACGATTCATCGTGATCTTCAACGATATTGGGACCGGAGGTACGGTAGAAGCGCGAGTACGCGCGGTCGAGGAACAGCTAGCTTTTTGAATGACACTTGGCAGTAGAGACTTTGACAGGTCAGAAAGACAGGTAATCACAAGGGCCGAGTCGAGATACGAAGTTTGGAAGGGTAGTAATAACAAACAAGCAATTTAGTGTCAGTGGCGCCACCTATACTCTGAGCAAATAACTATATGCATGCATAGATGACGCGCAAAACAGCGGCACCGAAATTGACCACGGGCGGCTTCCGGCCTTGTCGTCACTTCTCCTGCCCGCAGTCGTTTGTAGCCATTCGTTGTAACGTGTCGTGTGGTTGTCCGTGGCCTCGCCGAGTTTTCGTTCGCTAAAGAGGTACTCTAGTCGTCACCTCCACCATTGTTATCTCACCGTAAGTAAGCGATCCTTTAATCTATATTAAAAAATCTTGTATATATTTTCGCCGATGCCGTCCGGTAACTCGAGTTTTGCCATATTTTTGTGCCAAGATTATTATTACCATGTTTTCAACGCAATGTGTTACGCCGCGCTCTGGGTTTTTTTTTCTCTCTTTTCTTCGAACACGTAAGGACGCGTTTTAGAGCCTCGGCATAATGTGAGCGTCTCAGTAGCCGGAAGCGCCCGCGTCTAATTGCGGGATATTAACGTAAATTTGGATACGAATCACACGTAAATAAGTATATACAAGTATATTCGGCTTTGCATCGTCTCAGAATAGATTACAGTGCAGTCTGTGGAAGGGAACGCCAAGCCATGATAATGGCGGCGGCGCGGGCGTCATGAAATTGTTCAGAATTGCTTGCCCCTAACCTATCGGTCGCCATCATTCTATTAACGATGTACTATGTACCTTTATCTTATGCTTGCACCGACACCGTGGCCTCATGTCTATACATTAATTTCATATTTCCTCTACTCCTCGCACCACTTTGATATTCTCGTTTTCGGCCAAGTTAATGAATGTGGGAAAAATTCAACGCCAACAAAATGGCGGCGGAGCAAAGCACATACTTTGGTTACGTGGTGCAACGTGGACGGATAACACTCGTCGAGGCTACGAATTGCCAATTATTTAACGGATAGGCATTTTTGATCCAGTTTTGACCATTACACGGTGACAAACACTCGCCCAGGTCCGAATAGTGATTGGAGTTTCATTTGTTTTCCTAAATTGCGTTACTGAGGTCATTGATTTCAAGTTAGCTAGGTTAGGTTATTTCACCGTAGCCGCATAATCGTCTGTGGGAACGATAGATTCCTTGGAATCTTATATCTTTCGGAAATAATTGTGGTGTTATTGATTAAATTTTGGTCACTTTTCGGGTATTTCAGCAATTGAGTGCAGTAGTAATTCCGTGCAAACAAAATGGCAGACAATGAAGATCTTTTGGATTACGAGGACGACGATCAGACAGAACAAGTAGTGGATGGTAGCGGCGATGTATCTGCCAAGAAGGAAGTCAAAGGAACATACGTCTCCATCCATAGCAGTGGATTCCGTGATTTTTTGCTCAAACCAGAGATCCTTCGTGCCATAGTCGATTGTGGCTTCGAGCATCCATCCGAAGGTATTATAACAATTTTCTGCTAATATAACTCGATCGGACTTAGGCATCTAGTCTGAACTAGGCGGACACTTGTCCAGAAAAATCTGTTGAGAATGAAACTTACACATTATTCGACTAGATATTATTTTAAAGCGGAGTTCCCATGTAATTCTCCGATCGATTCTATCCTGATAGAATCTAGTTTCATAAAGGCAAGGGACGAATCCGTCCGCCGAATGATGATATCAGATAGGGACATCAGATTGACAGTGAATGATATCTATCTTATCCTGACTTTGAATTTCACCCATATTCTACGAAACGTGTCTAAGCTCGGTATACTAATTTGGCTGTTATTCCGCTATTAAATAACAGTACAACACGAGTGCATCCCGCAAGCAGTCCTTGGCATGGACATTCTCTGCCAAGCAAAATCCGGTATGGGGAAGACGGCTGTGTTTGTACTGGCGACCTTGCAACAACTGGAACTAACTGAGAACGTCGTTTATGTATTGGTCATGTGTCACACTCGTGAACTTGCCTTCCAAATTAGCAAGGAATACGAGAGATTCAGTAAATACATGCCAACCGTCAAGGTAATTTCGAATAATATCTATCCTTGGTCACGAATACGTGAGCATCTGATGGAAACAATGCACTATTCCAAATCGAAGCTATTTATCTCCAATAATTGTGATTTGCATACAGACTTATAGATTTCCATAGATATCATTGGTGTTTATTGCTCTGTGTTATAATTATCCCTTCTGTATACTATCGCGCCCGAATTCCGGCAACTTTCCAGGTTGGTGTATTCTTTGGAGGGCTGCCAATACAAAAGGACGAGGAAGTTTTGAAGAACACTGGTCCTCACATTGTGGTGGGCACCCCCGGACGTATCCTAGCGCTTGTTCGCAACAAAAAGCTCAATTTGAAACACCTGAAACATTTCGTCCTTGATGAGTGCGACAAGATGCTGGAATTACTCGGTGAGCATTGTCGTTTCTCATCTTGACTTCAATTTTCATACAAGATACTTGTGCAATAAAAATTAGCAACGAATGATAACTCTTAGTTTCACGTGCCCTTTGTTGGCTCGTCTGAGTGAGAAGAATATTGAGTCTACGCAAATTTGCCCTAAGAGTACCACATATTCCGCAATATTTAACTAATGATAATAATCCTACAACAGATATGAGGCGTGACGTACAAGAGATCTTCAGGAATACTCCACATGGGAAACAAGTGATGATGTTCAGTGCAACCCTGTCCAAGGATATACGCCCAGTCTGCAAGAAGTTCATGCAAGATGTAATTAGCAAAACTTCCTCCTCTCTACGATCTACGATCGCTACTTCGTTGGCCCTGCGTTTACCCAGGACTGAGCTCAGACCACGCCATGAATATTGTTCCGGTTACATCCGCGGGTTAGGCTAGCTAGACAAACCGAATCATTGTCGATATCTTGTAAGGGTATAACAGCAATGAATTGTCCCTTCGTTCCAGCTGTAACTTCCAAGCACACGGGTGCATGCGTAAACTATTATCCTCGATCGTGAAGTTGCGTTAGAAATATCTGTTGAAATTCGGGCAGCGGATCCTGATCCTTCAAAGATCTACACACCTATCGCCAAGTACCCTTGGTCAAAGTCAAAACATCAATAATCCTATGAATAATCCTGTGAACTTTTCCACCGTTGCCAAAACACTCCAAAGTCCTTGGACTCTTCCCGTAAGTGAACTTGGAAATCATCCAAAGTCTGAATCCCAGAGCCATCCCCGTCACCTTTCTTCTCGTTCCCGCCTACACCAACAGTCAAATCCAAGTCCTAAACCCGTGATTGTCGACGCTACATTAGGTAAAACGGGTGAGGGGGGCGGAGGGGGAGGGGTCTATGTTAATACGAGGCTATTAGCTCAATAACTTCGAAAGATATTGGATACATGGGGGTGTATGAGGGTGGGAGGGCCAAGAAGACCTCAAGACAACGCATCCAAGAGAGAAGAACTCAAGAAAGAAGACACAAGAGGAATCATGGGTAGATAGGGATTAATAACGTCGGGTTTCCAACCCGCTAAACTCGATAAACTTAGGCTCGGCATACTCACCTGGCAATGACCAATTGAAACTTGACGTCTACAATGGTCAGTCTCAAACATCTTGCTTAGCATTTCTAATAATACAAATGGTGCTACGCCGCTGTTGTTGCCGCGGTTAGAAAATGCCGTATATCTTTTCATGACACAAAGTTGATGAATAAGTCTTTCGAGCCGCTGAACAAATATCAACCACATATTACTACGATCGGGGCCAAATACCATTGGCCGATCTCAATGCCAATGCGGTACACGCTCTCGAGGGGCGAAAGTTTGCGGGAAGGAGACGATGATGCGTCCGTCGAGCAGGCAACGGGAGTGGCTGAGCGTTCCTGGGTGCGCAACCTTATTTCTGTCGGCGCTAATGCCGAGGGTGGAATCGCCGGACCGTATGTAACTAGTGTGATAAACCCGAAACGCCAGAATAATTTATTTACGATACAAGACTACTGGGACGCCAAGGTAGTCTCAGTTCTCTTCTATTGCCTCAGATCATATGCTTCAGTTTCGTACCTCAGTTGTCAAATGACGCGTATTTTGTTGAATATTGTCAATTATCTCCCACATTGGTTTTGATTTTGAAACTACTACGCTCAATTCTCAGCCTCCATCTCTATCGTGAAACCTTGTACCGGAAATAGTTATTTGTTTGATAAGAATGAACATTCATATGACTATCTACATTCAAGTGTCCCTCGATTACTCAAGTATTATGGAGAGCAGGAGGCATAGAAACAACGGACCCGGCTGAATAGATCCGTAAATTGTGGATCGCAGGATCCAGGGGGTTCGAACATTATCTCAGGCATTGGAATTAGCTTAAGCTAGTTTAGGTTGTCTTAAAAATACCTTGTTTGCGCAGCCGATGGAGGTATATGTGGACGACGAGGCCAAACTTACGTTACACGGCCTGCAACAACATTATGTCAAGCTGAAGGAGAATGAGAAGAATAAAAAACTATTTGAACTATTGGATGTACTCGAGTTCAACCAGGTGTGTGTGTACACTGTATATAATTATTATTTCTACACAATTACGGATGATGTTCTCTGTAGATACCATTGGCATAAATAACTTAACTTGTTAGCTTTGGGGGTCCAGATGATGTGTGAGCTGTCTTAGCCAAGTATGATGACGCCTGAGTTCCATCACCCACTACTGATGGACCCCCAACTTAATATATAATCACACTATGACTTTCTGGACAATGTATACATCTTGTTGGATAAACTTGAAGCCGAGTAAACGAAATTATTTCGAATCAGCTGTAATTGTATAAATAGTATGCAATCTGACCCCGCTTTTGGCAAATGGCAACTAAAATACAATGAATGTTCTTCAACAGGTGGTGATATTCGTGAAATCTGTCCAAAGGTGCATGGCTCTTGCCCAACTATTGACCGAACAAAATTTTCCCGCAATCGGTATTCACCGAGGGATGACCCAGGAGGAACGCCTCTCTAGATACCAACAATTTAAAGATTTTCTAAAGGTGAGAAATTTTTGTATGAAACCTGGTACCCCCTTTCCATTGCAATCAAATTATCGCATTTTCAATTTCTTTAAACTAATCGCCAGATGAACAACGATAACGAAAATTTTCTTGTTGACAAATATTCAAGTTCAAGATATGGAAAAGTTAATTAAATGCTAGAATTATTAACAAGATGACATTTCATATTGAATATTAATACTGTGTTTTCTTTGCCCAGCGTATTTTGGTTGCTACAAATCTGTTTGGTCGTGGAATGGATATTGAAAGGGTAAACATAGTTTTCAACTATGACATGCCGGAGGACTCCGATACGTATCTGCACAGAGTGGCTCGTGCTGGTCGATTTGGTACAAAGGTAACTAAATTGAAATAAAAAGTCGTGTCGATACCAAGAGTCAACCTTTTTGCCACATAATGATGAAACTTAAGTTCGTACTGATCACACCGTGATACTCTTGAACTCTCTCCCTGAATATGCCGAAATTCCTCGATCTTTCGCACTAATTGGAAAGCGGCGATGATTTAACTTTATCTTGTCTTCTGCAATACAGGGTCTTGCCATTACGCTGGTCAGCGACGAAGGTGATGCCAAGATTTTGAATGACGTCCAAGAAAGATTCGACGTCAACATCACTGAGCTGCCCGATGAAATTGATCTCGCTTCATACAGTGAGTTCAGATTAATTCTCATCAGTTATAACACACATCCGCTATTAGGCTCGCACACAACTGCCCATGAATCAGTTTTACTTTCATCTCATGGTTTCCAAGTCACAGTTAAAATACACACGATGTACAACCCGGATGCAAAATAATTTTGTCTTTGCTTTCCAACAGTTGAAGGTCGATAAAAGCTGGACTCATCTCAGCTCTACTCCGGCTGAATGACTTATATTTTTCATGTGAGTAATTACCTCCACCATTACAAATCTTACACCCGGCCTACTCTCCGTAAGATGGACAGAAAATCCGTTTTAACGACTTAATTACACATAGGGCCATCTATGAAATACGTCACGTAAAATTCACGCATTTTTGACCCCTCCCTGCCTGATGATACAACACGAAACCTGGACCCCTCCTACGCTCGAATGAATGATTATTTCTATGATTATTAGTAACTTCAAAAATAATGTCTAAACTTCTCATTTATTCATAGATTTTTTTTTATTAACATTATATGGACGGCCCCCATGCAAAGAATTTTGATGAAAATTATGGATCCTCCGCGTGATGTGTGAATTCTCTTAGTCACTGATGCTGACACATTAGTTCCACCACCCACTACTGATGGAGGATTCTACAATTGTTTCACTGAGCACAGTTGAATATTGCAAAACTGAGCACGAGAACTGCTCCATTCCAGTTGCAGCAGAATCCGAGTCTGATTATTTTCTACTTCTATGAAAAGTTTCTGTGAAACTCATCAATAACATGTGGATAATATGTGTTTCAGTTGTCCGAAGAGACGGCTGCTGTTCACCACTCGATTGACCGGCTTTATCTACCTACCTAATTAACTGACTAACTGACTAACTGATCAACCGCAGTACCTTGAAGCTCACATTCAGTGAGTGATTCGTCGCTTCGAGGATACAAAAAACCACCATGTGCACCTACACGTCCATCATCAAGCAGTTCGCTAACGACGCATGCTTCCTTGATACGAAAATATTCTCTTATGGCAGTATTCTCTTTATAAGTGATCAATGATTATCCACTGCGGTCATAGATTTCTATATTATAGATATAGATAATAAAATATAGAAATCCGTGTTTGTGGTACACGAAGATGTCTCGAAACTTGCGAGGAAGGTCGAAGTAGAAGTCACGAGTGTTGTGTTGCTAGCGTCGCCGAATCATATTTAACTTACTTTTTTCGTGACTAAAATAAATTTGAAAAATGTGAACTGGTATATATTTTATATCTATATCTTATTCCAAGACTTGCGTCAATAACGCTATACATGGTATAGTAATTTAAATAGGTATTAGGTGTGTGTAACATAGAGACTTGCAACTGCACAAGTGACATACGCGCGCGGATGCGCAATATTGTAATTAGGATTAAGGCAATCAAATAAAACCAACTTTTTAGTACAAATATTACAAACTTTATTCGCCATTATTCAGAATACTAATTGATACCTGTACGACACGTACCGCGTATTTTCTACCTTCATTATTGTACTAACAGGTTGATAGTTGAATTAGTTCCCATATATCTGAGAACGTTCATTAACATTAATAATTTACGGCAAAGCCTGTTGCAATTTAGTGGATGTACTGGGGGACTGAGAAAAGATCGATGAACCGAATCTACTCACCCTAGTTCATCTCTCGGCCTTTGATTATTATTTATACTACTAAAGTTCTAAACTGTTCCCTCTGTTGACAATCCGACGCATGTACAATATTTGATGTTGATCTTTAATAGTCCGGACCCGACGATACAGAACTGGGCAATCCAGCGACGCGCACTCAATAGTGCCAACCCTCCCGACACACGACTGGCAAATCTGAAGTCAGAAAAGCGTATATAAATTAAAATTTTCGTACAATTTCGTATACTATGTATAGCATCATAAGTGTTGGCGACACGGAGAATCCTACAGAGTATGTGATCTTCGAAGCGGAGAATCCGTAAATTGTGTGGATGTCGTTCAGAAATTCAAGACGCGCTAATGAAATGCCAGGATTAGCTTTCAATTAAATTATACCCACCGCAGCAATACTGTGATGGGATCTTTCCATCTGCCTTATCTTCTCATGGAGTATAACAATCGTTTGATTTGGTAACTTTGAACAGTCTGTACAGATTCCAGCGTTGGAAGCGCTGCCGCATGCCGCACAAGCCACCGTTCCGAAATACTGCGATATTGTTGACTTTTGCGGCTCTCCCCCTAACGTACCGCCGGGATTGCAATTTATTGTTTGTCGGCGAGGCATCTCCTCGAACCTGAAAAGGAGAAACGAGTCAAGCATAGACAATCACACACACACATTACATTTATTCGCAAGTTACGTTACCAACTATCAGTAGGGGACGACAAGATGTAATTACCATGTGTTAGCGTCGACTCCAAGAAGGTTGAGGCATCGATTCAGTGGTGGTATTATCACCCGTGTCGTATAGTAGAGAACATTGGGTCGCAGACCACTGTCTGCAATCAACTCCCACGGAGATCGTACACATTGGAACAGGGGCTGATTCGGGGCACCGGCAACAATCACATAAGGTACACGCTCACTGGTACGTGGAACTGCACGGGGGTCCTTCAAAATAAGACGACGGGTGAGTTCCAGGGCCGGTACACAGGCACTAGATTTGTAGCCTTGCAATCCGCGGAACTCCTTGGCAAACGTCAAGTCCTGAAGGGATACACGGCCGCGTAGAATCTTGTCCAGCTGGCGTGTCACATAGCTCTTTACTTGTGAAACATCTCTTGTATCGAACAGGAGCCTTAGAGTTTTCTCCAATATCTATGCAAGGAAGAGATTAACACCCTTGTTCAATTGTAGATATAGGTAACAATGGAAAAGAAACTTGGATCACCTTTGAAGCAGCAGGGCAGCCGTCCCTGCGAACAGTCTCTATGCCTTTTGCCAGGAATACCGGTCTCTCCTGATTCGAGCTCTCGTACATGTACCCGCAGTAGCGTTTCTTCGTCTGAATGGAAGAATACAGGTCGATGGTAAATAATAATCTTGTCAGATTATACAGATCAGGTGATTCCAATTCAATCTGGGTATGCAACGGACCTGTAATATAGCCGGTTGCATGATCTTTTCAAGTTTGAGCTTCATTGGCTTTGGATTATCCGCAGTTACGGCGCTCGCGATTTCGGCCCCCACCTCAAATGCCTGGTTTCGAGATCGACCGGGTAGTAGTACGAACAAAGAGTCTGTATCACCGTAGACAACGCGGGCGTTCCATCGTTTCGTCGACTCCACTAATTTTATAGCACGTTCCAGGGTTTCTCTCGCCTTACTCACGATGCTGTCGCCTATCTGAACAATTGTTAAGAATACAAAACACGAAGATACAAAGAAAAACAGGAGATCCCAGGGATATAAGGTACGCCTGCCCTTGGAATTTTCTGTGCAGTAATATCTCTCAAGTAGTACATCTTAGTGTAGGAGTTTCTAACAGTTGCTTGAAGTCGTTACCTCAATACAGGGCATTCTACCGCTAAAATTAGCATGCGTATATCCGAAAGTGACGTTGGCAAGTAATTTCAATCCCTTTTGCCTAGAATGCAGAGCTCGCTGCAGACTGTGAGCAGTCTGAGAGTGATCTTTCATGGCCTTTTTCACCATCAATCTAGTATCTAAATATTCAGTCAGCATCCGGGCAAGTATTCCTACACGGACTTCCGGCTTGACAAAAGCAACGCCGCAAGGTGAAAAGTTTAGCTTCTCCTCCAAATTTAAGGCAGTACGCCTTGTTACTCTCAAGCTCGTTGCGCCGAATTCGAATGGAACGGATCTGTTTGAGTCATAGTCAGTATTAATAAAAAATCGTATACATCTAGGTATAAGACAGGGTGGATATGTTCATACAATATAATTATGTAGGTATATTTATAGAATTCGAGACTACTGTATGATATTCGTAATATAAATCGGATACTCACTGGCCTATGTTCTCCACGCGCCCGAGGCACGTAGAAAAGCAATAGTTGTGGGCAATGATAATGCTCGGGTATAGACTTTGAAAGTCGAGTACGACCAATGGATCGCTATAAAATATAGATTCTGGTTCCATAATAAGTGGCAGAGATTCTGGTGCTCGCATGGTGGCTCGTTGCTGCACAGATGGAGATACCGGTACATAGTTAGACGGCTTGGCCAGCCTTAGCATGACTGACTCGACTTGAAACTGAGAGCCTCGTGAAAAAACTTCGAAGAACTGTATCCCGTAGAGACGTGCGAATTCGGTCGTTTTGCCTGATGTATGAAAGCAAATATCATCAAGAAGAATCAACATATTTGGACGAGAGTCGAGGTATAGCTATGTTAAATATATGCAAATATCTTGCCCTCTGTGTTCGAAGGAAATACGTCTATGTAAGCACTGTACCTAGATTGATTCGATTAATAGGGTGAATGCCCTAAAATCTACATGATTACCGATTATGTCCAGCTGATCGATAATCTTCATTATGCCCACCACCTTGGCAATGTAGTGTTCCACGACCATAGAGCGTGCCCGGGGTACTTGATATTCCCACCAACGAGTCAACATTGCAAAAGACGGACAGCTCAATCTCTGATGCATTACGTGATACATCATGTTTTCAAACGTGTAGCTCTGTAACGCTACAAAGAATGTGTTGTTTCTGAACGTGATTCGTAATTATTTAGGCCATGGTCTTTGCCATGACTTGTATAGCTGTGTTTTGTGGCTGGTATATATACACCCACCTACCTATCTCGTGTCTCATAATTCGCCAGATGTCTAGAACAATTCGTCCGGGCATTTTGATTTCAGTTAAAATATTCAACTCTGTTGTCTGGATCTCCCAGGCTCTTTGGATACCGGGAATTCTAGACACTCTCGGTGCCAAGTTGATGCCAAGATTTGCCGCCCTTTGAAACAAGTAGCCCCAGGAAAGAGATTCTAGTTCCCATCCGACTAGAATATCAGGATCAAATTCATTGATTGTGGATAGCAGTTGCTCGAAAAGTTCTCCTTCGCTTGTTGCGTAAGAAACTGGGCATGTTACGCCGGATCCCTTGAGGTATCCAGATGATTTTACAGTGTCGAACAGTGGGTCACACACCAGAACCCCTGCAACATTATAATTGAGTCAGAAAATTAAAATATAATAAAAAAATTAGAATATTCAACAGGTTTCTATATCTAAGTGCGGGGTACCATAATTTGTTCATATAAACAGGCGATATAATGTATGACCGTTGTTAAAATTGGGGGAAATCGGGAGAATCCAGCGGCTATTTGAATGATATTCAAAGGACAGCTATGAAATAAAATATCACACCGTAATCAAGTGGCTTGAGATTTGAAGCTGCAGGGGCATCATTATGAACGGCATAAAATATCGCCCGGATTGCATCGTGTTGCGGATCAGGTAGAAGTTCTCCGCGAGTAACTATATGGAGCTCCAAGCATAATATCGTCAAGTATTGATGCTGCAACGGTACAGAAATCGTTGATTAATATCGTTTGAGCTAACTTGAGTGTCTAGAAATATTGCCTGTACTTACGGTGGCGAGTGGTTTGATATCTTGTAAATTTTGACACGGTATTTTAAAATGATCAGTCTGTGACGAGTCCTCAATTTGACCGCAAGAAACTCCAAGCTCTTTGGACAAGGGGGTGTTGTATGAGTTTGGATTCTGAAGCGCATTTTTCAAAGAGGCATCTATACTGCCCATGTTCACTTCTCCGCTCGGGTGAGAACTACTCTCATACGAGACACTGATTATTCCCCTTTGCGACTGGCCCTCTCTGATGAATTCTGACGTTACAGGAGGGTCATGGATGATATTTTTGCCTTTGTCGTCGGTCAAGCCTCCTACTGCACCCGGCTTCTTCAGATACTCCCTCGCCTTGGACCATCTCTTTACAGTCTTCTGCAGAGGAGCTAGAGCCAAGGGTACAATCACAATCTTGTTTTGGCCGGTAAGGTGCAGCTTCATTTTTGACCTTTCAATGTTGGCACCAGATGGGTAAACCTCTTTGACTTTCATTGCCCGCCAAAGCTTGATGCCAGTAATAAAGTCCAAGTCAGACTCAAATTGTCCAAGATCTATGATAGATCTGCTCGGAACACGAAGCAATTTATGTGCGACCTCTTTACGATTCGTTACATCCATATAGTTGCCAAAAAATGGACTTTCGTTCTTGCACAGAGGTATACCGTAAGTCTCCATGGTCTCCGCGACCTTACGGAAATTGGGCGGATTGAATTTAGGCACGATAACGAGTTCCTTGCCACTTCCTGCTATACTATTGTTTATAATTTCGTATCGTGAATCGAATTTGGCACTTCGTTGCATCTGTGTATCCAAGTATTGTGTGAACGTTACATTGCAAATATCCTCTCCGTCCGTTTCGGTGTTTGAACGATCCTCCGGTGTTTGAACGACATTTCCATAGTTTTCATTTATATTTGTAATTATCTGAGGATTTATGGCTTCCTCTACTAGTTCCATGGATGAACCTTTGTCGACTATCGACGAGAGGTTGGCATTTCCGACTTCCGTCACCTTGCTGGGAGAGCTGACAATTATACTCAAGGGGGAATAGCATCGCGACGGGCGACCTCGAGAATTATTCAACAACATTGACCTCTTAGGTGATTGGCATGCATTCTTTGGTGACAAAACGGAACTGCGTTTCCTATTTTTCACGGGTGACCCCGACGTTACGCAGTCTTCTCCTTGGCAATCACGCTCTCTGTTCCTGGCTGCGACATTCATTACTTTTTCTTGATTTAACGGAGTCCTAGATTTGTAGTCACAAATACGTTCTTCCTGCCTGTCTAGCGTAATGTCTGGTGCAGGGTCTGAATCATCTGAACTGAGATCTGCGGGACCGTCCAGAGCCGGAATTTCATTGATGGAAACGGACCTCTTTCTACCTGCGAATGATCGGCTAACGAAATCCCGCGGATTGTTTGCGTCTGCTGCAGTTCCCACATCCATTGGACCATCATTTTCTGCAGTTTGAGAACATTTCACATCAAATTCAGCATACAACGGAGTGCCTGACGTAAGGCTCGGAATTTCATACAATTCGGTCGCTGCATCAAAGTTAGAAAAAAACGACGGCGGCGGCGGTCTTTGCTTGGTAAGATTATTTAGAACGAATAATTGTTTTTCTTTCTTGTTTGATTTTATAGCTGTCGGGGATATAGAATCTCCAGCTCCATCATACTGTGGGACAGTATCTTCACAAATCGTGTCATCATCAGAGTTATCGTCAGTATCAAGGTCAAATACCGACAAATTGCGAAGATAATCGTACCCGGCTTCTTCATCTACCTTAACTGGATTCACCCTGGAATTCCCTGATCTCTGTGGGCCCTCATTGCGTTGCGACCAACTCGAGGAATCTAGCTGTAACAATGTCAGATTCAAGTCGTCGCTTTCGTCATCCTTCTCCTCATCAGAGCCATCATAATTTGGCTGACTTTCAGAATCAACGCATTGCGAACCGAGCAGACTGTTTCCATCGACTATTGATCCCCCGGTATTTTCATCAGCCAACTCATTCAATATATCCAACAACGGGGCATCAGCAGCATCAACTGTGGAATATATCAATGGTAATATAATAATTCTGTGATAAATTATTATGATCATAAATTTATATGTCTATTGACCAAGGCAGTGAGTTTTTAATTGTCTTCATTGGAACGGCTCCTTGTTGTATGTACTCACGCACACTGCAGTCAAGGGATTGACTCGAAGTGTGTGTAGGCGATGCTGCTAGACTTGACCCCAGACCCAGCTCGTCGGTAACCAGCTCATTAAGATGCTTTAATGATACTGTATGGATATTTTTATCCCGCGGCCCGACATGGTGTTCAAGACAAGAGGCATTGATTAGATTGCTATTCTCCTCAGTTTCCAGAGGATAAGAACTTTGGCTCCTCTCCGTTCGAGCAGAAATTGTACTATCGTCGTGCTGTAATAACAGGTAACAAATATCCATACATCAAATGAATGCGACAGGCAATAGGATTAAAAAAATTCTATAGTCGTAACTCAACCCTGGGGAAATATTCTGAGAATAGAATGGGGCATGTAGCTCGGTATATCTGAATGATATGGTTTGCTCACATTGTCAAACCAACCTGAGAAATGCTTGCCAATCTTTGGGCGAGTCTTTGCCGCTGATAGATATCACACTCGGTGGGTTTGAAAGCAGGCCTGGTAGGGCTAGTCGGATGTACAAGCTGTGAATCACCGCCACCAAGGCCCAATTGATGTCTTCTTGCCTTTTCTTCTTCCCATATAGCCACTAATCCTGGATTAATCATTAGCTCGCCTTCCACCTCCTGTCTGTTCAATATATCAGAGGCTAGGGCGTCTACTTCGAGCTTGCAAGTGCTCTGTCGTATAATTTCGGCTGGTAGATAATCCAAGCCATCTGTAAGCGGTGAAATGGTTTGGGCATTATTGGAACATGCCACGGACGCCACCCTGGATGGCAACCGATGTTTGACATCCCTCAGCTGTACCATGCTCATGCCATGTAGATTGTAATCTATCATGAACTGCTGCACGTACGGGATGTGCGCTTCGTGAGGCTGGAGGCTTTCATTCAACACGGTGCCGTTCTGAAATTGTAAATATACGAGTACATACATACACAAGTAAATAGATCCACTCTAGTTATGATTCCACACTTAGTGTGTCAAGTATTATTTCTGTTTTCTCTCCTCCTTTCTCTTACTTCAAGTCTCGTTGTGGCAGTATTTCATTCAGATTGACTTTCAATGATAATATTTACAGAGCAGAAACAGGAATGTGTAACTTCTGAATTTTCAAAACTATGATTTCGAATGGAGAAAGACAAACCTGCAATAGATTTGCCGCCCTCTTCACCATTTGAGGGTTGTAGAAATAGACCTTGAAGTATTGGTGTTCCTTTTCGTGGTACCCGTAAAACGGCCTGCCAAAGAATTCATTAATAGCAAGGTTGAAGACCGGAGAAACTCTTTTGATAGAACAATTACCCTTTGATGAATCTAGCTATAATTTAAAATAGCCTGGCGATTACTAGTTCTTGAGCCTAGACAAGCAATGGCCGAGGTTGCAACAGACGGGTGACTTTGAAAATTGCCATCGACTGAGTCAGGCTATACTCACATGCCAGATATCAGTTGAACTTTGAATACGTGTTGATTTCTAGCCGCTGTCGAGCCCAGGGATACATTTATGGCGGCATCCAATGCTGCCGCCAAACGATATCCAAGCCTATCTCTGTTCTCCCCTCCTGTATAGGGCACATACATATAAGGGAATACCCCATGTATGTGCAGGCATGTTTTTTCCCCTGTGGAATGATCGCAAGATGAGCTTTTAGCCAATATAGACGTCGGTGAGTGATCTTATTACTCTTGATATTATTATATTATCGGAGAATTATTTGGAGAAAAAAAACATTGAGAGGGGGCGTACTCACCGCTCAGGGTGGATCCGAATATCCTTATGACAGGCACATGTTGGATCTCGGCACCGCGAAATTCTGAATATACAGGATCCAGAGATGGTAGCGGGGCAGTTTGATAAAATTCCGCGCAGACCAGCCGCACGGCGAAGATTGCGTCCATTCGATTCAACGTTATATGCTAACAAGCTGACGGCTGACAGCTGACAGCTGACAGCTGACAGCGTACAGCTCTTTCGTCCCAATAGTTCTCTATTTTTCTTATTAATCCTTTTATATTCTATTGTTTCGTTACGCGTATTTAGGTTATGCAGGCTTGGACTAAGGTTATGTTAACCCGACTTGAGGTTATGTTCGGTTAGACAGCCGGGGATTGAAATCAGTGGTTAAAACGATACGAGTGGCGCCATCGGTTTGTCATTGACTCGAAGCGCACACCCATATTTCGGCAAACGGCCGATCGATAACATTATCGAATTCCAAGCTGTCACAAGACGAGCCTGGTGAGTCCTGGCGGTAGGTCTTTACGTCCTCTACGTGTCGTGCATATCTCAGCGTGACAGTTTATTAATATATTATAGTTAGAGACATCATTTAGAGGCCGTTGCATCATGTTGAATTAGTTTCAACTAAGTTAACACGATGTTAACCTAACCTAACATAACCTAGCATGAACCTAGCTAACCGTGCTCTGCGTACCAAGCCGGCGTATAAGTGTGTAAATGTGCATCATGACGAATCTGGAAAACTATCAACTTGTCCACCCAGAGTTGCTGGCGGAAGACACGCTACTTCAAGTTCTGAAAGATGTGAGTCCCTTTATTGGCATTTTGCTGTCATTTCACTAGTGTCGGCACCTCCTTCGTCTTGCTGGAATTAGAATATGAATCTGGATGTCGTCACTCACGTATTGTCCTCCCTGTGTCCCGCAGAGATGCATCGAAGTGTCCGGATTGAAATCGACTAGCAAGAACGAACTGGTCGAGATATTTAAGCGAGTTGCTTTACCTCTTCCCCAAAGAAGATACGATGACAGCACGTACTTGGGTAGAAAACTGACCAACTTGCGCAATAGTAAGGAGCGAGCGGATCTAAGGTTATCGTGAGTCACGGTTTTCCATTTTTGCAGGCTGATTGTTGTTTCATACTCTGTTCCATGCCCGTGTTACCTTGTTTTTCAGAAATATGGCTCCAATTTCATCGGAAGCTGAATCATCTTCGAAGATCAATGGTTCGGGTCGGAACCGAGATGGACAGATCATCGATAGATTAAAACCACCACTTCTGGGTGCAGTAGGGACGGAATCAAAAAAAATCCGTTTGTCCAAGTCGGCCATAGTTCCAAGCACACCTTGTGATGCTTACAAACGAAAGAACGAGGAGGTAAATTAAGACGTGGTACATGTCCCGTCGGCTGATAATACGGTCGAAGAAATAATTCAGTCTCTAAATCTGTATACAATTTCAGAATCTACAAGAACTATCCAATTGTAAAAGGCGACAGAAGATTACATGGCCCTGACATGTAACACAGTCAATGTCTGCACAGACTTTTTGCATGCCGCCGTTGTGTTAGCCGGTAGCGAATGTTGGAGAATAATATGCAAGAACTTTGTAAGCTGAGGAACCACCGTCATAATACGACAATCATAATACCACCATAAAATTGGTTGTTAGCCTGGTAATTGTTACCAGGGAAGATGCGTTTTTCCCCTTCATATTACATGCATGTATGATGTATATGAATATATATTCATATACATGTATACATATAGGTATATAGGTAATAGGTTTGAGCATTGAACGTTTATATTCAACTCTATGGCAGGAAAGGTGGGATCGATCAATTGACTATTCGAACACACGACAAAATACGATAACAATTGGATGCTTTTATTTATACACATTTTCTGTTTCGATAGACAAAAAAATATCAATACCATGTAAGTTCCATTGAGTACTATTCATACTTGGCGCTCTCACAATTCAGTATACCGTGCAATTCAACACACCAGAATATATTCTGAATGACAAACGGAAGCATCAATCTCCTGCTGCATGCACGCAAATTCACGCATAGACATGTAGTACAATAATTCAACGCATTAATTTATTAACATTATATAATATTGTTGTATCAATCAGTCCTGACTAGCTCCCAGGATGGGAACAGAATAACAATTAGACATGTATAATCACACACACGCACGCACGCGACACGACATGCAACCGGAGCGTTCTTTTTTCACTTAATGTATTAACACTTTCTAGTTCTGTTGCAGATCGGACATAGTAACGTATGTACATATTGTAACCGGGCAGGTCAGGTTGCTTTATCCTATACAGGGTTGATTATAGCCACTCTCGGGTTAGACAGGTGTTTCGTGGTCAGTCTCTTCGATCCTCCCCAATCGCCAGGCATTTGGATCCCCTGTTGCAGCTGAAAAATGTAATCAAAATATCAGTTCGATTTTATATTGCAGAAAACATTAATAATCATTCACCGTAAGCTTTATATTGTAGTAGACAATACCATATACATATATCATTATATTAGTACGTACACCTCTGGTCTACTGAGAATACCTATACGCACAATTCATGTGGATATATATACTAGGTATACTGTGGTCTTACACTTCGTTCTGAACTTACCGCAATAATAATATTTAATCCTTGGCAGACCTAGATAAAAACCAGAGATATTATTGTATGCGTTCGATGAGATATAGTTGCAAGAACTACACAATGAAACAGGAGCTTTCCTGTCATTAGCTCGATAAACATCTCATAGATACAGAAAAATCACATCATTGTCTGCTAATTCCAGGATTGTTTTTATACATACACTTGTATATAAAGTAAAGTATGAAAAAGGTCAGCGCGATTATCGGTGTAACTTCTATTAAGACCAATGTGATGTGAGAGATTCGAAAAATTATAATACCTAACATTGCAGCACTGTGAAAGTTTTGTGAAAAATTGTATGAAAACTAGTTGTGCAGGTTATTAATAAGCAATAAATCATTGATTTGGAGAAGGTAGTGTCTTGAGTAGAAGAAAAGGAGTAAGCTTTGCATTGAACACTTTGGACCTTTTTTTTTTTAATTACAGACTGTGTGTGATGCGCTATGGCAACTTTTGATAGCCGGATTTTCTTTAAAATTTCCCGAATAGACCAAGTATACGAATGTGGGTAATAATGAAACATAAACGTAACAATAAACTTACCTAATTAGCGAACCGGGGAAAAAATAAGAACCGTAAGGCGTGGTGTGGCGAGGCAGGGTTACGTGCCACACGTGTGTGTTGGGGATTCTGCTGGGGAATGTTTATTGCGAATCGGGCACAACGGGAGAACGTACGGAGCATGAAGGTGCCTAGGATGATGAAGGGCGTTGTTCAGCACGTCGGGACTCGTATACAGCAGCGGCACGCTCTCTTCTATACCAGAACCAAATCAAAATAGGTGCAAAATTATAAAATAACTGGCAGAAGAAGAAGTCCCAGGTGGGCTGTACATGTAACGTATTTGCTATGCTATGCATGTATGTATTCTTGTCGCAAGCCAAAGGGATGATAATGATGTTAGCTTTTTTTACAAATGAGGATTGGTTCAAAAAAAAAAAAACATGCACGGTCGAGCGGTGAGGGACACAGCGAATAGGTGGCGGATGCACTTAGTTTTCAAGCAGTAATATTGAGTAACAAAAAAAAAAAAGTGCTAAGAATTCTAAGTCTGTTGAACAATGATCAGCCAGCTTACCACGATATCTTTTTTTAGCCAATACTCAATTTTCTGTTCGATAAACCTGTAGATAATACTAGGGATGTACAGCAATGTACAATTATTTATATTTACATACAAGAGATTCTATTGATATGATGGATCAACGCATGATAGTTGTATCGACGATTGTGGTCTATATATATACATATACTATGTACTACATGCATTGATTGATACCAATTTTGATAGCTAGGAAGTGTACTTCGTAGTCATGTGCTGTACATATAATTATTACCCCGTTGTGCGAATACTTGGCCATTCAATAAAACATCAAAGTTTATTCTCAACCAATTGACAACAGACTTTGGGCAGTATGCGTGCAGACCCGGTAACGTATATACCTTGTAGCTGCCGGTTGATGAGCGCGGTGATGCCTTGGCTACTGTCTCCTGTATTTTTTACGACCAGCTGAAGTTTGGCCTCAATATCATTGGTATCCGTCATTGTAGAGCCTGTTCCAACTCCTGGGACTGCAGCCAAGCTTACAACCTGCCCATTCTGATGCTGATGAAGGCTGCTCGCTGCCATCGTCTCACTCACCTGTCACATATACAGCGCGCTAACATTCATATTTGTATACTCTAGATAGTTTGATGTTAAAACGATACCAGATCATTGTCGCCTGTGACCAGAAACAGTTGAAAATTGATGGAGAAATTAACAGACTAGACTTGCAACTTTTTTTGGCCCATATTGGGTTGCCAAAAAATGGATATTGGTATAAATGAATTATTATTCATGTCCCTGGAAATGGAGGGAGTAGTTTTAGGATCAACTTTAGGGGCAAACAGATACCTGCATTAATTTCTTGACAACGTCTCGTCCCAGAATGTGGTCAAACACAGCTTGCAGAAATTGATCTGTGATGATATTTAATTTGAGCTTATCTCTATGCCACAGCAGTATCCTCGATTCTTCCATTGCTGTTATTGATACCTATATTCATGAAAATGATGAAATACTGTGCCAACTTGAAGATAGATTAATGTGATTTCATTAGACTAGATGAGAATTGTAGCCGATTACCTGAAAATATTCATCCGTGGAAACACCAAACCATTCCGGTGAGTCGAGAAATTGATGTGGAAAGACTATGTGCAACGCTCTCCCATTTTGCGAAACCACCAGCCTGTAGAAATAAACGAAATTATTATTGCAGCTGTACTATCAATTAATTTATTGAGTCTCCGGACATACATAAATGAAATGCATTTCGCCGGAGATATTCAAATTCATGATACTCACTTCCCGGAAAGTACCAATGAAAGGGAGTCGACCTTGGTGACTTTTTCCTGGGCGTAAACTTCCTGATACTTGAGCTGGCGGATGCCTTTCATACAATTCAGAACCTTTTTAAATTGGTGACGCGACACTCTCAGAGGTTGAAACACAGCGATGTATACCTAAAAAACATTATTGCACCGTATTCCTTATCGTCCAAGTATACGAGTGAAGAGAATTTTCTTCGTACACCCTACTGCATATTATGGGTGACGAATATGGCTGACCTCTTCCACTTCTCGCGAGAACTTAACTGGCCTAAGCCTGTAGAGAAGCATGCAAACGTGGACAAAGTTGATGGCGACGAATATCGCATTCCACAGAGCGGCATCGAGCCAGCAAGCAATCGCCCAGCCCCAAAGTGCTAGAAAGGCACAGCCGACGAGTAGAGTGCACCTGAGATATAGAACACCGTGTATGCCGCTTGGCGCCAGATGGGATAGAAGGAAGAACGCGTTTGCGAGCTGGAAGTAGATGTGATTTATGTAGACTCCATGGTACGGTTGACATGTGAAGGCACCGCTCAAAAATGTTGCCGATATCACAGGGGGATATGGGTACGTCCCGTGGTTCACCCCCGTCAAACCTCCGTCGGCTGCAACAGTAATATATGCCTATAGTTAAAGGCAAGTATTCCGTTATTACAATTTGAAATGAACAATTTGAATGACTGTTGTAACAGGTATACTCCATGAACATGTGTATACCTGGGACGAGGTTTGTCGTATTATGGCACTCTGCGTTTCTGGGTGTTACATCCGCGGGGCGGGCGGCGGCAACAACGACAATGCCATCAGAGGAGACAGTCGTCGATGTTCCGCTGTTGTTTGTGTAATTTTCACCCACGTCCGCGACTGCTACTGGCAGCAGGAGAAATAATATAAACAGGATCCTGGCAATGATCCTGGAATAACACCAGCCGTCTCTGCCACCCCGTAGAACGATCCTCATCCACATCCCCGCATCACCTCCCCTGAAGTCCACTCGCCGAGTACTCTGTGCGCGGTTATCACGACTACTCCGCAGCCACGACCTCCAGTTTTCCACGTCCTCGGCCTCCTCCTGGTTGATTCCCGGAGCATATATGGTTTTATGTATCCTCTAGTGTGTCCGGACTCGTGATCAGTGCACGCCCGGGACAGATCGTCGTCTACTCGTGATTACACAATAATATCACTGTAACAATAATGAGCGATTTGTACAAATTCCAAACATCCAAACACTTACGTAAATACTGCGAATAATAAACATGAATATGAACTTCTCTGCTACGAGATGACCGAAGATGCTGTGAGCCCCCATGTGTACCCCCTCGCGTATGTAACGTACGAAATGCCAATACTATACGAATACATAGGTTACATGGGTGAAGATACGTGTATGGATGTAGATATGAATATGAATAGATGCATACATTCGTTTATCCCGCAGTTCAGTTCTATACCCCATATTCGCTGGTCATGTATGTATAGGACCTGGCAAGATAAGATATGGTCGGGTTGCGTACGTACGTAATCTCGGTTCTCTGAGGTGGTACAGAGGTAATGTACGTTTTGTGTATTTATACGGTATGCATTACCACTTGTACGAATAACTTGTACAGCCCATGTTCACGATTTTAACATCACGTAAGCAATCCGCGCTTATCAATCAGCTGTTCCTTGGACCTTCGGGTGACGCGAACCAGTATTACGAGCAGGCGCTATGTTGGAATCGATAAATGACTACCTTACGTAGTACACATATAGGTTATAACAGTATATGGACCGAAGTAGCTCCCTGTATGTGATACACGCCGGGCCAAGAAGATAGCGCTGCTAGTAGCGAGTAGCCCCGCACCATCAAACCCCGCCGGTAAATTTGCACGTCGAGCACGCGAGTTTCAAGATCGAACAGCGTCAGACCTTACCGACCGACCGATACAACATTACATAACCGGCCAAGAGATGACACTGTAGCGAACTCACGTTTCGAACTTTCGAAAAAAACATCTTATCTCGGCTCTCGAATATCGATTCCCCCGCGTCCGGAAACAGTGGCCGATCATTTCATAATTATTTAGTTACGAATTACGATCGCTACGATTATCGGTCACGATATACATATTAACTGTGGTGACCCATACTTGGCTTTGTCGTGTGATATTCACACCTGCTCGCAAAACCTTTGCCGAGCACACCAGCGCAATGAGCCTAGCAAATCTATCTGTGAACACTCAGCCTCCCGGTAAGTAATTAATACGCTGTCGCGTGGGGCTGCAATATTGAGGTTAACTTACGTATCTATGCCTCTAGGCCCACTGCGACGTTCTTGGTTGAAGAGACGACCAGATTCGGACAACGGTACGTAATACACGTTATATCAAGACATGCCGTCGATTTTTATAATCAAATTCAACGTGTTATTACTATGCATACATACGAACATACAAACATACAAGATGACACACCCGCCCGAAACTTGTCAGAACTTGTCCGTAATTGTCGCTTTCTCGATATGTAATTTGCTGTCCTAACTTCATTGGCTCAGCAGAGATACTGATTTCAGATGACGACAAAGAGGGGAGCTCGGCAAAGCTGCCGCGGTACTCGTGGTATGTCACGCTTGAGAGCGAGTCCCCCCAGCCTACGGACGAGGATGACGAGTCTGTTTACAGTGTTCAGGGTAAAGAAACAGGTAATTGGAATATAGAGAAATGCGATTTTCATTCTTCGTCCTGCGTATGAAGCCGTGGGCAACCCGTAACTTTGACCGTGCACCTCGACTGTCTATAGACTATGTCGCCGATACTTCCGACACCTCCACCCATACCTGGGTCAGCAGTAGCGATAGTGGCGACCTGTCCGTCCACGTAGAGTATGAAGTCGCATCCCTCTCGGAAGGTCCCAATCCGTTCGACAACGACGAGTCCTCGTCCGATGTATCCGTAAGTTTTGCATATTTCAACGCAGCACTGTATATTTCCCTGACCAAGCCTCAACCTGAGGTAAATTATACAAATATAGAGTGCCGATTGGACCTGGGAATTCGAGAATCATCAGAGAATTCCTGAATGACTGGAGAACACCTCGAAATATTGAAAAATTACTTATCGATTGATTTTGTGTTTTGAATCTGCACCGTGTAAATATGGTGAAATCTTTTATTCACCTTCCCGTACAGATCCGTCTACAGACTGAGGACAAAATTCCAGCCAGACTGCAGGATCTAAATTTACTGGCAATATTTGCCCTTATCTTTATTCTGGTACTTGATCATTGAAAGGACTAAATTTATTCATACCACAACATACAGGATATCGTGACAATGGGAGTTCTGACATTCTGTGACTCGGACCCTGGATTGGCCGACGACAGCAACGATTCGCGCAGCTCTGTCGACAGTGAGATTGGAACAGCCGACTACTGGACTTGCGTACAATGTAACGCCAAGAACAACAATCCCCTATTTCGTTACTGCGAAAAATGCTATCAGGTATAAGAATATCAAGATTTTGTCGAATTTCAATATAAGTCGTTTGTTGACCTATCGTATATAAATTCATTCGACTGGTCAGAGATTAATGTCTGTGGATTTTATCAAACTGTATTTCAAGCATAGCTATTGATTCTTCAATTTGATAGCAGTAATAACGGTGAAAATGACAGTGGAACGGCTTGAAATGAATTTGTATTCAAGCTCGATTCGATAGGTATATCTACTGAGGTCTACATTATATCTAAAGTTTGAGACAAGTCAAAGCCTTCATGAAAAATCAAAGCACCCAAAACGATAGAATAGAATAGAATATACTCTTTATTCAAGTTTATATATACAGTGGTAATATTTCATATACATTCAAAATACATACATAAAACACCTCTCCTGCCGAGATACAATATTATAGTATTTGTGTGCAGCCTTGAAAGACACTGTAAACTATATACAGTAACATATATTTGAGAGATTTCTAAACATCAAATCGTATATAATCAAAACCCGGAATACACCTCTTTCCAGATAAGAAAGAATTTCTTTCCACCGCGACCGAAGTGGAGGAAAAGCAGGCGCCAGATCGAATCGAGCAAGGATAGCACAGGCGGGCTTGGATCCGAACACGTCGGGATTCAGCAAGAATTGACAAGTGTGGATTCGGGTCTTGGCTCGAGTCAAGACAGCAAATGTTCTCTGCCGTTGGACTTGAATTTAGATGCAATTACAATGCCGAGAAACGGGCTCCAGTCCGCACCTACGTCGCCTTCTCTTTCCTCATCATCCAAGGAATCCGTGAACACAGCTGACAGTGGATACTCTGTAATATTGCCGACATTCGACACTAACGCGGCAACAGCCGTTGATCTCGGAAACACGCAGAGTGAACCTGAATTTACGGCCGGCGGTACGTTGGCGATGAACACAGGTATCGCCGTTGAACCTGGAAGCGAAACATTTAGAGTTAACGATTCGTTAGTGGAAAATATAAGCTCTAGGCAACGCGATAAAAATATCGTCACAATAAACGGTACACGTAGCGAATCGGACAATAAGTTATGCATCACGTGTACAGCCGCCCCGAAGAACGGCGCTTTCGTTCACGGTGCAGTAACGCATATCTGTTGCTGTTATCGTTGTGCGGTCAAAGTTTGGTCAAAAACAAAGCGATGCCCGATTTGCAATCGGAAAGTTACGAACGTGCTCAAAGCATTTTACACATGAGTAGAGGGTTGGATATGCGTGTATGTATGAATGTATGAATGTATCCATGTACCAATTTAACTGTAACTCTTTCTGCCCACGTTGAAACGCAACGGGAGCGTGTTGGTCACTTACAGACTTCAATTACGTATACATACAAGGGCCTGATAAGGTGACGACTGAGATAACAATCGCGATAATGTCTACACGTATACTCTGTTTATATTCATGCGTCTATGTATACGCTGGTCGTAGACGTGATAACGGCCTCGTCTTCCAACCACCGCTGCCGTAATGCGAGCGATATACAAAGCTGATAACCAGGTTCAAGAGGTGAGACTAGTGGGACGAGTGGGATGAGTGGGACGAGCTACTCTCGTAATATAATGTGTTGTATTATCGGTCAGTGAATAGACACCACCCGCGCGCTCTTTCCTTCACTCTCTATTCCTCTCATCCTCTGCTTGCATATTGCAGGCGACACTTCTCTCACAGTGCAATAGACTATTCCTGTTCCATTCTATTCTCTCCACCGATCTATTTATATACATATATATTCTGTAAGTACCGCGATTGAAGAAGTAAGCTCGTCTGTACTCATACCTACGCGATGTCATCCGGCAAGAAGTTGATCAACGCACCCGATGATGTGGTTAGCGAATCTTTATCCGGCTTAAGCCTGCTCTACCCTCAACTCGAATACCATCCCTCGAAGAGAGTTATCCTAGCGCCGGATGTAAGTTTAATTTCTTGATAATTGGCTTTGCCAAATCGCTGCCCGCGTCAAGTTGAATATTCCGCAACTGTATACGTTCGAATCAACTCTGTCGTTTCATGCCTGTATTATAGTAGTTATAGTTGAGTTACCCATAAAGTGGTTGTGACTATATAGCATCTAACCACATATCAATCGTCATATCTGATTAAACATTGTTAAGCCACAGATCGAAACGGTCGTCGGTATCTTTGTTAATATTACAGTACCTGACCGTAAGAAAATATTATCATCATTGTATTCTGATTCCGAGGTATTAATAAACAGTTCTGTCATATAAATGTAGTACGTATTGTGGAAATTGTGTATAGTATGACTCCTTCAACCCGACGTTGCAATGTATTTGTTGAATTTACAGTGGAAGACGCGAAATGGTAAAGTGGCGATTGTCACCGGTGGAGGCGGGGGGCACGAGCCATTCGCAACAGGTTTTTACCCTATTACTTTAATTATTATTCTCTTACTGGCGGTATACCTATATAGCTGAACGCAAGACTAGAAAAACTAGTTTCAATATGTATCGGAAGATAATCGGCTCGGGAAATTTATACGAGTAAAAGCGGCTATATCATGGATATAATATAATATAATATATCTATGGGAGTACTCGTGGAAACGAAACATAGGGATCCGGTACAACAATCGCAAGATCGGTTTTTGGTACACGTATCGCGTGCAAATTGGCTTCGCGGGCAACTAAACTTACTCGCTTGATGTGTGAGTTGCCTGTATGCAGGCGTTTTCGCTTCCCTATATGGTGCGCTTCCACGAGTACTCCCGGTATATTATGTATGTTTATTGATATAATCAGTCTGTATATCTGTATGTATGTAGTGATATACGCAATTAGCCGTCCCGTTCGGCACATCTATAACGTTATCACCTCACCGAACCCCCTATTATTCAAATCTTTCGTCTGGTAGAATCTCTTTAGTAAATTCAATTCGATATGTAAATTTATTCAGTCTATTTGTACTTTTAAAATTTCGAATATCGCAGGCCTCGTATTCTTTATGTCCATTCTTCTTAAAGTACACTTATCTTCGTTCCCTTACGTAGGAATGCTAGAATTCGGGGGTGGGGGTGTCCGCAAAATGTATGTATACATACGAAAAATGACCATTATAATTTTCTAGTAGACCTTGTAATACATGTAATGACCTATAATTTAATTGTATCTTACATTAGAGGACAATATTTGTATATGCGTTATCTCCTTGGTTATTTCAGTCAAGATGATTAGGGATCATATAAATACGCCAGTAGGGTCAAATTCCGTCCGTTATAACTGATAAGAAACGCGTCATGTATTTAATCTTTGCTCCGTTAGGTTTCGTTGGATCTGGACTGCTGACGGCTGCGATAGCAGGATCTGTATTTGCGTCTCCTCCTTCAAACCACATTTTACATGCTCTCCGTTGTGTTTCCACCGATAATACTGCTGGGATATTAGTGATTGTGCCGAATTATACCGGGGACTGCTTGAACTTTGGGACAGCGATTGAGAAAGCTAGAAAGGACGGCATTTCGGTATAACCGAACTCCCGTATTATGTACACGCCTATCATACCGTATACCAGATGTCTTATACCTATATGCGTACCTATGTATATGCAATGTATGTGAAGGGTTATTTCTCCGTTTTCGCGCACATGGGATACACGCGAGAGCTGAACGTTAACGACCGTTCTTCCGATTTGAAAAAATGTCCAGTCAATTTGATTCATCGATTCTTCACAGACCCATATCCCATCCATACTCAACTCTGTACATGTGTACATTAGAGTGAAATACAAGAGATGAAATTTTAGGGTAATTTGTTTTTCTGTATTTGGAACCGATTGAGAGGTGGGCCTTCAAAATTAAAAAAATTACCCTCTCAAGGACCACTCTAATGTACTGAAATGTGTATGCATACGTATATTTATACGTATATACGACATGCGTATACCTATATCCGCATTATAGCCCGGATGCCCAGATTCAGATATCATACAGTTTACACATTTACCCGGGTGCACATACACGATTATGCAACAGGTGACAGAGCTGACCGTAGGTGAGGACTGCAGTATTCCCATCGGGGAGCTAGGCCGGGCAGGGCGAAGAGGTCTCGTGGGGATGTTATTCGTCGCTAAGGTCGCCGGTGCCCTTGCAGAACGGGGGCTCAATCTCAACTCGGTGGCCCAGTGCGCTGAGATTGTCACCAACAACGTTGCTACATACGCGGTGGGCCTGACCGCCTGCGCCCTACCAGGTTCCCTCATTATATTGCCATCTTTGCATACCTGTAGTATAATCAGCCAACTCCCCTCGCGGTACGAAATTATTTACCCATTAGACCCGCGTCTTCAACTGTTGCGTTACCCTGAAGAAGTTTGCATCAATTATACCGCAGCTGCAGTATGTGCGAAACAATTCAAGACCGACTATTCCGATGTGTTGGACAATTTGAACCACACGATATATAAATGTGTATAATGAGTAATACATCGCGGTATCGTTGTTTCCGCGAATATACCACAAGTATACATCGTCTTACTCGGGAAGATAGCCACTCACGTATTATATTATAATATCTATGTGAGAATTTAAATTTCCTCACCTACGCAGGACAAGGGCGAATGTTCCAAGTTCCCGATGACGAAATGGAGATTGGACTGGGTGTACACGGTGAGGCGGGATACAAACGCATAAAACTCGCGACAGCGAGCCAGGCTGTGTCTCTGATGCTTGAACAAATTCTGAAGACCCTGTCGTTGATAGGGGGCGAGTCTGTGGCTGTGATTGTCAATAATTTTGGAGCCACGAGTCAACTCGAGCAGGGGATCGTTGTTCACGAAGTTGTCACGCAGCTTGGTGAGATGATATGATAACATACCGTATTCGTATACTTGAGTGATTTACATACCTGTCCATCCAACTGCAGCGGGGAGAGGCATACAACCGTTACGGGTGTACGCGGGTACTTTGATGAGTTCCCTCGACGGGGCCGGTGTACAAATATCTGTCCTGAGACTCGCGGATCATTATGAATCGAGCCTGGTGAGCTGTCTTGACGAAGCAACGGATGCACCCTGCTGGCCAGGTACCGCCTACAGCGTACCGTCACCAGTCAGTATCAGCAGAGATTCGTTCGAACTGTACCGTGCGGGTGATGAGAAGAAGAGAATCGCTAGGGTTGGCCCTGCCTTGAGCGAAGAGGGCGAAAATTTGTTCCGCGAATGTTTGCAAAATGCTTGTTCGGCGATAATAGAGAAAGAAGACGAGATCAATGAATTGGATAGCGGATGTGGAGACGGGGATTGCGGCTCGACGCTGCGACGGCTTGCCGAAGGTATATACCATACACCCATAGAGCATACCTACACCTCTACAGTATGAGGAAATGTATGATTTATACATTCTGCGGTTAACTTTTATTGGCTATATGTTAGATGTGTCTACATTCACGACAGCTTCTGCGCGTTATTCGCGTAGGTATATAGTACCTACCCAATAACCCAATGTAATTATTTTTCGGGTGCTCGTGATGGTTTCAAATTTTAGGAATCTTATCGGCCCTTGAAAGCCTTCCCTGGTCGCACCCCTCGTCCCTACTGACAGCTTTGTCGTTGATCGCTGAGGAAACAATGGGAGGTACTTCGGGGGCCGTTTATTCTCTCATGTTCACCACTGCCGCGGCTGAGCTAGAGTTGGCGAACAACGGCAAAGTATGCCCGATATCGTGGGCCCAAGCGTGGCGGGGCGGTATCGAAGGAATCATGAGATACAGCAAGGCGAAGCTCGGCGATCGAACGATGGTTGGTAATTTCTGGCTCACAGATTTTCACTGTAGTATATACCCATTATTTTTCTGTTCCATTCATTTCACTCCTTCTTACCAACTTCTAACGTACTGGCTACGAACTCTAACGGTCCTATTCATTATGTATTATTATCGTAATTAGAGTCAAGTGGATATACCTCCGAAAATCAATCGCCAAAAATCTCTGCCAACTTTTGTCGCGCAATTCTTTTCGGGGATTATTTCGTACGATCGTATACCAGCGTGTGCCATAAGGATATATGCGATACGCGAAACCACTCTGCAATTGACATTGCGGGTCTATCTGTTTGCAGTTGGACGCATTAGAGCCGGCTTGTAGAGAGTTCGAAAACCACGATTTGTCTGCGGGATCGTTTGAAGAAGCTTTATCAAAGATCGCCGAAGCTGCGCGGGCGGGAAGGGACGCTACCAGAGATATGGAAGCTAGGTGAGTCGAATCCAATACACGCGATCATACCTAGCTAGGTATAAAATGATACAAGATTTTTTCCATTCGGTGTACCCCCGGTATGAAGGGTTCAAAAAGGGGGTTCATTAGAATTTATATAGGGGTAAAAAAATTAAAAGAAACAACTATATATGGAATGCCCATTCGTTATAGCTGCGCTCTTGGACGAAAAAATACATAAGAATTTATAAATTACGCTACTATGAGTAATCTGCGCTTTGGCGGTGTACGTCCTTGAGGAATCCTCACTAATTAAAGATATGTATTATAGGGCCGGCCGTGCCAGTTACGTGAAGCAATCCATCTACATGAAAAAAGTTGATGCCGGTGCTTTCGCAGTCGCCACATGGCTTGAGACTATCGTCTCTACTATTCTCCTGCAGTTCAACGATTGATCTAGTATAGTCGCGTGTGTTATACATAAATTTTTTATTTACTTTTCTTTATCATCCATTGGATATTCGGTCAGATTTAACGGCACTCGCCTCGCGAAGGGTTGGTCGCCATAGAAAGAACGTTACTATAGTTTTCCATTCGTTTCAGTCAACTCTATTGCCCTGGATTATTCCCAATTTCTAGCTTTCGAAAAAATCAATTTTTTTTTAGATTATATTTATAGGATATTGAGTCAATCAAGTATTAGGATTGTTTATTCAATAAACATGTATTATTGTAGTAAATTGGCGCATTCTTGAATAAACATCTGTTGAGATTGTAAATAATCAATCGTTTAATCATTTTCCCCCGCCCTTTCCTTGCCTATTAGTAAAAAAGTCACAACTGCCAGATTTTTCGGTACTTAAAATTCTGGCAGTTGAGACTTTTTTCGATGGTCATATGTCTGGCAGTTGACACCTCAAATTTAACTCCTAAAAATAAGGTGTCAACCGCCAGGCATATGACCCTCGAAAAAAGTCTCAACTGCCAGAAAATAGAGTGATTTTTCTGGCAGTTGAGACTTTTTATCGACATCGGCATGCATACGCTGCTTTATATAGTCGCTGCTTCATGCAGTCGCTATATAGCTTATCTATACTATCATAGAGTAATTTTAAGTCAAAAATTGCTCCTGGTATCAGGAGAACATCCGACCCAAGGAGGTGTTCTAAAATTTTTGGTCGCCTATCGACATCGGCATGCATATACGCTGCTTCATACAGTCGCTGCTTCACGCAGTCGCTATATAGCTTACCTATACTATCATTTTTTAAGAAAATGGAGTGAGATTCCTGGCAGTTGAGACTTTTTTCGAGGGTCATACGTCTGGCAGTTGACACCTCAAAATTAACTCCTAAAAATGAGGTGTCAACTGCCAGCCATATGACCCTCGAAAAAAGTCTCAACTGCCAGAAAAATTGAATTGATTTTTCTGGCAGTTGAGACTTTTTCGGAGCAATTTTTCTGGCAGTTGAGACTTTTTTCGAGGTTCACATGGCTGGCAGTTGACACTTCATTTTTAGGAGTTAATTTTGAGGTGTCAACTGCCAGACATATGACCCTCGAAAAAGTCTCAACTGCCAGAAAATAGAGTGGTTTTTCTGGCAGTTGAGACTTTTTATCGACATCGGCATACATACGCTGCTTCATGCAGTCGCTATATAGCTTATCTATACTAGCATTTTCAAGAGTTAGAATAATTTTAAGTCAAAAATTGCTCCTGGTATCAGGAGAACATCTGACCCGAGGAGGTGTTCTAAAATTTTTAAGAGCTAAAGTGATTTTAATTCGAAAATTGCTCCTGGTATCAGGAGAACATCCGACCCAAGGAGGTGTTCTAAAATTTTTGGTCGCCTATCGACATCGGCATGCATACGCTGCTTCATACAGTCGCTGCTTCATGCAGTCGCTATAGAGCTTACCTATACTATCATTTTTAAGAGTCAGAGTAATTCTAAGTAAAAAATTGCTCTTGGTATCAGGAGAACATCTGAGCCGAAAAGGTGTTCGCAAATTTTTAAGCAGCCGAAAATGCTTCAAATCTCAAATTCCTTACTGTTCTTACTTGAAATGAATAATTTCAGGGAGGGAAAAGTGAAAAATAACGAAGCAATTGATTATTCATATATCTAAAAATTTATTTCCGCAGCATTGATACAATCGCATTCATTGTCAAAGTTATGCAGAATTTGTAGATTGTAATTGATTCTCAAAAATAAATATCATATATACATTTTTCGAGTGTCTTCATTTGTTTCCTGGCACACGGACAGAAGTTTATGGTAAATATTGAAAGTATATGGGACAATTACTGTATGAGTATGAGAATATTTACCATAAACTTCTCTCCGTGTATGAGAGTTATCAAGAAATAAACTGAGTACATTCGGATTACAATGAGATCTTACTTAATATAATTAATCTTATAAAAAAGGACGAGTGGTATAATATTATCGCGTTCGAAATATTTCTACGGGGTCTCGTTAACGCACCCCATGCGTACTCATTGATACCACGAGGGCCACTGAGGTCACTGACTCCGCGACAGGTGCTATTAGCCTAGGTTAGTGCTCCGCCATCTCGCGGTCGCGTTGTCGAACTATTTCCTGCCGGTAACGTGCTGTGTCGATAACGTGCTGTGTCGATAACATGCTGTGCCGATAACGTGCTATGCCGATAACGTCGGCATAGCTCAATGAATGCAACTCGTGTGTCATAGCTGCGATCCCTAACTGGAGATTACATATCGTCAGGCGCATCAATGTTTGCGGCAAAAATAGTTCGGTGCGTGCAGTCAACTTTATGATTTCAAACTTGTAAAAGCATCTGATTTTCCTGATTTTTGACTAATAGGCAACGAAAGGACCAGGGAAAATGATTAAACGATTGATTAGTTACAATCTCAAGAGATTTTAATCCAAGAATGCGCCAAATTACTACCATAATACATGTTTATTGGATAAACAATCCTAATACATGGACACTTGTATGAAAAAATTGTAGATGCGATCGTAATACGTTTAATATATTACGTATATCACTGAAAACCACATATTTGACACTTTTTATGGTCGGCAATTGGCTAGAACTATAATTAGGCTGTACTCAAACTATTATTATACTCTAAACTAATCGTTGCAACGATAAAACATACATATACGTACGAAGGTATGTTTTACAGAGTGTCAAGCACAATGTTGGAAGCATGTAATTTCTATATTGGTCTCTACAAGAACAGCGAGCTGTTTGTTTTTATTTTTGAGACCTTCGTACGAATAGAGAACAGAGTCACTATTTTCACTATGGTTTTTGTTCACAATAATACTTTAACAACGTAATTTTGCCGCGAGAACAATAAAATAATTCATTAATCTACACATATAATTGTCTTTAAAAGATACTAAAGAGACTCCTAAATTCTTGGCTCTCTAAATCAACTGCAATCCATTAATTAGGGACAATTTCACAAAGGGGTGACGTAAACTCTACTAACATACATCGTACACTCATGTATTATGCGCTGTTACCTGCATAGATATTACGAACATTTCATACGGTAATGGCTAATCCAACTATCCCCAATCTCTACTACTTTTCTATTGCAAATACAAAGAGTTTAAACAAATAAGAGACGTACAGACCTTCAGGTCGGAAACCAGGGACTGAATACAAGATAATATATGGACAGGAACGTGTTATTGATGATTTATCATTACGATTCTCATCTATTCTGTAATATCACAAGTCTTTTCCTGGTACGATTATAATATTGCCGTAGGAATTAGTCAAGTATTGCTTGCTGTACAGTTAAGAGTTCAAGAGTTTATCTATTACTACTTATAGCTTCTACGGATGATGTGTAATAATCATCTATCGCATCACAGTGCCACGCTGTATTCGTTTTTTCAAATTTATAAAGATATAAATATACGAGAAAACTGACGAGACATACAAAGGCCTGCTAATTATAAATTGTTTGGCAAAGAAAACGTTGCTATGTTGGAAAACCAACAGCATGTGTTTACGTGTCTTTATCTGTACAGCAAAAAACAATTGCCTGGTTCAAAGTTATTGTTATCAAGTGGAATTTTTATCCGATATGTTTGTAATGGGATACGGCGAGGATAATAATTCCATTTTTATATAAAGCGAGAAAATTCATAACCAGGCTGTACTAAAACTATGATTAAACTTTTAACTAATCTTTGCCGCGATACGAATAGAGAATAGTGAACAGTAAAAGAATTCATTAGTTGTTCAAAGCTAGTAATGAGACTTTTCAATTCGTGTATCCCTAAATTATCTACTCTCTATTCATTGCGGACAATTTTACGAAGGAGTGAAGTATACTTTACGAGTACGGGTATATCGTACATGCATGTATTATGCTCCGCCACCTGAATAATTGTCGGGAATATTTCGTACGGTAATGGCTAAACCAACTATCTCAATTTCAACTACTCTTCTCTCCCAAATATAGCGAGCTTAAGCTAATAAAACACATTATCGGCCGTGATAATCAGAAATGTTTCAGCTATTGAATTATATCACTGATATAATGTAATAAATTATTACAAATTCTCATAGTTTCTGTAATATTACAATTACACTCATTTTTTCCTCGTACCGTTATAAAATTACCGTACGAACTAGTCGGGTATAACGCGCTGTATAATCACGAGTTAATATATTACCGCTTTTAGGATCTACAATTGATTTGGAAAATGATTTACAAGTTATTGTTGAAAATCGAAAGTAATATCTGACACGTCTCGAGTGGGACGATGATTTTGATCTTACATCAAGCTAGGAGCAGATGCTATGATAAAAAAAAAAGCTTTTAGTTGGCACTTATCGTAGATGATATCCAAAAAAAATTAGGTTTCACTATTCATTGCATATATAGTATGCTACAAAGTCTGTTGACTGAGAATTATTGGCAACCAGCTTAGCTTGGAGCTGTGATTATGAACTCGATACAATACAGCCTACAAACTATTTGCTTATGCTAGTTTATCAACACTCCGCAGTGCTGAATTGTCTAGTAGTCATTTCCGCAGTGCTTGGACTGCTCCACCGCCTGGTATGAATTCTTGTTCTGAAGAATTTTGATGGGGTTTTGTCGACGATGGGCAGGACTTCATTTCAGACTGTGGAATTAAAAACTAGATAAATATATGGTACATAGGAAAGATAAATTAACTCAATGTGATGTTCAAGCAAACATTAGCAACTAAGAACCAAAGAATATTTAATTGCGATAGTATATCTGACTCATCTTCGGTAATGCCGTTGCTCATCTTGATGAAATTTATTATAATATATTTCTTATCATTGATTTTGTAAGCCTGCCTAAACCATTTTTAAATGTAATATCAACTTGAAACTATTTTCAATAGAATCAAGAATATCGATAAGCTAGTATTAATATTGCATGCGCGGATGGATTTTTCAATCTTTCAATTGTTATGAGCGGTACCTGAGATTCGAAAGTAATTTATCATCAATATTGAATTGTGTTCGATGTTTTGGAAAATAAATGTGATTCCTAATTAATTCTGTAGTAATCTACACTTGTATTTATTTTCAAACCTTTGAACTTGGATCCTACTTATTCAAATGATTCTCTACTACGAGGTGAGTCTACTATATTCAAACAAGGTAAAAATATTTTCTTGAAATCTATCGATCGTATCCAATTGTTTCCAATAAAATAGTAAAATTCAAGTTTGTCATTGAAAAGAAGTAAGTTATAAGTGGTGCAAAGAATTGGATGTTCCTTGTCTCCTAGACTCACCCTCTAATATGATATCCAAGTATTACACGAATCGCGTCAATATGTTGCCTTCGGGTATATTATTATCGCGTCGTTACGGTTTTCCTCGTAGCTGAGTAGGACCAAGTCGCCATGAAAGTATCTGGCAAACTGTTTTTGAATAGTTCGAGAGGCATATGGGACTGGTGATTCAGCACGTGATCTATCCAGATCAGATTTCCTCTCCCGAATTCTGAAAGGTGGGAATATTGTTGCGATTGAAACAAACGTTGTTTGATCTAGAGATAGATACTGTTTAAGTATCACTACATAAATGCGTTTCAGCATTGGTTGTTCTGTCGATATACGTCAACAGTTATACAGGATCTTTGGCTGATATAATATGAGGCTTACCATTGTTTTTGTTGACCAATAATCCATGACTAGCCGGATAGTGTTGGTTGGCGTCCATCTCCGACCAGTTGGCATGCAGGATCTACGCATCTCAAGTATCTGCGACGCTCATTCAGATCTCTGTCAATCGATAATGCTGTGAAAGAATCGAAGAAAAGAATAAATTGGGGAACAAGTAATCTCCGGAAAACATTTGTACACTCAAGATAACGCGACGAATTAGTTCACCCTCGGAGCCGTAAAATATGCTGGAAGAGCAAACGCTACTATAGTACGGGGAACTTGGAATCATATGATTGCTAATACGAGAGGATGATAATTATCGCGAGGTTATGAAATGAAACTCCCTCGCCTAGCATACTTGCATTCAAAATAGATCGGAGAGGTTATGTTCGCAATAAGCTTAGATTTTCGCACAGTTATTCGCGTCTACGGATAGAATATACTTGAAAACGAAGAATGCCCTATTTCCCTCGATTATAATCAAAGGCTTCCAATCGTCACTCACTTCGCTGATTGAAATACGCGACAAGTAGAATAATATCTCCGAAAAGTTTCGGACACTATTTTCTGTGTGACACGAATCAGCAAGATTCTTCTTGTTACGAAAAAGCATTGGAAACTCATAATTATTTATGGTTATGGTAAAATGGTGATCGGAATACTTAAAACTCACGTCTCCTCGAACCCGTAACGCCACAGCGTACCAATTGTCAGGCATTTTCTCGCACGTTGATTAATTCACCGCGGAAATTTCTGCTACGTCACAGACCTGTTTACTCGTTGACGCCACGAAGGCCACTGAAACTGGTTAGACCGGTTAGACTGGGTAGACTGGAATCTGGATCAACCGGTTAGACCGGTTTGCTACTGTGACCCACTTCATGGCGGCCTTGAACGGCCTTGAGCGACGAGTGGGTCGAGAGAGACAAGGACGCCGTTGAGTAGGTCAGTTCACGCTGATGGCGCCATCGGGTGACGAGCTACGGAACTAGAACGAGTAGAATAATAAAATGAACCGCGGGTTGCATCTTGTGAGGCGCAATAATGCACCGATTATTTCTATATCACATTATTTTTTGAATAAATCCTATTTCGAATTTGCGAGTCACAATGTCGCATACAACGATTTATATGATGATAGAAATTTAACAACAAGTTAATAGGTATCATTTCTGCAGCCTCTAAGTTTCGCATGTTATTATGAAAATTTAAAAATAAAAATTAGTGGAGGATCAAACAATAATTCTATCCAATTATTTTAATTCACCTGAGTAATATGAACTTGAAACTATTTTCGATAGAATTAGGAATGTCAATAAGCTAATATTAATATTGCATGCACGAATGGATTTTTCAAGCTTTCAATTGTTAGGAGCGGTATACCTGAGATTCGAAAGTAATTTATCATCAATATTGAATTGTGTTCGATGTTTTGGAAAATCAATGTGATTCCTAATTAATTCTGTAGTAATCTACACTTGTATTTATTTTCAAACCTTTGAACTTGGATCCTACTTATTCAAATGATTCTCTACTACGAGGTGAGTCTACTATATTCAAACAAGGTAAAAATATTTTCTTGAAATCTATCGATCGTATCCAATTGTTTCCAATAAAATAGTAAAATTCAAGTTTGTCATTGAAAAGAAGTAAGTTATAAGTGGTGCAAAGAATTGGATGTTCCTTGTCTCCTAGACTCACCCTCTAACAAGATATCCAAATATTACACGAGAAGCAGAAGCAGAAGCAGAAGCAGAAGCAGAAGCAGAAGCAGAAGCAGAAGCAGAAGCAAGAAGCAAGAAGGAAGAAGCAAGGAGCAACAAGCAACAAGCAGAAGCTGAAGCAGAAGCAACAAGCAAAAGCAGAAGCAAGAAGGAAGAAGCAAGAAGCAGAAAAAAAAACCCAGCGATTTCCTTTCATTTTCCGCCACAGAGCCATCATTTTATTCGTTTAGTTATCGAACACTTGCAAATGAAAACCATATTAATGTCACGAGAGACGTTCGACTCTGCTATTAGCATTGAAATGACATCGATAACATACTCCGTAGTTATTAAAAATCAAAAACTTGTACACATTAGATCATGTATAATATTCTACTATCTATGTATGTATAATGTAAAGAAAACGTATTCGCATTGACAAATAAAACCGGCTTTAATAAGAGTTATTTTCCTAATTTCTTATTCAATTTACTATGATGATCCCCTTTCTTGAATTCCCTGACCGATTTTCTGAAATAATAAACAAAACTAATTCGTAATCAGCTTCAAATCGCATATTGATGAATCCACAGCTGTTTATAATCTTGTTATAATTATTTGTGTTATAACAAAAAAGCGCGTGAGTAATGATTCTAAAAATTGTTGATATCTGGTTGAAAATACAGCAAAGATGTTAAAATAAATGATTCTTCATACCTTTTACAATAGATGGAAAAAAAACTTCAAATAAATAATCATCATTTTACCCTTTGTAACTGTAGCAAATAATAAGTGTTTAGTACAGAGAAAAAATAACTCTCAGTAATGTAGACTTACAGTCGAATTAATTTTTAATTCAAAATATATAATATAAACTGTACCTATATATTCATAGATAATATGTATATACCTATAATAAAAATAATGGTGGCCATGATAAATTGAAGAGTATTTATTATATGTATATTATGTAAAAGAAATCCCGATTTATTTTATTATTTCAGGTATTTCTTCTTCACTACTGGTATATACATATAAATTCGTACCTTATCTACAAGCAAATTATTAATTACTCATTATTTATACCTTATTCAGTCCATCCTACAACTACACGATACAGACTGTTTTTTTTTTCACGTATGATAATCACATAATTCCGTCTGACAAATTTTTGTCTTTTAAATAACGATTTTCTGGCTATACGTATTTTTTGAAGGAAAAAAAAAATTAAAACTCCCATTTATCGTTTTCTGTATATTCAATACCTGTGAGCCATTCGTCGACAGATTTTGATATGCTGTTAAGATTTCTATTTGACAAGAAAAATAAAATTAATAATAAGTTATACGCGTTGAAAGAAGAATTTGTTTCATTTTCTTACAAATCGCGTAAAAATTGACGTCAATTCAAATACCGTACATAAAAAAAAATGTGATAAAGTCAAAGCCTGATTTAACATTATTAGCGATATGATTGTGGAAAAAAAACAATTAAAAGGCTACACGGCGTTTTATGCAATAATTTTTTTTTTTTTCATGACCAAAGTGAAAAAAATCTTTTTTTTTTAAAGAATAAAGAGATAAAAGAATTGCTTTTCGGTGGACGTTATACGGTTATTCATGCCACAACTCTCAGATGTTTGATTCTATTTACAGGAGAAAACGTATACACATATATATTAGGGTTTTGTTCTCTTTCTTTTTCTTCTTCATCTTTTTTTTCGTTCTTCTCTTTCTTCGTAAAATTTTGGATAGATGATATTTTAAATAATTAAATAATATCTAACATTATCAAACGATATACCGTGAAGATTTGTGGATGCAGAACACTTGTTGAATGAAGCTGTGTTCAATTCATTATGAATTCCTCGTCAAGCATCAAAAAGTGTTCCGCATCCACGAATCTTCACAGTATAACAGTGGCAAACGCAGTTAAATTCCAACGCGTTATAAGACTTGATAACTATAATACTGTAGGATTCTATTTTTCTTTTTTCTTTTTCTTTTTCTTTTTCTTTTTCTTTTTCTTTTTCTTTTTCTTTTCCAACATTAAATCGGTTACAAATTCAATAAAAGTTTTTTTTTCTTTCTTTTTTTTTTTACTCCACACGTCACCAATTTTCTCGTCTATGATGAGACAAAAAAAAAAAAAATTGGTTTTCTTTAGAAAAAATTACAATTTATAAAATACGTAGCAGCTACTTCGAAGTAACAATAAGTATTCTATCCCACATGATCTTCATTGTTTCAGGTTTGTTTCTTATTTTTTCCCCTTCTTTCTTTTCTAAACAATACCAATAAATAATTACTTCTGAAATACCATGACTGGATTTTTGATCGAATACCCTAGGAAAAATTAAAAGCAGCCAAATAAAAGACTTGTTTTCAAAATTGTGTTTAGAAATATTAGTGTATGGAAAAACTACCTTCATCTGGATGATTTCAAAGTCGTATTTGAATACCAAGGAAACACATTTTCAGGCATTACAGTGTCCGAGGAAGTCAATTGGAGGGAAAAATAGGGAAAATCTATGCTCGAATAGTAAAGTTATAATACAAAATCCAGAAAAATCAGGAGGTCTAAGGAGGGTTCGACCCTCATTACGCATATTTTATATCATGTATTACTTTCAGTCTGATAGTGGCTACGCTGAAGATAAGAAAATACAAAATGACTCGGTAGTCGTAAAGATTCAGGACTACCGTTGGGTGAATTTTGAAATGTTTGGTCCTCAATTGTTCATAGGAGGTGCCTCTATGGTATGAACTTAGGGATTTTTGGATGAACCCATTTTCGATCGAGATACTGGGAAAAAAGGAAGAAGAATTTAAAAATTCATAAAAACAAAAAAAAAAAAAAATGAAAAAATTGAATAACCCGACGGGTAATTCTTGCAACATCAAAAATCCCTGAGTTCATACCATAGAGGCACCTCCTATGAACAATTGAGGACCAAACATTTCAAGATTGATCCACCGGTGGTCCTGATTCTTCACTGCAACCGAGTCATTTTGTATCTTCTTATCGCCGGTGCAGGCACTGTCGGACTAAAAGTAATACATGATGTAAAATATGCATAACGAGGGTCGAACCCTCCTCAGACATCATGATTTTTCTGGGTTTTGTCAGAATCCTCAAGTCGCAGAAAAAAGTCAATTTCTTTTTGGAAATTTCAACTTCTCCAAAGGTGTACACACCCCCTTAAGGGGACCTGTAACCCTTTCTGGCGTAATTTTATTAATGTCACATCAGAGATGCTGGCGCGAGTGCCGAGAATAACGGATGTTAATGATATTGTACACTCGTGAGAGGTACGTTATTTTTCTATATCGTCATGTGCGAAACATTTGAAAAAGTTGAAAAACACTTGAATTATCGAGGAGCGAAGTTAAGGTTGCAATTTTCGCTGGCCTGCACTTATCACAAGATTGCGTTGAAACGTCCTTTACCTGAAATACAAAATCAACATATCTGTACACTGAGCACACTTGTAGGTTCATCCTGAACTAGGATTATGTTTGTACTTGCTGTATTTTGAAAAAAATGACTTTTTGAACCCAGCTTCTGAATCTTGGCCCATTTGCATCACCTCTTTCGGCCATAAGTCCGGAAGTCGAGCTCAGATGGTGGCGGTTCTGGTTCAGGGTATAGCCACATATCAGGGGAGAATGTGTGCCAAAGGGCAAGTGGATGGTACGACCGGTTTTGAAAATATCTTGTGATAAGTTTCGAAAAGAGTAGATTCGAGATAAACGCGGTTGAAGTCAACAGTGTAGGTAGTGACGACCAGAAAACACGGACTCTCGAGCCGTTTTGCAATTATGCTAATATTTATTTTTCAACATATTCTTTGTCGCGTTTTATGAATAAAAAACAAAAAATAAAATATAATGATAATAATAATATATATATACTATTTTTACATTGCTGACGCGCTATGCAACAGTGCTTACGTGCCATATCTCCCGCTCGACTTTTTCCTCGTGTCTTAAAACTGCTGCCATTTCGTCGATTCATACGACTTTGGGATGAAATTGGACTCAAAATGTTGGGAGTGGACAGGGCTTTCAAATTGAATAAAAAAAAAGATTTTTCGGACATTCCAAGGGTTACAGGTCCCCTTAATTAATTTCTAAGAATATTCCAGCGCCGTCCGCGTCGGTATGATATTCAATACCAGAATTTCAGCCTGAAGCAGTGGCAACCCAACACACAATTACACCTGTAGAGCCTCGGAAAACTTCGCGCCGCTTCGGGTTCTACGACGCGTGGTGCGGCGGCCGACTCCGACCGACTTGAATCTTCAGTCGCGTGGGATAAGTCGAGCGAGTAGCCGGTGCGACGTCGCGTCCCCACTCAGTTTTTACCGTGCGTTATAATCAGATGAACGCGTCTTGGCTAAAGTGATGTTTTGCAATTTAATGAGGAATACACCAGTCGCACCTAGGAGAGCATAGACTTGTAAGTAATTATAGAACCCTATCCTAGAACCTTTACAGTTGTTAGATCGCGATAGGCACGATATCCTGAAACTTTAGTTTCATACCAATCTGTCCGGTGATAATAATTGCATTGAAAATTTACGTATAGCGTACTCAAAGTCATTTGTTTTTCGTGAATCGTGAATTGTTTTGTACAGGGTGTAAAGTAGAGTTGTGTCGCCGTTTTGGTGGCTGATTCTCCACCTCGAGATCGGTCAAGATATGTAAAAACTTCGCGCCGCAAAACTGTCCTTGATAAAGGTCAATTTTTTTTCACTGGCTGTAAATATCCTACTAATTCAGCGGAACAAAAGTTTACGAGGAACCATGAATCGCAATGAAGCCCATCTTATCGGAAAACGAGTCCGAATTTTGGAAAATTCCCTAAATTCAGAGAAAAATTGAAACTTCGCAGGCATTTTCTGATGGGACGGGTTCGTTTGCGGACCCATGGTTCCGCAGAGACTTTTGTTCGTCTGAATTAGCAGGATTTTTACAGCCAATAAAAAATATTGACCTTGTCAAGGACAGTTTTGCGGCGCAAAGTTTTCACATATCTGAGCTGAGGTCGGTGAATAATTCTCTCGATCAAATTTATAGTATTTTTTCGCCTGTAAAATGCCGTCTACATTATACAAAAGGTGATAATAGTTTAATCTTGATAATCCGCGATCGTTGAAAATGAAATTGGCGTCCCATCATGTTATTCGTTCACGCCAAACACTTTTTACTTAAATGCAATCTGCATTTCCTTCCACTCGTCGCCTTTGAATTGTTCCCGTTGCGCTGTTAACTGTTTTCGGCTGCAGTTTTACTCGAATATTATTCACGATTATAAGTAGCTAACAATTGTATATCTCTCGTGAAATATCATAATAAGACGTAATAAAGATGAACGGTATCGTAAAATAATTGTGCCAGCAGAAAGTAAACACGAGCGAGTGAGCGAGTCGCGTAGACCTTGCGAGTTGTTTACATTCAGGCGAAATACGAAACAATCAGGCTGCATCTTTGTTTACATACGTAGGACGTGACCGCGGAACGTTGCTATTTATTGTTAATCCTATCTAATGAAATAATAATCTGATTATGCAGTTTACTACAGCTGTTCGGAAGTGCGGAGGCCGTCAATAATATAGACCAAATCTCCGATAAATCGAATAAGAGGTAAACTGCATTGATCACAAGAATCTTTCTAATGGTGTAACATTTTTATTCATAAGTTCGGTTATCGAATACATTTATTATTTCACCAGTATGGGTCGCATTTTTCAGATCGAAAAATACAATTATACTTTTCTTTTTTACGAATCACAACCTCCTGGAATATAATACGCGAATATATATTATATACATGCGAACGTCGTATCTCATTTTTTAATTTTTCTTTTCCATTCAACTTTTATTACGGCAACAAGTGCGACCCGTGGGTATATCATTTTTGTTTCTTCGATTTTCCTTTGGAAGAGAAATTGCCCGTATCGAGATAAGACCCGGTATATATTGCGTCAAGTTTTTCGTGAATAATAATTCATTAATATAATACTCGTTTGTTTTTCATCCATCACATTTCATTTTTTGAATCTTCTGAATCACTCATTTCTTTTTTCAATGTAGCCGTAAAGGCAATGGGGAGGTAAGGGGTGTCAAAAATCAGGGAAATAACGAAAATCGTAGTTGCACAATTTGGTTTGCATGGACCAAATCATTCGGACAGATAAAATATAAGATAAATGATAACACAATCTTAACGATTGTGGACGTCTAGTAGATTCTATATATAAAATTTTAGCCCCTTCTTTTCAAAGTTTAAATTCCATAGAATGGAATTCTATAAGAAGAAGATTCTCTGTCTGTATAAATATATGTCGCACTAACAATTCAACTGAATGTTCGATTGACGATTCATTTGAGTTCCTTTATGAATTTTTCACAGTATATAAGGAATCGGACTGACCCAGCAAAATTCTGATCCAGAAAATCTACAGAGAACTCGAAAAACAAATTAGTGGGATTGAAGGATCGGCGAACGAGGAACAGGTGAGCATTGAAACGAGATATAATTATATTAATATTCATCATTTATTCATATTCATCATCATTATCATTATTATTATTATTACTATTATTATTATTATTATTACAATTCGTTTATCAGGCAGGGGTGTGTACAGAAATACAAAATAAATTTGTAATTGGTATTTTTCTTTATCGTATCATCGATTACGTGTTGTTGTAAGAAAACTGAACCTGAGTAAAGAACCGTATTTATACGTATAGGGACGATATTCGTGCAGATTCCAGGATTAAATTTGTACATTTATCGAAATAATTTGTGAATCGAAAATTTAACTTGACCCCAAATGCTGCAGAAAATGCAATTGATCGTAGGGTAGGAACCTTGCCACTGTGAATTTGTATTGTGAGTAAAAATCGTCAAATATTCTATAATGATTATATTCGCTTGGAAATTCATGATTTCCGGTTGCAATAACGAAATTCTCAGTCTCAATTTATACGCGATCAGAGTGGCGCCGGTCGACGTCCCGACGCCTCATGGTTTAGGCATAATGTTCAATCCTTGTCCGACTCGAATCGGTACCGAAATTTATGGTTTCGAACGTTTCTCTTCGTGTGAAAATATTGCTATGGTAATCATATGAATGCGTTCGAATATTGAATTTTCTGCTTCTCTTTTGTGTTTCTATCGGATTGCAAAGAACGAGATGTGGTCAGGACCGATTATGGGAGAATTACACGTACAGAGAGTTGGAGAAAGAAAGCTGACCCAGAGCCGATTGGAATCACAGTAGGAGCCATGGTATGAGGGTGGACATGACAGCAAGGGAGCAATTGCGAAAGAGGTGAGAACGAGATACCTCCATGCCAATCTCTATTTTACCAAAGATATCTATTAGCTTTCATTCTTTCGTCCAACATATCGCGACAAACTGTTTTCTAACTCATCTCTTTCTTCTTTCTTCTTTCTATTCTCTGCTATGCCACAGCCGAGCAGACACATCGGAGTGCAATGGCTCTAACCCTGTTCGGCAGCGTCCGTGAGTTGCATGCTCTTTGGTAACGGGCTTCCTCTCCCTGGTACTCTCTTTTCTCTGTCGCGTGGCGTGGCGGTAACATTGTACAATCTCCGATTTCTTAGCTCAATTCAGATAGGCTCACTCACGACCGCAACTGAGCTCGCTTCCATAATCATAGATTCCTCTACAGGCGGCAATGTAACATTGTAACTGTTACTGCGCGGTCGAAATACAGATACTTATGTAGATTAATGCATAAACTCACTCTTGTGGCCCTTACGGCCCTTATCCGTTGCGAATCGCGGTGAGCATCGCGGCAGGAGGACATCCATCGCTCAATCGGTCTCCGCGATTATCATTTCCCTTGCTCGATTTGCTTGAATTCTTTCCGATTAAGTAGTGGATCCTCCTGAGGTTCAATTGATGCTTTATAAAGTCTAGGAACGTGTCCAGCATAAGAACGAATGATCTCCTAGCAAGATGTTTAAGTAGTCAATTCAAATATCAAATCAAAATATGAAATTGTAAAATCATCGAGGTATTGGGATATAACGATTATCAGGACTCGAGTAATATGACTATGGTAGTATGCGTCCGAGTATCTGAACATCAGGGTATATGAATATCAGCTTATGTAGCGTATCAAGATACTAGATTTTGGAATGTCGGATCCTCAGCCATGAGTCTATCAGTGTTTCAGCATATCACCTTATCACAATATCGGAATATCTGAATATCGGGGTATATGAATATCAGCCCATGCCAGTCATGTCAGCATATCAAGATACTGGATTTCAGATATCAAAACATCAAAAGTCAGTTTTAATTAGTCCGCTTAGAAAAAAGATTGACAATTTTTTTCTAGGATGTAACTAACCCGTTCTTTCCCCATAGCAAATTCAAGCGATTCCGATAGAAGAAAAAGTAGCTTCTTTGATATGGTTTCATTGAAATATAACTCATTTATTCAAAACCTTGTTCCCAGTTTTCTGTTGACACTCGTCACATAATTAAAATCGAACAATGTTCATACTCACGAAAAAGCTCACAATGAAAAGTACGAATTAACATCAATCTCTTTGATATTTGCCATTTCAAATGTTATCAACTTAATCAAATCCTGTCCCCAGTATTTTTGTCAGTCTATCTGAGATCAGTAGAATAGATCAATCTCTCTCCTAACAAATAATCTCCCTGTATCCAACTAACTGTAATCGCTTGAATGGGCAAAACGCATCTCTTCGTTTCCGCGCTTACGTGGAGCGCGGAAATGAGAGAGGCTGAGCCTGAAGACTTCACGTTGAAGAGAACGCCGACCGCCACGCCACCAAGCATTCTATGCATGCCTTGTTATCTTTACACCTTCTATACTTGAAAACTATCTGCCAATATCTATTTGCAACCTACAAAGATCTAGCCACTTTCTATCCCATGCTAAAGAGCAGATAGCGTCAAGTCTTCCTTCTCTCGCATGCCCTCCTTCATAGGCTGAATGCCATTCAATAAAGGACCACTCGGTACCATAGCTAATCAAAGTTCAATGAATGTCTTACATTCGTTATTTCCAATGACTCTTCCTGGAACGTAAGTATCTCTATGAGAATAATATGAATGCGTTCGATTATTAAACCTTCTGTTTCTCTTTAATGTTTCTCGCACATTGCAATGGACCAGTTGTGGTCAGGACCAATTATGGGAGATTCGCACCAACAGAGAGTTGAAGATGGAAAGCCGACCCAAAGCCGATTAGAATCCTAGTAGAAGCCATGGTATGGATGAGAACGAGATACCTCCTTGCCGATCTCTATTTTACCAAAGATAGCTATGAGCTTTCATTCTTTCGTCCAACATATTGTGAGGAACTGTTTTCTAACTCGTCTCTCTTTTTTTTCGTATTTTCAAATCAATTCATGAACCCCTCAAAAAGCTGGAGGTAGAAAATGAAAACAGGAATTGAGAGTATCGCTTGAAAATGTGCAATTTTTCAGTAATTTTATTTTTCAAAGTCTCTCTTCTATACATTTAAAATTTTAGTTTGTTCTTGTCGAAGTTCGAATTCGGTAAAATGAAACTGGGTTCATAAAAAAAAAATTCTCTTTCCGTATGAATATATGTCGCGTTAACAACTAAAATGAATGTTCGATTGACAATTCATTTGAGTTTCTTTATGAATTTTTCACAGTATATAAGGAATCGGACTGACCCAGCAAAATTCTGATCCAGAAAATCTACAGAGAACTCGAAAAACAAATTAGTGGGATTGAAGGATCGGCGAACGAGGAACAGGTGAGCATTGAAACGAGATATAATTATATTAATATTCATCATTTATTCATATTCATCATCATTATCATTATTATTATTATTACTATTATTATTATTATTATTACAATTCGTTTATCAGGCAGGGGTGTGTACAGAAATACAAAATAAATTTGTAATCGGTATTTTTCTCTATCGTATCACCGATTACGTGTTGTCAAAAATGTGTATCTGAGTAAAGAACCGTATTTAAAGATATAGGGACGATATAGGGACGATATTCCTGCAGATTCCAGGGTTAAATTTGTATTTTTATCGGAATGATTCGTGAATCGAAAATTCGACTTGACCCCAAATACTGCGAAAAAATGCAATCAACGGTAGTGTAAGATCCTCGCCACTATAAATGTGTACTCCGGGTAAAAATCGTAAAATATTCTATAATAAGAATATTCGCTTGAAAATTCATGACTTCCCGGTGAAATAACGAGATTTCCTTACTCTCACTTCGGTCTTATTTCATTTTTTAAACGTTGGCTTTTTCGAAATAAAAATTTCCCAGTCTTATTTACTTCTTTATAAACAGATCATTACGATTGTTGTCAAAATTCGGGTTCGAAATTCGCGCCAGGCGCGGAGGAAACCACGACCAATGAGGTGAGTTGCCAACGCATGCGCAGAAAACTGCTCCCGCGTTCCGGTCGTACCTCACGCCGGATTGCGGCGACTTTCATCCGCTAAAATTTTCAATCTCAATTTATACGTGATCAGAGTGGCGCCGGTCGACGTCTCGACGCCTTATAGTTTAGGCAAGATGCTATAATTCGATGTACGCTTCTTTGTTAAGGTAAGAGATTGTGATCTTGCGATTCAACGATCATTATCTAAGGGAAAAATAACTTGTCGCGGTTGACGGAGTTGCATGCCAGTTTGAATTTTTCTCCCGAATTGTCTCAACCGGTGGGTAGTGAATATATATATATATATATATTCATTCTACATTTTTCGTACTTCAGCGTAAATTCTTTATTTCATCGCGTAATAATATCGGGTCCGGGAAAAAGTCGTCATAAATGTAATGCGGTTAGATCGAAAATATTTCAAATATTCTATACGGCGAAAATCCAGGGGCATGACGGGAAAAAACATCCGACATCAGGCCATCTTTGTCGAAGCAATAAGCGGGGGAATAATCATCTCGTGTATATTAATGTTTTTGGGGTAATAAACGGACGTTGACATGATAAAAAAAGGTGAGAATAGTTTTATATTTGTATTCCGCGACCGTTGGAAGTAGAATTCAAGTCCGAGCTCGCAATTTATTGACAATAAAACGTTTTACAATAATACGTTTTCGGGTAAATTTTCTTGACCGTTGCGCAGTCAACTGTTCGCTGCAGTTATATACGTTATAATTATTAATTCTACTTGTAAGTAGCTAACAATTGCGTATCTTTCGAATCAGTTATCATATTATGATAGTCAATTACATTTCGAAGTATCGTGTAGAAGTTATGATCTGCGTATAATCGTATGTAATACGTAAATAGTCTGACAACGGATATACAATACAAATACGAGCGAGTTGAAGATGCACAAATCGCAAGTTTTTTACATTCGGACAAAGTTCGAAAATCTTTAGACCGGTTTTTTACTCATTTTCACGGCTTGACCGAACCTTCGAATAAACAATGCGAATCCTTATTATAACGAAACAATAATTTTGTTACAGAGACAAACTGTAGTATAGGTGAAAGATGCAGATCTCAAGTTCTGAAGCTGTTTATACGGATAAAATGCATCTTACCGATGAATGAAATGAGAGGTGAGCCACTAATTGAAATATTATTTATCTTTTCAGTCTCATTTCTAGATCGACATTGAGAATCATAATTTCTTTGTTTGGTGAAAAAAAAGAGATGATATAACATGAATAGTGATAGAAATATTTATCTGAAATTTATTTCTCATTTCTATCATTACTCTAATTTGGTTTAATTTTATTTCCCCAGAGTAAGTTGAATCTGGAGATCCCGAATATCTAATGGGCCGATGGAAACTGCGAGTGAGACTCCATTTCGGGATACGGGGCCCAAAGTGTTGGAAATTGAGGTGAGAATTGATTTACTTCGCCAGCAATCTTCCTCCTTATCACGTGATACTGACTCGTGAATCCTCCGATGATAGACGAAATTTATTGTCATTTTTATTCACAAGAATTATCCAAGTTCAATCGAGCAAAGAAATAAGATCGGATACACATCCTCGAGTTTATCACGAATAGTAATTGATTATAGTTTACTTGCTTGATTTTCGACTCATATTTCATCACCACAATTTTCTGAATCATTTCTTTCTATTTCAAGAAAGATAAGAGAAGATAATGAGAAAAGAAAGCATCGGAGACAGCATGAAAACAAATATCCGAGTACGAAAGTTCTATAGATGCTGCTGAAATGCATGGGGACAGATGTCGAGGGCCGATTATGAAAATCCAATCTCACCGATGAATTGATTAGAAGGTAAACAGCATTTTCAATTGCCTTTCTGCCTTTATGGTGAAGTTTAATCATTGTCTGACTCGAATCGGTACCTACATTCGTGATTTCCAACAGTTTTTATGTTTCGTGTGAAAATATCGCTATGAAAATTATATGAATGCGTTCGGAAAATAAATGTTCTGCTTCTCTTTTGTGTTTCTATCAGATTGCAATGGACCGGATGTGGTCGGGACCGATTTAGCGAGAACCTCGGCGAAAATTAGAGACAGGAGGACGATCCGAAGCTGATAGGAAGGTCGGAGCCATGGTCTGAGCAAGGGAGCAATTGCAAAAGAGGTGAGAAAAAGATACCTCCTCGCCAATCTCTATTTTACCAAAAATAGTTATGAGCTTTAATTTTTTTCGTCCAACATATCGTGACAAAGAATTTTCTAACTCATTTCTTTCTCCTTTCTTTCCCCTTTCCATGTTCCGGTACGTCAACAGCCAAGCAGACACATCCGAGTGCAATTGCTCTCTCCCTACTCGGCAGCGTCGGTGAGTCGCATGATTTTTGGTAACGGGCTTCCTTTCCTTGGTACTCTCTTTTCTCTATCGCGTGGCGTGGCGGTAACATTGTACAATCTCCGATTTCTTAGCTCAATTCAGATAGGCTCACTCTCGACCGCAACGGAGCTTGCTTACATAATCATAGAGATTCCCTTACAGACGGCAATGTAACATTATACTTGTTACTGCGCCCTCTCATTACAGATATACGTATAGCCAAATGCTTGAACTCAATTTCAAGGCCCTTACGGCCCTCATCCGTTGCGAATCGCGGTGAGCATCGCGGCAGGAGAACATCCATCGCTCAATCGGTTTCCATAATTATCATTCCCCTTGCCAGATTTGCTCGAATTCTTTCCGATTGAGTAGTGGATCCTCCTGAGGTTCAATTCATGCTTAAAAATCTCTAGGAGCGGGTCCGACATAAGAATGAACGACCCCCCTAGCAAGATGTTCGAGTAGAGTCCTTTACATGTACAACTAAAGATTCAAATATCAAAACATTCAAGTATGGAAATAAGAAAATATCAAACTATGAAAATATTGAAATATCAAAGGTCCACTTGAATTAGTCCGCTTAGAAGAAAAAGTTTGCAAACTTTGTCCAGGATGTACCTAACCCGTTCTTTCCCTACAGCAAATGAAACGGTAAGTCTCCGACCACGATGTGTGCAATGATTTTTATGCTTGTGTTGGAGAGAATCCGAAGCCGGTGATTTTTAGCTTTCCGTACAGGTGAATCGGGAAGGTAGGGCAACCCGTGGGAGGGTGGTTACGAGTCTGTGTGTGCGTGCCTGTATTATGCAGTATTTATGTAACATGCAAATCCGTTGGGTGGGTCTTGGGAACCAGGCGAGGGCAGGAAGGGTCGCGAAATGGGATGGTGGTGGACTAATATATTATTTTCCACAGCAAATTCAAGCGATCACAATATAAGAAAAAGTAGTAGCCGCCTCTTTTATATAATTTTTCTGGAATTTCACTTATTCATTCAAATACTTGTTATCCATTAGTATACCCATCGCCTAATTAGAATCAAATACTTTTCACACCCATAATATAATCAGAAGGAACATGAGTCTCCCTGTTATATATTTTTCACCTATTCGAATCCTTTGTTTCCAATATCAGTAGAATAAATCAATTTCTTCAATAAAGTATAATCTGTCTGCATTAAATGAGCTGTGATCGCTTGAATGGGCAAGATGCATCTCTTTATTTCCGCGCTTACGTGGGGCGCGGGGATAAGAGAGGCTGAGCCCGAAGACTTCACGTTGAAGAGGACGCCGACCGTCACGCCACCAAAAATATTCTATGCTTGCCTTGAAATCTTTACACCTTTCTCACTTGACGACTATCTGCCAATAACGATTTGCCAATTTTAAATATCTAGCCAATTTCTATCCAATATATACCCAACAGCAGATAGCGTCAAGTCTTCCTTTCCTCGCATGCCTTTCTTCTTATGCTCAATGCTATCTTATGGAGCATTTTATATCGTTACTAATCTTGTACTTTGAAAATTTTCCAGACTTCCACAGGTTCACTAATGCTTTATTTTCTTTCAGGGTATTCTAAGATTAATCAATTCTCTTCTTTCAGGGTATTTTAAGATTAATCAATTCTCTTCTTTCAGGGTATTTTAAGATTAATCAATTCTCTTCTTTCAGGGTATTTTAAGAGATTAACACCGATCTACGATCGGTGTTAACAATTAGGGACGAATTAATCACCTTTCTGTTACAGTTCCGCCACATGACTATATAATTGTCGTTAAAAATTGATGTGAAAAAATGTGTATGGCGAATTTTATCAACAGAAATAAGGCAATTTATTTGAGGATCGGAAGAGGGCCTATATTTCGTTGCTGTCCTACGATTTATCTCAATGTGAGTAGCCGACAATTGTAGTATAATTTAAAGAAAGAATTAGGATTCGAAAAGTGAGAACTTTTTTGCTACACAAAATTATGGCAACATATTATTCCTCCACATTGCTTAATCTCGTGTCTCTCCATGTTTCGGTTACAGTTCAGATTTCTGAAGAATCGTAAGAATGAAGCTTGGAAGATCCCATTATAGACCATGGGACCCATGGATGACCAGCAGGGAAACATTATTTCTGTTCAAGAATCAAGAATTAATGGTAAGCGCGCAGAAGCTTTTCTTGTATTCGCAATCTTATCCCTGTAATCGAACTTCGATTTGCCATTTAATTGTTGAATTTCTTTGGTCCTCAGACGGTGCGTCCCGGTATCTCCATCCCTGCAGAAGTGCAGTCTAACGAGGCATTTATGGAATATGGGATTGAAGGGAATCTGAAAGTGGTAGGAATCAGATATCTATATGGGGAATTCCACGAAACGTTTGATTTTCTCAAAAAGTGTAACTCGATTTTATATTTTCAAGCACACGTCTCAAACCTTGTCGGGCATTATTCTTGTAGACTATAATAAGTGAAGAATACACTCGCGTTACTCATTTTTATTGATACGTTAAGAATTATAGTTACGGTGAAAATATCTCAAAATCGTTTTTCTTTACGAAAAAGATTAATTTATCTTAATTTCATGGTTATAACTTATAACATGGTTTTTTATTTAATAATTTTTTTTTTTTCAATTCTCTTTTTTCTCATTTTTTTTTTCATTTTTATTCTTTTTTTACTTACGATACAAATACGCGTTCGTATCGATGAAATCTGAAAAATTGTACATTTCAATGCTATCTTTAACATTTCACAAAAATATTCGAATATTTATTGATCAAATAAAACTTCATATAACATTAGAAGTACCGAAAGTTTAATGTGAGGATTTTCGAAGTAGATATCTACCATAAAGGTTTACAAAATACAGGACATTTTAACGAGAAAGAAATAACATTGGAGCTGTGCTAACGAAGAAACATGATTTCAAAAAATCTTTACGCAGTATAGATTCAAATATTTCGACTTCCAGCTTCATCATTTTTTATGGCACATTGATTTTGGAACCATGCTTCCTTTTGTTTTTTGTAAAGCTACCAGGACGTGGAATCCGAATTTCAACTTTTAGATTCCTCAAAAAGTTATAAACAAAAAAGTAGAAAATATGTAAACGACCAAAAATGAAGTATCGCTACTTTGAGTGCGAATTATGGTGAAATGTCGAATTGCACACTTATATAACATCAATTACTTCAAAAGTCATAATTATAAGAAGATTTTACCAAATTTCCAAATCAATTCATATACCCCTCAAAAAGCTGGAGGTAGAAAATGAAAACAGGAATTGAGAGTATCGCTTGAAAATGTGCAATTTTTCAGTAATTTTATTTTTCAAAGTCTCTCTTCTATACATTTAAAATTTTAGTTTGTTCTTGTCGAAGTTCGAATTCGATAAAATGAAATTGGGTTCATAAAAAAAAATTCTCTTTCCGTATGAATATATGTCGCGTTAACAACTAAAATGAATGTTCGATTGACAATTCATTTGAGTTTCTTTATGAATTTTTCACAGTATATAAGGAATCGGACTGACCCAGCAAAATTCTGATCCAGAAAATCTACAGAGAACTCGAAAAACAAATTAGTGGGATTGAAGGATCGGCGAACGAGGAACAGGTGAGCATTGAAACGAGATATAATTATATTAATATTCATCATTTATTCATATTCATCATCATTATCATTATTATTATTATTACTATTATTATTATTATTATTACAATTCGTTTATCAGGCAGGGGTGTGTACAGAAATACAAAATAAATTTGTAATCGGTATTTTTCTCTATCGTATCACCGATTACGTGTTGTCAAAAATGTGTATCTGAGTAAAGAACCGTATTTAAAGATATAGGGACGATATAGGGACGATATTCCTGCAGATTCCAGGGTTAAATTTGTATTTTTATCGGAATGATTCGTGAATCGAAAATTCGACTTGACCCCAAATACTGCGAAAAAATGCAATCAACGGTAGTGTAAGATCCTCGCCACTATAAATGTGTACTCCGGGTAAAAATCGTAAAATATTCTATAATAAGAATATTCGCTTGAAAATTCATGACTTCCCGGTGAAATAACGAGATTTCCTTACTCTCACTTCGGTCTTATTTCATTTTTTAAACGTTGGCTTTTTCGAAATAAAAATTTCCCAGTCTTATTTACTTCTTTATAAACAGATCATTACGATTGTTGTCAAAATTCGGGTTCGAAATTCGCGCCAGGCGCGGAGGAAACCACGACCAATGAGGTGAGTTGCCAACGCATGCGCAGAAAACTGCTCCCGCGTTCCGGTCGTACCTCACGCCGGATTGCGGCGACTTTCATCCGCTAAAATTTTCAATCTCAATTTATACGTGATCAGAGTGGCGCCGGTCGACGTCTCGACGCCTTATAGTTTAGGCAAGATGCTATAATTCGATGTACGCTTCTTTGTTAAGGTAAGAGATTGTGATCTTGCGATTCAACGATCATTATCTAAGGGAAAAATAACTTGTCGCGGTTGACGGAGTTGCATGCCAGTTTGAATTTTTCTCCCGAATTGTCTCAACCGGTGGGTAGTGAATATATATATATATATATATTCATTCTACATTTTTCGTACTTCAGCGTAAATTCTTTATTTCATCGCGTAATAATATCGGGTCCGGGAAAAAGTCGTCATAAATGTAATGCGGTTAGATCGAAAATATTTCAAATATTCTATACGGCGAAAATCCAGGGGCATGACGGGAAAAAACATCCGACATCAGGCCATCTTTGTCGAAGCAATAAGCGGGGGAATAATCATCTCGTGTATATTAATGTTTTTGGGGTAATAAACGGACGTTGACATGATAAAAAAAGGTGAGAATAGTTTTATATTTGTATTCCGCGACCGTTGGAAGTAAAATTCAAGTCCGAGCTCGCAATTTATTGACAATAAAACGTTTTACAATAATACGTTTTCGGATAAATTTTCTTGACCGTTGCGCAGTTAACTGTTCGCTGCGGTTATATACGTTATAATTATTAATTCTACTTGTAAGTAGCTAACAATTGCGTATCTTTCGAATCAGTTATCATATTATGATAGTCAATTACATTTCGAAGTATCGTGTAGAAGTTATGATCTGCGTATAATCGTATGTAATACGTAAATAGTCTAACAACGGATATACAATACAAATACGAGCGAGTTGAAGATGCACAAATCGCAAGTTTTTTACATTCGGACAAAGTTCGAAAATCTTTAGACCGGTTTTTTACTCATTTTCACGGCTTGACCGAACCTTCGAATAAACAATGCGAATCCTTATTATAACGAAACAATAATTTTGTTACAGAGACAAACTGTAGTATAGGTGAAAGATGCAGATCTCAAGTTCTGAAGCTGTTTATACGGATAAAATGCATCTTACCGATGAATGAAATGAGAGGTGAGCCACTAATTGAAATATTATTTATCTTTTCAGTCTCATTTCTAGATCGACATTGAGAATCATAATTTCTTTGTTTGGTGAAAAAAAAGAGATGATATAACATGAATAGTGATAGAAATATTTATCTGAAATTTATTTCTCATTTCTATCATTACTCTAATTTGGTTTAATTTTATTTCCCCAGAGTAAGTTGAATCTGGAGATCCCGAATATCTAATGGGCCGATGGAAACTGCGAGTGAGACTCCATTTCGGGATACGGGGCCCAAAGTGTTGGAAATTGAGGTGAGAATTGATTTACTTCGCCAGCAATCTTCCTCCTTATCACGTGATACTGACTCGTGAATCCTCCGATGATAGACGAAATTTATTGTCATTTTTATTCACAAGAATTATCCAAGTTCAATCGAGCAAAGAAATAAGATCGGATACACATCCTCGAGTTTATCACGAATAGTAATTGATTATAGTTTACTTGCTTGATTTTCGACTCATATTTCATCACCACAATTTTCTGAATCATTTCTTTCTATTTCAAGAAAGATAAGAGAAGATAATGAGAAAAGAAAGCATCGGAGACAGCATGAAAACAAATATCCGAGTACAAAAGTTCTATAGATGCTGCTGAAATGCATGGGGACAGATGTCGAGGGCCGATTATGAAAATCCAATCTCACCGATGAATTGATTAGAAGGTAAACAGCATTTTCAATTGCCTTTCTGCCTTTATGGTGAAGTTTAATCATTGTCTGACTCGAATCGGTACCTACATTCGTGATTTCCAACAGTTTTTATGTTTCGTGTGAAAATATCGCTATGAAAATTATATGAATGCGTTCGGAAAATAAATGTTCTGCTTCTCTTTTGTGTTTCTATCAGATTGCAATGGACCGGATGTGGTCGGGACCGATCTAGCGAGAACCTCGGCGAAAATTAGAGACAGGAGGACGATCCGAAGCTGATAGGAAGGTCGGAGCCATGGTCTGAGCAAGGGAGCAATTGCAAAAGAGGTGAGAAAAAGATACCTCCTCGCCAATTTCTATTTTACCAAAAATAGTTATGAGCTTTCATTTTTTTCGTCCAACATATCGTGACAAAGAATTTTCTAACTCATTTCTTTCTCCTTTCTTTCCCCTTTCCATGTTCCGGTACGTCAACAGCCAAGCAGACACATCCGAGTGCAATTGCTCTCTCCCTACTCGGCAGCGTCGGTGAGTCGCATGATTTTTGGTAACGGGCTTCCTTTCCTTGGTACTCTCTTTTCTCTATCGCGTGGCGTGGCGGTAACATTGTACAATCTCCGATTTCTTAGCTCAATTCAGATAGGCTCACTCTCGACCGCAACGGAGCTTGCTTACATAATCATAGAGATTCCCTTACAGACGGCAATGTAACATTATACTTGTTACTGCGCCCTCTCATTACAGATATACGTATAGCCAAATGCTTGAACTCAATTTCAAGGCCCTTACGGCCCTCATCCGTTGCGAATCGCGGTGAGCATCGCGGCAGGAGAACATCCATCGCTCAATCGGTTTCCATAATTATCATTCCCCTTGCCAGATTTGCTCGAATTCTTTCCGATTGAGTAGTGGATCCTCCTGAGGTTCAATTCATGCTTAAAAATCTCTAGGAGCGGGTCCGACATAAGAATGAACGACCCCCCTAGCAAGATGTTCGAGTAGAGTCCTTTACATGTACAACTAAAGATTCAAATATCAAAACATTCAAGTATGGAAATAAGAAAATATCAAACTATGAAAATATTGAAATATCAAAGGTCCACTTGAATTAGTCCGCTTAGAAGAAAAAGTTTGCAAACTTTGTCCAGGATGTACCTAACCCGTTCTTTCCCTACAGCAAATGAAACGGTAAGTCTCCGACCACGATGTGTGCAATGATTTTTATGCTTGTGTTGGAGAGAATCCGAAGCCGGTGATTTTTAGCTTTCCGTACAGGTGAATCGGGAAGGTAGGGCAACCGTGGGAGGGTGGTTACGAGTCTGTGTGTGCGTGCCTGTATTATGCAGTATTTATGTAACATGCAAATCCGTTGGGTGGGTCTTGGGAACCAGGCGAGGGCAGGAAGGGTCGCGAAATGGGATGGTGGTGGACTAATATATTATTTTCCACAGCAAATTCAAGCGATCACAATATAAGAAAAAGTAGTAGCCGCCTCTTTTATATAATTTTTCTGGAATTTCACTTATTCATTCAAATACTTGTTATCCATTAGTATACCCATCGCCTAATTAGAATCAAATACTTTTCACACCCATAATATAATCAGAAGGAACATGAGTCTCCCTGTTATATATTTTTCACCTATTCGAATCCTTTGTTTCCAATATCAGTAGAATAAATCAATTTCTTCAATAAATTATAATCTGTCTGCATTAAATGAGCTGTGATCGCTTGAATGGGCAAGATGCATCTCTTTATTTCCGCGCTTACGTGGGGCGCGGGGATAAGAGAGGCTGAGCCCGAAGACTTCACGTTGAAGAGGACGCCGACCGTCACGCCACCAAAAATATTCTATGCTTGCCTTGAAATCTTTACACCTTTCTCACTTGACGACTATCTGCCAATAACGATTTGCCAATTTTAAATATCTAGCCAATTTCTATCCAATATATACCCAACAGCAGATAGCGTCAAGTCTTCCTTTCCTCGCATGCCTTTCTTCTTATGCTCAATGCTATCTTATGGAGCATTTTATATCGTTACTAATCTTGTACTTTGAAAATTTTCCAGACTTCCACAGGTTCACTAATGCTTTATTTTCTTTCAGGGTATTCTAAGATTAATCAATTCTCTTCTTTCAGGGTATTTTAAGATTAATCAATTCTCTTCTTTCAGGGTATTTTAAGATTAATCAATTCTCTTCTTTCAGGGTATTTTAAGAGATTAACACCGATCTACGATCGGTGTTAACAATTAGGGACGAATTAATCACCTTTCTGTTACAGTTCCGCCACATGACTATATAATTGTCGTTAAAAATTGATGTGAAAAAATGTGTATGGCGAATTTTATCAACAGAAATAAGGCAATTTATTTGAGGATCGGAAGAGGGCCTATATTTCGTTGCTGTCCTACGATTTATCTCAATGTGAGTAGCCGACAATTGTAGTATAATTTAAAGAAAGAATTAGGATTCGAAAAGTGAGAACTTTTTTGCTACACAAAATTATGGCAACATATTATTCCTCCACATTGCTTAATCTCGTGTCTCTCCATGTTTCGGTTACAGTTCAGATTTCTGAAGAATCGTAAGAATGAAGCTTGGAAGATCCCATTATAGACCATGGGACCCATGGATGACCAGCAGGGAAACATTATTTCTGTTCAAGAATCAAGAATTAATGGTAAGCGCGCAGAAGCTTTTCTTGTATTCGCAATCTTATCCCTGTAATCGAACTTCGATTTGCCATTTAATTGTTGAATTTCTTTGGTCCTCAGACGGTGCGTCCCGGTATCTCCATCCCTGCAGAAGTGCAGTCTAACGAGGCATTTATGGAATATGGGATTGAAGGGAATCTGAAAGTGGTAGGAATCAGATATCTATATGGGGAATTCCACGAAACGTTTGATTTTCTCAAAAAGTGTAACTCGATTTTATATTTTCAAGCACACGTCTCAAACCTTGTCGGGCATTATTCTTGTAGACTATAATAAGTGAAGAATACACTCGCGTTACTCATTTTTATTGATACGTTAAGAATTATAGTTACGGTGAAAATATCTCAAAATCGTTTTTCTTTACGAAAAAGATTAATTTATCTTAATTTCATGGTTATAACTTATAACATGGTTTTTTATTTAATAATTTTTTTTTTTTCAATTCTCTTTTTTCTCATTTTTTTTTTCATTTTTATTCTTTTTTTACTTACGATACAAATACGCGTTCGTATCGATGAAATCTGAAAAATTGTACATTTCAATGCTATCTTTAACATTTCACAAAAATATTCGAATATTTATTGATCAAATAAAACTTCATATAACATTAGAAGTACCGAAAGTTTAATGTGAGGATTTTCGAAGTAGATATCTACCATAAAGGTTTACAAAATACAGGACATTTTAACGAGAAAGAAATAACATTGGAGCTGTGCTAACGAAGAAACATGATTTCAAAAAATCTTTACGCAGTATAGATTCAAATATTTCGACTTCCAGCTTCATCATTTTTTATGGCACATTGATTTTGGAACCATGCTTCCTTTTGTTTTTTGTAAAGCTACCAGGACGTGGAATCCGAATTTCAACTTTTAGATTCCTCAAAAAGTTATAAACAAAAAAGTAGAAAATATGTAAACGACCAAAAATGAAGTATCGCTACTTTGAGTGCGAATTATGGTGAAATGTCGAATTGCACACTTATATAACATCAATTACTTCAAAAGTCATAATTATAAGAAGATTTTACCAAATTTCCAAATCAATTCATATACCCCTCAAAAAGCTGGAGGTAGAAAATGAAAACAGGAATTGAGAGTATCGCTTGAAAATGTGCAATTTTTCAGTAATTTTATTTTTCAAAGTCTCTCTTCTATACATTTAAAATTTTAGTTTGTTCTTGTCGAAGTTCGAATTCGATAAAATGAAATTGGGTTCATAAAAAAAAATTCTCTTTCCGTATGAATATATGTCGCGTTAACAACTAAAATGAATGTTCGATTGACAATTCATTTGAGTTTCTTTATGAATTTTTCACAGTATATAAGGAATCGGACTGACCCAGCAAAATTCTGATCCAGAAAATCTACAGAGAACTCGAAAAACAAATTAGTGGGATTGAAGGATCGGCGAACGAGGAACAGGTGAGCATTGAAACGAGATATAATTATATTAATATTCATCATTTATTCATATTCATCATCATTATCATTATTATTATTATTACTATTATTATTATTATTATTACAATTCGTTTATCAGGCAGGGGTGTGTACAGAAATACAAAATAAATTTGTAATCGGTATTTTTCTCTATCGTATCACCGATTACGTGTTGTCAAAAATGTGTATCTGAGTAAAGAACCGTATTTAAAGATATAGGGACGATATAGGGACGATATTCCTGCAGATTCCAGGGTTAAATTTGTATTTTTATCGGAATGATTCGTGAATCGAAAATTCGACTTGACCCCAAATACTGCGAAAAAATGCAATCAACGGTAGTGTAAGATCCTCGCCACTATAAATGTGTACTCCGGGTAAAAATCGTAAAATATTCTATAATAAGAATATTCGCTTGAAAATTCATGACTTCCCGGTGAAATAACGAGATTTCCTTACTCTCACTTCGGTCTTATTTCATTTTTTAAACGTTGGCTTTTTCGAAATAAAAATTTCCCAGTCTTATTTACTTCTTTATAAACAGATCATTACGATTGTTGTCAAAATTCGGGTTCGAAATTCGCGCCAGGCGCGGAGGAAACCACGACCAATGAGGTGAGTTGCCAACGCATGCGCAGAAAACTGCTCCCGCGTTCCGGTCGTACCTCACGCCGGATTGCGGCGACTTTCATCCGCTAAAATTTTCAATCTCAATTTATACGTGATCAGAGTGGCGCCGGTCGACGTCTCGACGCCTTATAGTTTAGGCAAGATGCTATAATTCGATGTACGCTTCTTTGTTAAGGTAAGAGATTGTGATCTTGCGATTCAACGATCATTATCTAAGGGAAAAATAACTTGTCGCGGTTGACGGAGTTGCATGCCAGTTTGAATTTTTCTCCCGAATTGTCTCAACCGGTGGGTAGTGAATATATATATATATATATATTCATTCTACATTTTTCGTACTTCAGCGTAAATTCTTTATTTCATCGCGTAATAATATCGGGTCCGGGAAAAAGTCGTCATAAATGTAATGCGGTTAGATCGAAAATATTTCAAATATTCTATACGGCGAAAATCCAGGGGCATGACGGGAAAAAACATCCGACATCAGGCCATCTTTGTCGAAGCAATAAGCGGGGGAATAATCATCTCGTGTATATTAATGTTTTTGGGGTAATAAACGGACGTTGACATGATAAAAAAAGGTGAGAATAGTTTTATATTTGTATTCCGCGACCGTTGGAAGTAAAATTCAAGTCCGAGCTCGCAATTTATTGACAATAAAACGTTTTACAATAATACGTTTTCGGATAAATTTTCTTGACCGTTGCGCAGTTAACTGTTCGCTGCGGTTATATACGTTATAATTATTAATTCTACTTGTAAGTAGCTAACAATTGCGTATCTTTCGAATCAGTTATCATATTATGATAGTCAATTACATTTCGAAGTATCGTGTAGAAGTTATGATCTGCGTATAATCGTATGTAATACGTAAATAGTCTAACAACGGATATACAATACAAATACGAGCGAGTTGAAGATGCACAAATCGCAAGTTTTTTACATTCGGACAAAGTTCGAAAATCTTTAGACCGGTTTTTTACTCATTTTCACGGCTTGACCGAACCTTCGAATAAACAATGCGAATCCTTATTATAACGAAACAATAATTTTGTTACAGAGACAAACTGTAGTATAGGTGAAAGATGCAGATCTCAAGTTCTGAAGCTGTTTATACGGATAAAATGCATCTTACCGATGAATGAAATGAGAGGTGAGCCACTAATTGAAATATTATTTATCTTTTCAGTCTCATTTCTAGATCGACATTGAGAATCATAATTTCTTTGTTTGGTGAAAAAAAAGAGATGATATAACATGAATAGTGATAGAAATATTTATCTGAAATTTATTTCTCATTTCTATCATTACTCTAATTTGGTTTAATTTTATTTCCCCAGAGTAAGTTGAATCTGGAGATCCCGAATATCTAATGGGCCGATGGAAACTGCGAGTGAGACTCCATTTCGGGATACGGGGCCCAAAGTGTTGGAAATTGAGGTGAGAATTGATTTACTTCGCCAGCAATCTTCCTCCTTATCACGTGATACTGACTCGTGAATCCTCCGATGATAGACGAAATTTATTGTCATTTTTATTCACAAGAATTATCCAAGTTCAATCGAGCAAAGAAATAAGATCGGATACACATCCTCGAGTTTATCACGAATAGTAATTGATTATAGTTTACTTGCTTGATTTTCGACTCATATTTCATCACCACAATTTTCTGAATCATTTCTTTCTATTTCAAGAAAGATAAGAGAAGATAATGAGAAAAGAAAGCATCGGAGACAGCATGAAAACAAATATCCGAGTACAAAAGTTCTATAGATGCTGCTGAAATGCATGGGGACAGATGTCGAGGGCCGATTATGAAAATCCAATCTCACCGATGAATTGATTAGAAGGTAAACAGCATTTTCAATTGCCTTTCTGCCTTTATGGTGAAGTTTAATCATTGTCTGACTCGAATCGGTACCTACATTCGTGATTTCCAACAGTTTTTATGTTTCGTGTGAAAATATCGCTATGAAAATTATATGAATGCGTTCGGAAAATAAATGTTCTGCTTCTCTTTTGTGTTTCTATCAGATTGCAATGGACCGGATGTGGTCGGGACCGATCTAGCGAGAACCTCGGCGAAAATTAGAGACAGGAGGACGATCCGAAGCTGATAGGAAGGTCGGAGCCATGGTCTGAGCAAGGGAGCAATTGCAAAAGAGGTGAGAAAAAGATACCTCCTCGCCAATTTCTATTTTACCAAAAATAGTTATGAGCTTTCATTTTTTTCGTCCAACATATCGTGACAAAGAATTTTCTAACTCATTTCTTTCTCCTTTCTTTCCCCTTTCCATGTTCCGGTACGTCAACAGCCAAGCAGACACATCCGAGTGCAATTGCTCTCTCCCTACTCGGCAGCGTCGGTGAGTCGCATGATTTTTGGTAACGGGCTTCCTTTCCTTGGTACTCTCTTTTCTCTATCGCGTGGCGTGGCGGTAACATTGTACAATCTCCGATTTCTTAGCTCAATTCAGATAGGCTCACTCTCGACCGCAACGGAGCTTGCTTACATAATCATAGAGATTCCCTTACAGACGGCAATGTAACATTATACTTGTTACTGCGCCCTCTCATTACAGATATACGTATAGCCAAATGCTTGAACTCAATTTCAAGGCCCTTACGGCCCTCATCCGTTGCGAATCGCGGTGAGCATCGCGGCAGGAGAACATCCATCGCTCAATCGGTTTCCATAATTATCATTCCCCTTGCCAGATTTGCTCGAATTCTTTCCGATTGAGTAGTGGATCCTCCTGAGGTTCAATTCATGCTTAAAAATCTCTAGGAGCGGGTCCGACATAAGAATGAACGACCCCCCTAGCAAGATGTTCGAGTAGAGTCCTTTACATGTACAACTAAAGATTCAAATATCAAAACATTCAAGTATGGAAATAAGAAAATATCAAACTATGAAAATATTGAAATATCAAAGGTCCACTTGAATTAGTCCGCTTAGAAGAAAAAGTTTGCAAACTTTGTCCAGGATGTACCTAACCCGTTCTTTCCCTACAGCAAATGAAACGGTAAGTCTCCGACCACGATGTGTGCAATGATTTTTATGCTTGTGTTGGAGAGAATCCGAAGCCGGTGATTTTTAGCTTTCCGTACAGGTGAATCGGGAAGGTAGGGCAACCCGTGGGAGGGTGGTTACGAGTCTGTGTGTGCGTGCCTGTATTATGCAGTATTTATGTAACATGCAAATCCGTTGGGTGGGTCTTGGGAACCAGGCGAGGGCAGGAAGGGTCGCGAAATGGGATGGTGGTGGACTAATATATTATTTTCCACAGCAAATTCAAGCGATCACAATATAAGAAAAAGTAGTAGCCGCCTCTTTTATATAATTTTTCTGGAATTTCACTTATTCATTCAAATACTTGTTATCCATTAGTATACCCATCGCCTAATTAGAATCAAATACTTTTCACACCCATAATATAATCAGAAGGAACATGAGTCTCCCTGTTATATATTTTTCACCTATTCGAATCCTTTGTTTCCAATATCAGTAGAATAAATCAATTTCTTCAATAAATTATAATCTGTCTGCATTAAATGAGCTGTGATCGCTTGAATGGGCAAGATGCATCTCTTTATTTCCGCGCTTACGTGGGGCGCGGGGATAAGAGAGGCTGAGCCCGAAGACTTCACGTTGAAGAGGACGCCGACCGTCACGCCACCAAAAATATTCTATGCTTGCCTTGAAATCTTTACACCTTTCTCACTTGACGACTATCTGCCAATAACGATTTGCCAATTTTAAATATCTAGCCAATTTCTATCCAATATATACCCAACAGCAGATAGCGTCAAGTCTTCCTTTCCTCGCATGCCTTTCTTCTTATGCTCAATGCTATCTTATGGAGCATTTTATATCGTTACTAATCTTGTACTTTGAAAATTTTCCAGACTTCCACAGGTTCACTAATGCTTTATTTTCTTTCAGGGTATTCTAAGATTAATCAATTCTCTTCTTTCAGGGTATTTTAAGATTAATCAATTCTCTTCTTTCAGGGTATTTTAAGATTAATCAATTCTCTTCTTTCAGGGTATTTTAAGAGATTAACACCGATCTACGATCGGTGTTAACAATTAGGGACGAATTAATCACCTTTCTGTTACAGTTCCGCCACATGACTATATAATTGTCGTTAAAAATTGATGTGAAAAAATGTGTATGGCGAATTTTATCAACAGAAATAAGGCAATTTATTTGAGGATCGGAAGAGGGCCTATATTTCGTTGCTGTCCTACGATTTATCTCAATGTGAGTAGCCGACAATTGTAGTATAATTTAAAGAAAGAATTAGGATTCGAAAAGTGAGAACTTTTTTGCTACACAAAATAATGGCACCATCATTTCTGCATTGCTACATCTCGTGTTACTATACACTCTCGTGTTTTCGTTACAGTTCAGGATTCCGAAAGATCGTACAAACGAAGTGTCAGAGTCCGATTATGTACAGATACCTTGGATTATAGACTATGTGGCGAATATACGACCTGCAGGGAAACATCATTTTCGTCTGCAGATCAAAAATTACTGGTAAGCGCGCAGAAGTGCTTTATACAAAGTTATGGCAATACCATTCCTCAATTGCTACATCTCTTCTTCCTCTATATTTCCGTAGCAATTCAGTACAAGGGCCTGCGAAATTCCGGAGGATCATGAAGCGCGGAAAAGTGAAATTAATAATATTTCGGACCATAGTCCAAAGACTGATCAATGATCAGTATCAAATTAAGAATGTTTTAATCACCTTTTTGTTGCAGCTCGGCCAGAAGACACCTACATCTGCGATAATCGATCAGTAGTTGATATAATCAATTATCAGGACGTTTTAATATTTTTTCTTGTTGCAGTTTGGTCTGGAGAGACTCACAGCCAGAATGACCGATCAGTGGTTGGTATAATTAATTATAAGGACTTTCTAATATTTTCTTTCGTTGCAGTCCGGCCTGGAGAGACTGTCAGCTCGGAGGACTGATCAGTGGTTGGTATGAGCAATTATAAGGACGTTTTAATCATCTTTTTGTTGCAGTTCTTCCAAAAACGACTTACAACTGCAACGGTTGATCGGTAGTTGGTAAGAATAATTAGAGAAGTGTCGCAATCATCTCGCTGTTGCTGATTCGCTGGTGAAGACTGGACAGAGCGATGACCATCGATCAGAATTCAATTTCATAATTTATGTGATCTAAATACTCTTATATTTTGCAGGTTTCAAAGGTTCTTCAGGTTCTCCGGGTACCCCAAGCTATACACCACTTCTTCAAGTACCACGGTACTTACGAATTTGATTGATTCTATGCTTCTCTATTATCTTTTCTTACTTGAATTAATATTATTACCAACTTTTTCTTTTTTCAATTAATTATAACTATTCTTATAATTATTCATATTGTGCATCGGAAATGATTTTGCTGCATCTTTCTTCTGTATTTCTATGAAAAATGATCATGTGTGCTACTTTCTGATTAATTCATTCATTCATTGTGTTTCATCCAAACTATTTATTTATTGAAATTTGACTAATACTTCTTACATTTTACAGCTCTTATAGGTTCTACGAGATCTATAAATATTATCGTTTCTATGCTTTTCTGTTCTTCCTTCTCTCTCGTGTAATTGATATTATCATTGACTGTTTCTTTTTTTTGAAATAATTCTAACTATCCTTATAATTATTTATATTGTGCATCGAAAATTATTTTGCTGCATCTTTCTTCTGTATTTCTATGAAAAATGATCATGTGTGCTACTTTCTGATTAATTCATTCATTCATTGTGTTTCATCCAAACTATTTATTTATTGAAATTTGACTAATACTTCTTACATTTTACAGCTCTTATAGGTTCTACGAGATCTATAAATATTATCGTTTCTATGCTTTTCTGTTCTTCCTTCTCTCTCGTGTAATTGATATTATCATTGACTGTTTCTTTTTTTTGAAATAATTCTAACTATCCTTATAATTATTTATATTGTGCATCGAAAATTATTTTGCTGCATCTTTCTTCTGTATTTCTATGAAAAATGATCATGTGTGCTACTTTCTGATTAATTCATTCATTCATTGTGTTTCATCCAAACTATTTATTTATTGAAATTTGACTAATACTTCTTACATTTTACAGCTCTTATAGGTTCTACGAGATCTATAAATATTATCGTTTCTATGCTTTTCTGTTCTTCCTTCTCTCTCGTGTAATTGATATTATCATTGACTGTTTCTTTTTTTTGAAATAATTCTAACTATCCTTATAATTATTTATATTGTGCATCGAAAATTATTTTGCTGCATCTTTCTTCTGTATTTCTATGAAAAATGATCATGTGTGCTACTTTCTGATTAATTCATTCATTCATTGTGTTTCATCCAAACTATTTATTTATTGAAATTTGACTAATACTTCTTACATTTTACAGCTCTTATAGGTTCTACGAGATCTATAAATATTATCGTTTCTATGCTTTTCTGTTCTTCCTTCTCTCTCGTGTAATTGATATTATCATTGACTGTTTCTTTTTTTTTAATAAATTATAACTATCCTTATAATTATTTATATTGTGCATCGAAAATTATTTTGCTGCATCTTTCTTCTGTATTTCTATGAAAAATAATCATGTGTGCTATTTTCTAATCAATTCATTCATTCGTCATCTTTCATTCAAACTATTAATTTATTGAAATTTGACTAATTTTTGTTATATTCTATAGTTCCGGCAGGTTTTCAAGTGCTCCAAGTTCTTCGAGTTGTACAGGATCTGCGGGTTTCATCAATTTAATGTTGCGACCAACTAATTCTTGTCATTCTGCGAAGCCAGTTGGAAACGGCTCACATAACTAGTGAGAATTTAATGTATTAATTGAATCTATGATCTGGACTAAAATCTTTATTTTTCAGGCGGGGGGTGGTGTTGGTTGCCTTCTCGTGGTGCCCCCTGGACAAATGCGCTCATTTCATGACCCAACAGATAATAATAATACTAGGAAATGTTGCATATTGCATAGTCGAAAAATTCCGTATACATGGGTCATGCTAGTCAGCGCATTTGACTAAACAACCAACTTTGTAGTCAATAAGGCGAATATTTCGTATTTCACGCAGTTATCGTAGAATTATTGCATTAAGCGAATCAGGGAATGCGATATAGACATCGTAGTCTTCGGATACGCGACTCAGAGGACTTTTCTTACTTAAGTTTCAGATTTCAAGCGAATTAGGTAAAATGCGATATAGACATCGAAACGTTCAGATACGCGAGTTATAGGACGTTCCTCATCTAAGTTTTAGATTTCAAGCGAATCAGGTAAAATGCGATGTAGACATCGAAACGTTCAGATACGCGAGTTATAGGACGTTCCTCATCTAAGTTTCAGATTTTAAGCGAATCAGGTAAAATGCGATATAGACATCGTAGTCTCTGGATACGCGACTCAGAGGACTTTTCTTACTTAAGTTTCAGATTTCAAGCGAATTAGGTAAAATGCGATATAGACGTCGAAACGTTCAGATACGCGAGTTATAGGACGTTCCTCATCTAAGTTTTATATTTTAAGCGAATTAGGTAAAATGCGATATAGACATCGATACGTTCAGATACGCGAGTTATAGGACGTTCCTCATCTAAGTTTTAGATTTTAAGCGAACTAGGTAAAATGCGATATAGACATCGAAACGTTTAGATACGCGAGTTATAGGACGTTCCTCATCTAAGTTTTAGATTTCAAGCGAACTAGGTAAAATGCGATATGGACATCGAAATGTTTAGATACGCGAGTTATAGGACGTTCCTCATCTAAGTTTTAGATTTTGGGCGAACTAGGTGAAATGCGATATAGACATCGATACGTTCAGATACGCGAGTTATAGGACGTTCCTCATCTAAGTTTTAGATTTTAAGCGAACTAGGTAAAATGCGATATAGACATCGAAACGTTTAGATACGCGAGTTATAGGACGTTCCTCATCTTAGTTTTATATTCTAAGCGAATTAGGTAAAATGCGATATAGACATCGAAATGTTCAGATACGCGAGTTATAGGACGTTCCTCATCTAAGTTTTAGATTTCAAGCGAATCAGGTAAAATGCGATATAGACATCGAAACGTTCAGATACGCGAGTTATAGGACGTTCCTCATCTAAGTTTCAGATTTTAAGCGAATCAGGTAAAATGCGATATAGACATCGTAGTCTCTGGATACGCGACTCAGAGGACTTTTCTTACTTAAGTTTCAGATTTCAAGCGAATTAGGTAAAATGCGATATAGACATCGAAACGTTCAGATACGCGAGTTATAGGACGTTCCTCATCTAAGTTTTATATTTCAAGCGAATCAGGTAAAATGCGATATAGACATCGAAACGTTCAGATACGCGAGTTATAGGACGTTCCTCATTTAAAATTTGGATTTTAAGCGAATTAGGTAAAATGCGATATAGACATCGTAGTCTTCGGATACGCGACTCAGAGGACTTTTCTTACTTAAGTTTCAGATTTCAAGCGAATTAGGTAAAATGCGATATAGACATCGATACGTTCAGATACGCGAGTTATAGGACGTTCCTCATCTAAGTTTTAGATTTCAAGCGAATCAGGTAAAATGCGATATAGACATCGATACGTTCAGATACGCGAGTTATAGGACGTTCCTCATCTAAGTTTTATATTCTAAGCGAATTAGGTAAAATGCGATATAGACATCGTAGTCTTTGGATACGCGACTCAGAGGACTTTTCTTACTTAAGTTTCAGATTTCAAGCGAATTAGGTAAAATGCGATATAGACATCGAAATGTTTAGATACGCGAGTTATAGGACGTTTCTCATCTAAGTTTTAGATTTTAAGCGAATTAGGTAAAATGCGATATAGACATCGTAGTCTTTGGATACGCGACTCATAGGACTTTTCTTACTTAAGTTTCAGATTTCAAGCGAATTAGGTATAATGCCATATAGACATCGTAGTCTCTGGATACGCGACTTAGAGGAGTTTTCTTACTTAAGTTTCAGATTTCAAGCGAATTAGGTAAAATGCGATATAGACATCGATACGTTCAGATACGCGAGTTATAGGACGTTCCTCATCTAAGTTTTAGATTTTAAGCGAATTAGGTAAAATGCGATATAGACATCGTAGTCTTTGGATACGCGACTCAGAGGACTTTTCTTACTTAAGTTTCAGATTTCAAGCGAATTAGGTAAAATGCGATATAGACATCGAAACGTTCAGATACGCGAGTTATAGGACGTTCCTCATCTAAGTTTTATATTTTAAGCGAATTAGGTAAAATGCGATATAGACATCGTAGTCTTTGGATACGCGACTCAGAGGACTTTTCTTTCTTTCTTCCTTAAGTTTCAGATTTCAAGCGAATTAGGTAAAATGCGATATAGACATCGAAACGTTCAGATACGCGAGTTATAGGACGTTCCTCATCTAAGTTTTATATTTTGAGCGAATTAGGTAAAATACGATATAGACATCGTAGTCTTTGGATACGCGACTCAGAGGACTTTTCTTACTGAAGTTTCAGATTTCAAGCGAATTAGGTAAAATGCGATATAGACATCGAAACGTTCAGATACGCGAGTTATAGGACGTTCCTCATCTAAGTTTTATATTTTAAGCGAATTAGGTGAAATGCGATATAGACATCGTAGTCTTTGGATACGCGACTCAGAGGAGTTTTCTTACTTAAGTTTCAGATTTCAAGCGAATTAGGTAAAATGCGATATAGACATCGAAACGTTCAGATACGCGAGTTATAGGACGTTCCTCATCTAAGTTTTAGATTTCAAGCGAATCAGGTAAAATGCGATATAGACATCGAAACGTTCAGATACGGGAGTTATAGGACGTTCCTCATCTAAGTTTTATATTTTAAGCGAATTAGGTAAAATGCGATATAGACATCGTAGTCTTTGGATACGCGACTCAGAGGACTTTTCTTACTTAAGTTTCAGATTTCAAGCGAATTAGGTAAAATGCGATATAGACGTCGAAACGTTCAGATACGCGAGTTATAGGACGTTCCTCATCTAAGTTTTATATTTTAAGCGAATTAGGTAAAATGCGATATAGACATCGATACGTTCAGGTACGCGAGTTATAGGACGTTCCTCATCTAAGTTTTAGATTTTAAGCGAATTAGGTAAAATGCGATATAGACATCGAAACGTTCAGATACGCGAGTTATAGGACGTTCCTCATCTAAGTTTTAGATTTTAAGCGAATTAGGTAAAATGCGATATAGACATCGAAACGTTCAGATACGCGAGTTATAGGACGTTCCTCATCTAAGTTTCAGATTTTAAGCGAATCAGGTAAAATGCGATATAGACATCGTAGTCTCTGGATACGCGACTCAGAGGACTTTCCTTACTTAAGTTTCAGATTTCAAGCGAATTAGGTGAAATGCGATATATACATCGAAATGTTTAGATACGCGAGTTATAGGACGTTCCTCATCTAAGTTTTAGATTTTAAGCGAATTAGGTAAAATGCGATATAGACATCGAAACGTTCAGATACGCGAGTTATAGGACGTTCCTCATCTAAGTTTTATATTCTAAGCGAATTAGGTAAAATGCGATATAGACATCGATACGTTTAGATACGCGAGTTATAGGACGTTCCTCATCTAAGTTTTAGATTTTAAGCGAACTAGGTAAAATGCGATATAGACATCGAAACGTTCAGATACGCGAGTTATAGGACGTTCCTCATCTAAGTTTTAGATTTTAAGCGAATTAGGTAAAATGCGATATAGACATCGAAACGTTCAGATACGCGAGTTATAGGACGTTCCTCATCTAAGTTTCAGATTTTAAGCGAATCAGGTAAAATGCGATATAGACATCGTAGTCTCTGGATACGCGACTCAGAGGACTTTCCTTACTCAAGTTTCAGATTTCAAGCGAATTAGGTAAAATGCGATATATACATCGAAATGTTCAGATACGCGAGTTATAGGACGTTCCTCATCTAAGTTTTAGATTTTAAGCGAATTAGGTAAAATGCGATATAGACATCGAAACGTTCAGATACGCGAGTTATAGGACGTTCCTCATCTAAGTTTTATATTTTAAGCGAATTAGGTAAAATGCGATATAGACATCGTAGTCTTTGGATACGCGACTCAGAGGACTTTTCTTACTTAAGTTTCAGATTTCAAGCGAATTAGGTAAAATGCGATATAGACATCGAAACGTTCAGATACGCGAGTTATAGGACGTTCCTCATCTAAGTTTTATATTCTAAGCGAATTAGGTAAAATGCGATATAGACATCGTAGTCTTCGGATACGCGACTCAGAGGACTTTTCTTACTTGAGTTTCAGATTCCAAGCGAATGAGGTGAAATGCGATTGAGACAACGGAATATTTAGACACGCGACTGATGAGACTTTTCTCACGTCATTCTCAGATAATAGTTTGGTTAGTTATCAGGCGTTCAATTTCGAACTAATTCAATCCGTGCAGCCTTTGCTTCTGCCTTTCTTTTCTTTCTGCTTCTCACGCTTCTTTTTGTTTTCCAAAAACGCCTTGGTAGGAGTTAAAACACCATACAATGGAGTAAAGGCTACTTCGGGGCTGCAAAACCCCTGGCGAAGGGCATAAACACTTGTAATGGTGTAACAACTCCTCCACTGGCACAGATTGCTTTGCATGTGCTTTGTCTATAATTTCTTCTCACTACTTGCGATCTTTACCTAATTATATAGAAATGCAGGGCACGTATTACGTGACGGGCTTAACGAACCCGCTCTACCCGAGTTCAATAGTTAGGCGAATCCATATTGAATCTTCCCGAATAGATTATTAATTATTATATATACGCGACTCAGAGGACTTTTCTTACTTAAGTTTCAGATTTCAAGCGAATTAGGTAAAATGCGATATAGACATCGAAACGTTCAGATACGCGAGTTATAGGACGTTCCTCATCTAAGTTTTATATTTTGAGCGAATTAGGTAAAATGCGATATAGACATCGTAGTCTTTTGATACGCGACTCAGAGGAGTTTTCTTACTTAAGTTTCAGATTTCAAGCGAATTAGGTAAAATGCGATATAGACATCGAAATGTTTAGATACGCGAGTTATAGGACGTTCCTCATCTTAGTTTTATATTCTAAGCGAATTAGGTAAAATGCGATATAGACATCGATACGTTCAGATACGCGAGTTATAGGACGTTCCTCATCTAAGTTTTATATTTTGAGCGAATTAGGTAAAATGCGATATAGACATCGTAGTCTTTGGATACGCGACTCAGAGGACTTTTCTTACTTAAGTTTCAGATTTCAAGCGAATTAGGTAAAATGCGATATAGACATCGAAACGTTCAGATACGCGAGTTATAGGACGTTCCTCATCTAAGTTTTATATTTTAAGCGAATTAGGTAAAATGCGATATAGACATCGTAGTCTTTGGATACGCGACTCAGAGGAGTTTTCTTACTTAAGTTTCAGATTTCAAGCGAATTAGGTAAAATGCGATATAGACATCGAAACGTTCAGATACGCGAGTTATAGGACGTTCCTCATCTAAGTTTTATATTTTAAGCGAATTAGGTAAAATGCGATATAGACATCGTAGTCTTTGGATACGCGACTCAGAGGACTTTTCTTACTTAAGTTTCAGATTTCAAGCGAATTAGGTAAAATGCGATATAGACATCGAAACGTTCAGATACGCGAGTTATAGGACGTTCCTCATCTAAGTTTTATATTTTGAGCGAATTAGGTAAAATGCGATATAGACATCGTAGTCTTTGGATACGCGACTCAGAGGACTTTTCTTACTTAAGTTTCAGATTTCAAGCGAATTAGGTAAAATGCGATATAGACATCGAAACGTTCAGATACGCGAGTTATAGGACGTTCCTCATCTAAGTTTTATATTTTTAGCGAATTAGGTAAAATGCGATATAGACATCGTAGTCTTTTGATACGCGACTCAGAGGAGTTTTCTTACTTAAGTTTCAGATTTCAAGCGAATTAGGTAAAATGCGATATAGACATCGAAACGTTCAGATACGCGAGTTATAGGACGTTCCTCATCTAAGTTTTATATTTTAAGCGAATTAGGTAAAATGCGATATAGACATCGAAATGTTTAGATACGCGAGTTATAGGACGTTCCTCATCTTAGTTTTATATTCTAAGCGAATTAGGTAAAATGCGATATAGACATCGATACGTTCAGATACGCGAGTTATAGGACGTTCCTCATCTAAGTTTTATATTTTAAGCGAATTAGGTAAAATGCGATATAGACATCGTAGTCTTTGGATACGCGACTCAGAGGACTTTTCTTACTTAAGTTTCAGATTTCAAGCGAATTAGGTAAAATGCGATATAGACATCAAAACGTTCAGATACGCGAGTTATAGGACGTTCCTCATCTAAGTTTTATATTTTGAGCGAATTAGGTAAAATGCGATATAGACATCGTAGTCTTTGGATACGCGACTCAGAGGACTTTTCTTACTTAAGTTTCAGATTTCAAGCGAATTAGGTAAAATGCGATATAGACATCGAAACGTTCAGATACGCGAGTTATAGGACGTTCCTCATCTAAGTTTTAGATTTTAAGCGAATTAGGTAAAATGCGATATAGACATCGTAGTCTTTGGATACGCGACTCAGAGGAGTTTTCTTACTTAAGTTTCAGATTTCAAGCGAATTAGGTAAAATGCGATATAGACATCGAAACGTTCAGATACGCGAGTTATAGGACGTTCCTCATCTAAGTTTTAGATTTCAAGCGAATCAGGTAAAATGCGATATAGACATCGAAACGTTCAGATACGCGAGTTATAGGACGTTCCTCATCTAAGTTTTATATTTTAAGCGAATTAGGTAAAATGCGATATAGACATCGTAGTCTTTGGATACGCGACTCAGAGGAGTTTTCTTACTTAAGTTTCAGATTTCAAGCGAATTAGGTAGAATGCGATATAGACATCGAAACGTTCAGATACGCGAGTTATAGGACGTTCCTCATCTAAGTTTTATATTTTGAGCGAATTAGGTAAAATGCGATATAGACATCGTAGTCTTTGGATACGCGACTCAGAGGACTTTTCTTACTTAAGTTTCAGATTTCAAGCGAATTAGGTAAAATGCGATATAGACATCGAAACGTTCAGATACGCGAGTTATAGGACGTTCCTCATCTAAGTTTTATATTTTAAGCGAATTAGGTAAAATGCGATATAGACATCGTAGTCTTTGGATACGCGACTCAGAGGAGTTTTCTTACTTAAGTTTCAGATTTCAAGCGAATTAGGTAAAATGCGATATAGACATCGAAACGTTCAGATACGCGAGTTATAGGACGTTCCTCATCTAAGTTTTAGATTTTAAGCGAATTAGGTAAAATGCGATATAGACATCGTAGTCTTTGGCTACGCGACTCAGAGGACTTTTCTTACTTAAGTTTCAGATTCCAAGCGAATGAGGTGAAATGCGATTGAGACAACGGAATATTTAGACACGCGACTGATGAGACTTTTCTCACGTCATTCTCAGATAATAGTTTGGTTAGTTATCAGGCGTTCAATTTCGAACTAATTCAATCCGTGCAGCCTTTGCTTCTGCCTTTCTTTTCTTTCTGCTTCTCACGCTTCTTTTTGTTTTCCAAAAACGCCTTGGTAGGAGTTAAAACACCATACAATGGAGTAAAGGCTACTTCGGGGCTGCAAAACCCCTGGCGAAGGGCATAAACACTTGTAATGGTGTAACAACTCCTCCACTGGCACAGATTGCTTCGCATGTGCTTTGTCTATAATTTATTCTCACTACTTGCGATCTTTACCTAATTATATAGAAATGCAGGGCACGTATTACGTGACGGGCTTAACGAACCCGCTCTACCCGAGTTCAATAGTTAGGCGAATCCATATTGAATCTTCCCGAATAGATTATTTATTATTATATATACGCGACTCAGAGGACTTTTCTTACTTAAGTTTCAGATTTCAAGCGAATTAGGTATAATGCCATATAGACATCGAACTGTTCAGATACGCGAGGTATAGGACGTTCCTCATCTAAGTTTTATATTTTAAGCGAATTAGGTAAAATGCGATATAGACATCGTAGTCTTTGGATACGCGACTCAGAGGACTTTTCTTACTTAAGTTTCAGATTTCAAGCGAATTAGGTAAAATGCGATATAGACATCGAAACGTTCAGATACGCGAGTTATAGGACGTTCCTCATCTAAGTTTTATATTTTGTGCGAATTAGGTAAAATGCGATATAGACATCGTAGTCTTTGGATACGCAAATCAGAGGACTTTTCTTACTTAAGTTTCAGATTTCAAGCGAATTAGGTAAAATGCGATATAGACATCGTAGTCTTTGGATACGCGACTCAGAGGAGTTTTCTTACTTAAGTTTCAGATTTCAAGCGAATTAGGTAAAATGCGATATAGACATCGAAACGTTCAGATACGCGAGTTATAGGACGTTCCTCAGCTAAGTTTTAGATTTCAAGCGAATCAGGTAAAATGCGATATAGACATCGAAACGTTCAGATACGCGAGTTATAGGACGTTCCTCATCTAAGTTTTATATTTTAAGCGGATTAGGTAAAATGCGATATAGACATCGTAGTCTTTGGATACGCGACTCAGAGGAGTTTTCTTACTTAAGTTTCAGATTTCAAGCGAATTAGGTAAAATGCGATATAGACATCGAAACGTTCAGATACGCGAGTTATAGGACGTTCCTCATCTAAGTTTTATATTTTAAGCGAATTAGGTAAAATGCGATATAGCTATCGTAGTCTTTGGATACGCGACTCAGAGGAGTTTTCTTACTTAAGTTTCAGATTTCAAGCGAATTAGGTAAAATGCGATATAGACATCGAAACGTTCAGATACGCGAGTTATAGGACGTTCCTCATCTAAGTTTTATATTTTAAGCGAATTAGGTAAAATGCGATATAGACATCGAAATGTTTAGATACGCGAGTTATAGGACGTTCCTCATCTTAGTTTTATATTCTAAGCGAATTAGGTAAAATGCAATATAGAAATCGATACGTTCAGATACGCGAGTTATAGGACGTTCCTCATCTAAGTTTTATATTTTAAGCGAATTAGGTAAAATGCGATATAGACATCGTAGTCTTTGGATACGCGACTCAGAGGACTTTTCTTACTTAAGTTTCAGATTTCAAGCGAATTAGGTAAAATGCGATATAGACATCGAAACGTTCAGATACGCGAGTTATAGGACGTTCCTCATCTAAGTTTTATATTTTAAGCGAATTAGGTAAAATGCGATATAGACATCGTAGTCTTTGGATACGCGACTCAGAGGACTTTTCTTACTTAAGTTTCAGATTTCAAGCGAATTAGGTAAAATGCGATATAGACATCGAAACGTTCAGATACGCGAGTTATAGGACGTTCCTCATCTAAGTTTTATATTTTAAGCGAATTAGGTAAAATGCGATATAGACATCGTAGTCTTTGGATACGCGACTCAGAGGACTTTTCTTACTTAAGTTTCGGATTTCAAGCGAATTAGGTAAAATGCGATATAGACATCGTAGTCTTTGGATACGCGACTCAGAGGACTTTTCTTACTTAAGTTTCAGATTTCAAGCGAATTAGGTAAAATGCGATATAGACATCGAAACGTTCAGATACGCGAGTTATAGGACGTTCCTCATCTAAGTTTTATATTTTGAGCGAATTAGGTAAAATGCGATATAGACATCGTAGTCTTTGGATACGCGACTCAGAGGACTTTTCTTACTTAAGTTTCAGATTTCAAGCGAATTAGGTAAAACGCGATATAGACATCGTAGTCTTTGGATACGCGACTCAGAGGACTTTTCTTACTTAAGTTTCAGATTTCAAGCGAATTAGGTAAAATGCGATATAGACATCGTAGTCTTTGGATACGCGACTCAGAGGAGTTTTCTTACTTAAGTTTCAGATTTCAAGCGAATTAGGTAAAATGCGATATAGACATCGAAACGTTCAGATACGCGAGTTATAGGACGTTCCTCATCTAAGTTTTAGATTTCAAGCGAATCAGGTAAAATGCGATATAGACATCGAAACGTTCAGATACGCGAGTTATAGGACGTTCCTCATCTAAGTTTTATATTTTAAGCGAATTAGGTAAAATGCGATATAGACATCGTAGTCTTTGGATACGCGACTCAGAGGAGTTTTCTTACTTAAGTTTCAGATTTTAAGCAAATTAGGTAAAATGCGATATAGACATCGAAACGTTCAGATACGCGAGTTATAGGACGTTCCTCATCTAAGTTTTATATTTTAAGCGAATTAGGTAAAATGCGATATAGACATCGTAGTCTTTGGATACGCGACTCAGAGGACTTTTCTTACTTAAGTTTCAGATTTCAAGCGAATTAGGTAAAATGCGATATAGACATCGAAACGTTCAGATACGCGAGTTATAGGACGTTCCTCATCTAAGTTTTATATTTTAAGCGAATTAGGTAAAATGCGATATAGACATCGTAGTCTTTGGATACGCGACTCAGAGGAGTTTTCTTACTTAAGTTTCAGATTTCAAGCGAATTAGGTAAAATGCGATATAGACATCGAAACGTTCAGATACGCGAGTTATAGGACGTTCCTCATCTAAGTTTTAGATTTCAAGCGAATCAGGTAAAATGCGATATAGACATCGAAACGTTCAGATACGCGAGTTATAGGACGTTCCTCATCTAAGTTTTATATTTTAAGCGAATTAGGTAAAATGCGATATAGACATCGTAGTCTTTGGATACGCGACTCAGAGGAGTTTTCTTACTTAAGTTTCAGATTTCAAGCGAATTAGGTAAAATGCGATATAGACATCGAAACGTTCAGATACGCGAGTTATAGGACGTTCCTCATCTAAGTTTTATATTTTGAGCGAATTAGGTAAAATGCGATATAGACATCGTAGTCTTTGGATACGCGACTCAGAGGACTTTTCTTACTTAAGTTTCAGATTTCAAGCGAATTAGGTAAAATGCGATATAGACATCGAAACGTTCAGATACGCGAGTTATAGGACGTTCCTCATCTAAGTTTTATATTTTAAGCGAATTAGGTAAAATGCGATATAGACATCGTAGTCTTTGGATACGCGACTCAGAGGAGTTTTCTTACTTAAGTTTCAGATTTCAAGCGAATTAGGTAAAATGCGATATAGACATCGAAACGTTCAGATACGCGAGTTATAGGACGTTCCTCATCTAAGTTTTATATTTTAAGCGAATTAGGTAAAATGCGATATAGACATCGAAATGTTTAGATACGCGAGTTATAGGACGTTCCTCATCTTAGTTTTATATTCTAAGCGAATTAGGTAAAATGCAATATAGAAATCGATACGTTCAGATACGCGAGTTATAGGACGTTCCTCATCTAAGTTTTATATTTTAAGCGAATTAGGTAAAATGCGATATAGACATCGTAGTCTTTGGATACGCGACTCAGAGGACTTTTCCTACTTAAGTTTCAGATTTCAAGCGAATTAGGTAAAATGCGATATAGACATCGAAACGTTCAGATACGCGAGTTATAGGACGTTCCTCATCTAAGTTTTATATTTTAAGCGAATTAGGTAAAATGCGATATAGACATCGTAGTCTTTGGATACGCGACTCAGAGGACTTTTCTTACTTAAGTTTCAGATTTCAAGCGAATTAGGTAAAATGCGATATAGACATCGAAACGTTCAGATACGCGAGTTATAGGACGTTCCTCATCTAAGTTTTATATTTTAAGCGAATTAGGTAAAATGCGATATAGACATCGTAGTCTTTGGATACGCGACTCAGAGGACTTTTCTTACTTAAGTTTCGGATTTCAAGCGAATTAGGTAAAATGCGATATAGACATCGTAGTCTTTGGATACGCGACTCAGAGGACTTTTCTTACTTAAGTTTCAGATTTCAAGCGAATTAGGTAAAATGCGATATAGACATCGAAACGTTCAGATACGCGAGTTATAGGACGTTCCTCATCTAAGTTTTATATTTTGAGCGAATTAGGTAAAATGCGATATAGACATCGTAGTCTTTGGATACGCGACTCAGAGGACTTTTCTTACTTAAGTTTCAGATTTCAAGCGAATTAGGTAAAACGCGATATAGACATCGTAGTCTTTGGATACGCGACTCAGAGGACTTTTCTTACTTAAGTTTCAGATTTCAAGCGAATTAGGTAAAATGCGATATAGACATCGTAGTCTTTGGATACGCGACTCAGAGGAGTTTTCTTACTTAAGTTTCAGATTTCAAGCGAATTAGGTAAAATGCGATATAGACATCGAAACGTTCAGATACGCGAGTTATAGGACGTTCCTCATCTAAGTTTTAGATTTCAAGCGAATCAGGTAAAATGCGATATAGACATCGAAACGTTCAGATACGCGAGTTATAGGACGTTCCTCATCTAAGTTTTATATTTTAAGCGAATTAGGTAAAATGCGATATAGACATCGTAGTCTTTGGATACGCGACTCAGAGGAGTTTTCTTACTTAAGTTTCAGATTTTAAGCAAATTAGGTAAAATGCGATATAGACATCGAAACGTTCAGATACGCGAGTTATAGGACGTTCCTCATCTAAGTTTTATATTTTAAGCGAATTAGGTAAAATGCGATATAGACATCGTAGTCTTTGGATACGCGACTCAGAGGACTTTTCTTACTTAAGTTTCAGATTTCAAGCGAATTAGGTAAAATGCGATATAGACATCGAAACGTTCAGATACGCGAGTTATAGGACGTTCCTCATCTAAGTTTTATATTTTAAGCGAATCAGGTAAAATGCGATATAGACATCGAAACGTTCAGATACGCGAGTTATAGGACGTTCCTCATCTAAGTTTTATATTTTAAGCGAATTAGGTAAAATGCGATATAGACATCGTAGTCTTTGGATACGCGACTCAGAGGAGTTTTCTTACTTAAGTTTCAGATTTCAAGCGAATTAGGTAAAATGCGATATAGACATCGATACGTTCAGATACGCGAGTTATAGGACGTTCCTCATCTAAGTTTTATATTTTGAGCGAATTAGGTAAAATGCGATATAGACATCGTAGTCTTTGGATACGCGACTCAGAGGACTTTTCTTACTTAAGTTTCAGATTTCAAGCGAATTAGGTAAAATGCGATATAGACATCGAAACGTTCAGATACGCGAGTTATAGGACGTTCCTCATCTAAGTTTTAGATTTTAAGCGAATTAGGTAAAATGCGATATAGACATCGAAACGTTCAGATACGCGAGTTATAGGACGTTCCTCATCTAAGTTTTATATTTTAAGCGAATTAGGTAATATGCGATATAGACATCGTAGTCTCTGGATACGCGACTCAGAGGACTTTCCTTACTTAAGTTTCAGATTTCAAGCGAATTAGATAAAATGCGATATATACATCGAAATGTTCAGATACGCGAGTTATAGGACGTTCCTCATCTAAGTTTTAGATTTTAAGCGAATTAGGTAAAATGCGATATAGACATCGAAACGTTCAGATACGCGAGTTATAGGACGTTCCTCATCTAAGTTTTAGATTTTAAGTTAATTAGGTAAAATGCGATATAGACATCGTAGTCTCTGGATACGCGACTCAGAGGACTTTCCTTACTTAAGTTTCAGATTTCAAGCGAATTAGGTAAAATGCGATATAGACATCGAAACGTTCAGATACGCGAGTTATAGGACGTTCCTCATCTAAGTTTTAGATTTTAAGCGAATTAGGTAAAATGCGATATAGACATCGAAACGTTCAGATACGCGAGTTATAGGACGTTCCTCATCTAAGTTTTATATTTTAAGCGAATTAGGTAAAAAGCGATATAGACATCGTAGTCTTTGGATACGCGACTCAGAGGAGTTTTCTTACTTAAGTTTCAGATTTCAAGCGAATTAGGTAAAATGCGATATAGACATCGAAACGTTCAGATACGCGAGTTATAGGACGTTCCTCATCTAAGTTTTAGATTTTAAGTGAATTAGGTAAAATGCGATATAGACATCGTAGTCTCTGGATACGCGACTCAGAGGACTTTTCTTACTTAAGTTTCAGATTTCAAGCGAATTAGGTAAAATGCGATATAGACATCGAAACGTTCAGATACGCGAGTTATAGGACGTTCCTCATCTAAGTTTTAGATTTCAAGCGAATCAGGTAAAATGCGATATAGACATCGAAACGTTCAGATACGCGAGTTATAGGACGTTCCTCATCTAAGTTTTATATTTTAAGCGAATTAGGTAAAAAGCGATATAGACATCGTAGTCTTTGGATACGCGACTCAGAGGAGTTTTCTTACTTAAGTTTCAGATTTCAAGCGAATTAGGTAAAATGCGATATAGACATCGAAACGTTCAGATACGCGAGTTATAGGACGTTCCTCATCTAAGTTTTATATTTTAAGCGAATTAGGTAAAATGCGATATAGACGTCGTAGTCTTTGGATACGCGACTCAGAGGACTTTTCTTACTTAAGTTTCAGATTTCAAGCGAATTAGGTAAAATGCGATATAGACATCGAAACGTTCAGATACGCGAGTTATAGGACGTTCCTCATCTAAGTTTTAGATTTCAAGCGAATCAGGTAAAATGCGATATAGACATCGAAACGTTCAGATACGCGAGTTATAGGACGTTCCTCATCTAAGTTTTATATTTTAAGCGAATTAGGTAAAATGCGATATAGACATCGTAGTCTTTGGATACGCGACTCAGAGGAGTTTTCTTACTTAAGTTTCAGATTTTAAGCAAATTAGGTAAAATGCGATATAGACATCGAAACGTTCAGATACGCGAGTTATAGGACGTTCCTCATCTAAGTTTTATATTTTAAGCGAATTAGGTAAAATGCGATATAGACATCGTAGTCTTTGGATACGCGACTCAGAGGACTTTTCTTACTTAAGTTTCAGATTTCAAGCGAATTAGGTAAAATGCGATATAGACATCGAAACGTTCAGATACGCGAGTTATAGGACGTTCCTCATCTAAGTTTTATATTTTAAGCGAATTAGGTAAAATGCGATATAGACATCGTAGTCTTTGGATACGCGACTCAGAGGAGTTTTCTTACTTAAGTTTCAGATTTCAAGCGAATTAGGTAAAATGCGATATAGACATCGAAACGTTCAGATACGCGAGTTATAGGACGTTCCTCATCTAAGTTTTAGATTTCAAGCGAATCAGGTAAAATGCGATATAGACATCGAAACGTTCAGATACGCGAGTTATAGGACGTTCCTCATCTAAGTTTTATATTTTAAGCGAATTAGGTAAAATGCGATATAGACATCGTAGTCTTTGGATACGCGACTCAGAGGAGTTTTCTTACTTAAGTTTCAGATTTCAAGCGAATTAGGTAAAATGCGATATAGACATCGAATCGTTCAGATACGCGAGTTATAGGACGTTCCTCATCTAAGTTTTATATTTTAAGCGAATTAGGTAAAATGCGATATAGACATCGTAGTCTTTGGATACGCGACTCAGAGGACTTTTCTTACTTAAGTTTCAGATTTCAAGCGAGTTAGGTAAAATGCGATATAGACATCGAAACGTTCAGATACGCGAGTTATAGGACGTTCCTCATCTAAGTTTTAGATTTCAAGCGAATCAGGTAAAATGCGATATAGACATCGAAACGTTCAGATACGCGAGTTATAGGACGTTCCTCATCTAAGTTTTATATTTTAAGCGAATTAGGTAAAATGCGATATAGACATCGTAGTCTTTGGATACGCGACTCAGAGGAGTTTTCTTACTTAAGTTTCAGATTTCAAGCGAATTAGGTAAAATGCGATATAGACATCGAAACGTTCAGATACGCGAGTTATAGGACGTTCCTCATCTAAGTTTTATATTTTGAGCGAATTAGGTAAAATGCGATATAGACATCGTAGTCTTTGGATACGCGACTCAGAGGACTTCTCTTACTTAAGTTTCAGATTTCAAGCGAATTAGGTAAAATGCGATATAGACATCGAAACGTTCAGATACGCGAGTTATAGGACGTTCCTCATCTAAGTTTTATATTTTAAGCGAATTAGGTAAAATGCGATATAGACATCGAAACGTTCAGATACGCGAGTTATAGGACGTTCCTCATCTAAGTTTTAGATTTCAAGCGAATCAGGTAAAATGCGATATAGACATCGAAACGTTCAGATACGCGAGTTATAGGACGTTCCTCATCTAAGTTTTATATTTTAAGCGAATTAGGTAAAATGCGATATAGACATCGTAGTCTTTGGATACGCGACTCAGAGGAGTTTTCTTACTTAAGTTTCAGATTTCAAGCGAATTAGGTAAAATGCGATATAGACATCGAAACGTTCAGATACGCGAGTTATAGGACGTTCCTCATCTAAGTTTTAGATTTTAAGTGAATTAGGTAAAATGCGATATAGACATCGTAGTCTCTGGATACGCGACTCAGAGGACTTTTCTTACTTAAGTTTCAGATTTCAAGCGAATTAGGTAAAATGCGATATAGACATCGAAACGTTCAGATACGCGAGTTATAGGACGTTCCTCATCTAAGTTTTAGATTTCAAGCGAATCAGGTAAAATGCGATATAGACATCGAAACGTTCAGATACGCGAGTTATAGGACGTTCCTCATCTAAGTTTTATATTTTAAGCGAATTAGGTAAAAAGCGATATAGACATCGTAGTCTTTGGATACGCGACTCAGAGGAGTTTTCTTACTTAAGTTTCAGATTTCAAGCGAATTAGGTAAAATGCGATATAGACATCGAAACGTTCAGATACGCGAGTTATAGGACGTTCCTCATCTAAGTTTTATATTTTAAGCGAATTAGGTAAAATGCGATATAGACGTCGTAGTCTTTGGATACGCGACTCAGAGGACTTTTCTTACTTAAGTTTCAGATTTCAAGCGAATTAGGTAAAATGCGATATAGACATCGAAACGTTCAGATACGCGAGTTATAGGACGTTCCTCGTCTAAGTTTTATATTTTAAGCGAATTAGGTAAAATGCGATATAGACATCGTAGTCTTTGGATACGCGACTCAGAGGACTTTTCTTACTTAAGTTTCAGATTTAAAGCGAATCAGGTAAAATGCGATATAGACATCGATACGTTCAGATACGCAAGTTATAGGACGTTCCTCATCTAAGTTTTATATTCTAAGCGAATTAGGTAAAATGCGATATGGACATCGTAGTCTTTGGATACGCGACTCAGAGGAGTTTTCTTACTTAAGTTTCAGATTTCAAGCGAATTAGGTAAAATGCGATATAGACATCGAAACGTTCAGATACGCGAGTTATAGGACGTTCCTCATCTAAGTTTTATATTTTAAGCGAATTAGGTAAAATGCGATATAGACATCGTAGTCTTTGGATACGCGACTCAGAGGAGTTTTCTTACTTAAGTTTCAGATTTCAAGCGAATTAGGTAAAATGCGATATAGACATCGAAACGTTCAGATACGCGAGTTATAGGACGTTCCTCATCTAAGTTTTATATTTTAAGCGAATTAGGTAAAATGCGATATAGACATCGTAGTCTTTGGCTACGCGACTCAGAGGACTTTTCTTACTTAAGTTTCAGATTCCAAGCGAATGAGGTGAAATGCGATTGAGACAACGGAATATTTAGACACGCGACTGATGAGACTTTTCTCACGTCATTCTCAGATAATAGTTTGGTTAGTTATCAGGCGTTCAATTTCGAACTAATTCAATCCGTGCAGCCTTTGCTTCTGCCTTTCTTTTCTTTCTGCTTCTCACGCTTCTTTTTGTTTTCCAAAAACGCCTTGGTAGGAGTTAAAACACCATACAATGGAGTAAAGGCTACTTCGGGGCTGCAAAACCCCTGGCGAAGGGCATAAACACTTGTAATGGTGTAACAACTCCTCCACTGGCACAGATTGCTTTGCATGTGCTTTGTCTATAATTTCTTCTCACTACTTGCGATCTTTACCTAATTATATAGAAATGCAGGGCACGTATTACGTGACGGGCTTAACGAACCCGCTCTACCCGAGTTCAATAGTTAGGCGAATCCATATTGAATCTTCCCGAATAGATTATTTATTATTATATATACGCGACTCAGAGGACTTTTCTTACTTAAGTTTCAGAATTCAAGCGAATTAGGTATAATGCCATATAGACATCGAAACGTTCAGATACGCGAGTTATAGGACGTTCCTCATCTAAGTTTTAGATTTTAAGCGAATTAGGTAAAATGCGATATAGACATCGATACGTTTAGATACGCGAGTTATAGGACGTTCCTCATCTAAGTTTTAGATTTTAAGCGAATTAGGTAAAATGCGATATAGACATCGAAACGTTCAGATACGCGAGTTATAGGACGTTCCTCATCTAAGTTTTAGATTTTAAGCGAATTAGGTAAAATGCGATGTAGACATCGAAACGTTCAGATACGCGAGTTATAGGACGTTCCTCATCTAAGTTTCAGATTTTAAGCGAATCAGGTAAAATGCGATATAGACATCGTAGTCTCTGGATACGCGACTCAGAGGACTTTCCTTACTTAAGTTTCAGATTTCAAGCGAATTAGGTAAAATGCGATATATACATCGAAATGTTCAGATACGCGAGTTATAGGACGTTCCTCATCTAAGTTTTAGATTTTAAGAATTAGGTAAAATGCGATATAGACATCGAAACGTTCAGATACGCGAGTTATAGGACGTTCCTCATCTAAGTTTTAGATTTCAAGCGAATCAGGTAAAATGCGATATAGACAGCGAAACGTTCAGATACGCGAGTTATAGGACGTTCCTCATCTAAGTTTTATATTTTAAGCGAATTAGGTAAAATGCGATATAGACATCGTAGTCTTTGGATACGCGACTCAGAAGAGTTTTCTTACTTAAGTTTCAGATTTCAAGCGAATTAGGTAAAATGCGATATAGACATCGAAACGTTCAGATACGCGAGTTATAGGACGTTCCTCATCTAAGTTTTATATTTTAAGCGAATTAGGTAAAATGCGATATAGACATCGTAGTCTTTGGATACGCGACTCAGAGGAGTTTTCTTACTTAAGTTTCAGATTTCAAGCGAATTAGGTAAAATGCGATATAGACATCGAAACGTTCAGATACGCGAGTTATAGGACGTTCCTCATCTAAGTTTTATATTTTAAGCGAATTAGGTAAAATGCGATATAGACATCGTAGTCTTTGGATACGCGACTCAGAGGAGTTTTCTTACTCAAGTTTCAGATTTCAAGCGAATTAGGTAAAATGCGATATAGACATCGAAACGTTCAGATACGCGAGTTATAGGACGTTCCTCATCTAAGTTTTATATTTTAAGCGAATTAGGTAAAATGCGATATAGACGTCGTAGTCTTTGGATACGCGACTCAGAGGACTTTTCTTACTTAAGTTTCAGATTTCAAGCGAATTAGGTAAAATGCGATATAGACATCGAAACGTTCAGATACGCGAGTTATAGGACGTTCCTCGTCTAAGTTTTATATTTTAAGCGAATTAGGTAAAATGCGATATAGACATCGTAGTCTTTGGATACGCGACTCAGAGGACTTTTCTTACTTAAGTTTCAGATTTAAAGCGAATCAGGTAAAATGCGATATAGACATCGATACGTTCAGATACGCAAGTTATAGGACGTTCCTCATCTAAGTTTTATATTCTAAGCGAATTAGGTAAAATGCGATATAGACATCGTAGTCTTTGGATACGCGACTCAGAGGAGTTTTCTTACTTAAGTTTCAGATTTCAAGCGAATTAGGTAAAATGCGATATAGACATCGAAACGTTCAGATACGCGAGTTATAGGACGTTCCTCATCTAAGTTTCATATTTTAAGCGAATTAGGTAAAATGCGATATAGACATCGTAGTCTTTGGATACGCGACTCAGAGGACTTTTCTTACTTAAGTTTCAGATTTCAAGCGAATTAGGTAAAATGCGATATAGACATCGAAACGTTCAGATACGCGAGTTATAGGACGTTCCTCGTCTAAGTTTTATATTTCAAGCGAATTAGGTAAAATGCGATATAGACATCGTAGTCTTTGGATACGCGACTCAGAGGACTTTTCTTACTTAAGTTTCAGATTTAAAGCGAATTAGGTAAAATGCGATATAGACATCGAAACGTTCAGATACGCGAGTTATAGGACGTTCCTCATCTAAGTTTTATATTTTAAGCGAATTAGGTAAAATGCGATATAGACATCGTAGTCTTTGGATACGCGACTCAGAGGACTTTTCTTACTTAAGTTTCAGATTTCAAGCGAATTAGGTAAAATGCGATATAGACATCGAAACGTTCAGATACGCGAGTTATAGGACGTTCCTCATCTAAGTTTTAGATTTTAAGCGAATCAGGTAAAATGCGATATAGACATCGAAACGTTCAGATACGCGAGTTATAGGACGTTCCTCATCTAAGTTTTACATTTTAAGCGAATCAGGTAAAATGCGATATAGACATCGAAACGTTCAGATACGCGAGTTATAGGACGTTCCTCATCTAAGTTTTATATTTTAAGCGAATTAGGTAAAATGCGATATAGACATCGTAGTCTTTGGATACGCGACTCAGAGGACTTTTCTTACTTAAGTTTCAGATTTCAAGCGAATTAGGTAAAATGCGATATAGACATCGAAACGTCCAGATACGCGAGTTATAGGAAGTTCCTCATCTAAGTTTTATATTTCAAGCGAATTAGGTAAAATGCGATGTAGACATCGTAGTCTTTGGATACGCGACTCAGAGGACTTTTCTTACTTGAGTTTCAGATTTCAAGCGAATTAGGTAAAATGCGATATAGACATCGAAACGTTCAGATACGCGAGTTATAGGACGTTCCTCATCTAAGTTCTATATTTCAAGCGAATTAGGTAAAATGCGATATAGACATCGAAACGTTCAGATACGCGAGTTATAGGACGTTCCTCATCTAAGTTTTATATTTTAAGCGAATTAGGTAAAATGCGATATAGACATCGTAGTCTTTGGATACGCGACTCAGAGGACTTTTCTTACTTAAGTTTCAGATTTCAAGCGAATTAGGTGAAATGCGATTGAGACATCGGAATATTTAGACACGCGACTGATGAGACTTTTCTCACGTCAGTCTCAGATATTAGTTTGGTTAGTTATCAGGCGTTCAATTTCGAACTTATTCAATCCCCGCAGCCTTTACTTCTGCTTTCCTTTTTTCTCTGCTTCTCACGCTTCTTTTTGTTTTCCAAAAACGCCTTGGTAGGAGTTAAAACACCATACAATGGGGTAAAGGCTACTTCGGGGCTGCAAAACCCCTGGCGAAGGGCGTAAACACTTGTAATGGTGTAACAACTCCTCCACCGGCACAGATTGCTCTGCATGTGCTTTGTCTATAATTTCTTCTTGCTACTTGCGATCTTTACCTCATTATATAGAACTGCAGGGCACGTATTACGTGACGGGCTTAACGAACCCGCTCTACCCGAGTTCAATAGTTAGGCGAATCCATATTGAATCTTCCCGAATAGAATATTAATTATTATATATACGCGACTCAGAGGACTTTTCTTACTTAAGTTTCAGATTTCAAGCGAATTAGGTAAAATGCGATATATACATCGAAATGTTCAGATACGCGAGTTATAGGACGTTCCTCATCTAAGTTTTAGATTTTAAGCGAATTAGGTAAAATGCGATATAGACATCGAAATGTTCAGATACGCGAGTTATAGGACGTTCCTCATCTAAGTTTTATATTTTAAGCGAATTAGGTGAAATGCGATATAGACATCGTAGTCTTTGGATACGCGACTCAGAGGACTTTTCTTACTTAAGTTTCAGATTTCAAGCGAATTAGGTAAAATGCGATATAGACATCGAAACGTTCAGATACGCGAGTTATAGGACGTTTCTCATCTAAGTTTTATATTATAAGCGAATTAGGTAAAATGCGATATAGACATCGAAATGTTTGGATACGCGAGTTATAGGACGTTCCTCATCTAAGTTTTAGATTTTAAGCGAATTAGGTAAAATGCGATATAGACATCGAAACGTTCAGATACGCGAGTTATAGGACGTTCCTCATCTAAGTTTTAGATTTTAAGCGAATTAGGTAAAACGCGATATAGACATCGTAGTCTTTGGCTACGCGACTCAGAGGACTTTTCTTACTTAAGTTTCAGATTCCAAGCGAATTAGGTGAAATGCGATTGAGACAACGGAATATTTAGACACGCGACTGATGAGACTTTTCTCACGTCATTCAGATAATAGTTTGGTTAGTTATCAGGCGTTCAATTTCGAACTTATTCAATCCGTGCAGCCTTTACTTCTGCTTTCCTTCTTTCTCTGCTTCTCACGCTTCTCTTTGTTTTCCAAAAACGCCTTGGTAGGAGTTAAAACACCATACAATGGGGTAAAGGCTACTTCGGGGCTGCAAAACCCCTGGCGAAGGGCATAAACACTTGTAATGGTGTAACAACTCCTCCACTGGCACAGATTGCTTTGCATGTGCTTTGTCTATAATTTCTTCTCACTACTTGCGATCTTTACCTAATTATATAGAAATGCAGGGCACGTATTACGTGACGGGCTTAACGAACCCGCTCTACCCGAGTTCAATAGTTAGGCGAATCCATATTGAATCTTCCCGAATAGATTATTTATTATTATATATACGCGACTCAGAGGACTTTTCTTACTTAAGTTTCAGAATTCAAGCGAATTAGGTATAATGCCATATAGACATCGAAACGTTCAGATACGCGAGTTATAGGACGTTCCTCATCTAAGTTTTAGATTTTAAGCGAATTAGGTAAAATGCGATATAGACATCGATACGTTTAGATACGCGAGTTATAGGACGTTCCTCATCTAAGTTTTAGATTTTAAGCGAATTAGGTAAAATGCGATATAGACATCGAAACGTTCAGATACGCGAGTTATAGGACGTTCCTCATCTAAGTTTTAGATTTTAAGCGAATTAGGTAAAATGCGATGTAGACATCGAAACGTTCAGATACGCGAGTTATAGGACGTTCCTCATCTAAGTTTCAGATTTTAAGCGAATCAGGTAAAATGCGATATAGACATCGTAGTCTCTGGATACGCGACTCAGAGGACTTTCCTTACTTAAGTTTCAGATTTCAAGCGAATTAGGTAAAATGCGATATATACATCGAAATGTTCAGATACGCGAGTTATAGGACGTTCCTCATCTAAGTTTTAGATTTTAAGAATTAGGTAAAATGCGATATAGACATCGAAACGTTCAGATACGCGAGTTATAGGACGTTCCTCATCTAAGTTTTAGATTTCAAGCGAATCAGGTAAAATGCGATATAGACAGCGAAACGTTCAGATACGCGAGTTATAGGACGTTCCTCATCTAAGTTTTATATTTTAAGCGAATTAGGTAAAATGCGATATAGACATCGTAGTCTTTGGATACGCGACTCAGAAGAGTTTTCTTACTTAAGTTTCAGATTTCAAGCGAATTAGGTAAAATGCGATATAGACATCGAAACGTTCAGATACGCGAGTTATAGGACGTTCCTCATCTAAGTTTTATATTTTAAGCGAATTAGGTAAAATGCGATATAGACATCGTAGTCTTTGGATACGCGACTCAGAGGAGTTTTCTTACTTAAGTTTCAGATTTCAAGCGAATTAGGTAAAATGCGATATAGACATCGAAACGTTCAGATACGCGAGTTATAGGACGTTCCTCATCTAAGTTTTACATTTTAAGTTAATTAGGTAAAATGCGATATAGACATCGTAGTCTCTGGATACGCGACTCAGAGGACTTTCCTTACTTAAGTTTCTGATTTCAAGCGAATTAGGTAAAATGCGATATAGACATCGAAACGTTCAGATACGCGAGTTATAGGACGTTCCTCATCTAAGTTTTATATTTCAAGCGAATTAGGTAAAATGCGATATAGACGTCGTAGTCTTTGGATACGCGACTCAGAGGACTTTTCTTACTTAAGTTTCAGATTTCAAGCGAATTAGGTAAAATGCGATATAGACATCGAAACGTTCAGATACGCGAGTTATAGGACGTTCCTCATCTAAGTTTTATATTTTAAGCGAATTAGGTAAAATGCGATATAGACATCGTAGTCTTTGGATACGCGACTCAGAGGAGTTTTCTTACTCAAGTTTCAGATTTCAAGCGAATTAGGTAAAATGCGATATAGACATCGAAACGTTCAGATACGCGAGTTATAGGACGTTCCTCATCTAAGTTTTATATTTTAAGCGAATTAGGTAAAATGCGATATAGACGTCGTAGTCTTTGGATACGCGACTCAGAGGACTTTTCTTACTTAAGTTTCAGATTTCAAGCGAATTAGGTAAAATGCGATATAGACATCGAAACGTTCAGATACGCGAGTTATAGGACGTTCCTCGTCTAAGTTTTATATTTTAAGCGAATTAGGTAAAATGCGATATAGACATCGTAGTCTTTGGATACGCGACTCAGAGGACTTTTCTTACTTAAGTTTCAGATTTAAAGCGAATCAGGTAAAATGCGATATAGACATCGATACGTTCAGATACGCAAGTTATAGGACGTTCCTCATCTAAGTTTTATATTCTAAGCGAATTAGGTAAAATGCGATATAGACATCGTAGTCTTTGGATACGCGACTCAGAGGAGTTTTCTTACTTAAGTTTCAGATTTCAAGCGAATTAGGTAAAATGCGATATAGACATCGAAACGTTCAGATACGCGAGTTATAGGACGTTCCTCATCTAAGTTTCATATTTTAAGCGAATTAGGTAAAATGCGATATAGACATCGTAGTCTTTGGATACGCGACTCAGAGGACTTTTCTTACTTAAGTTTCAGATTTCAAGCGAATTAGGTAAAATGCGATATAGACATCGAAACGTTCAGATACGCGAGTTATAGGACGTTCCTCGTCTAAGTTTTATATTTCAAGCGAATTAGGTAAAATGCGATATAGACATCGTAGTCTTTGGATACGCGACTCAGAGGACTTTTCTTACTTAAGTTTCAGATTTAAAGCGAATTAGGTAAAATGCGATATAGACATCGAAACGTTCAGATACGCGAGTTATAGGACGTTCCTCATCTAAGTTTTATATTTTAAGCGAATTAGGTAAAATGCGATATAGACATCGTAGTCTTTGGATACGCGACTCAGAGGACTTTTCTTACTTAAGTTTCAGATTTCAAGCGAATTAGGTAAAATGCGATATAGACATCGTAGTCTTTGGATACGCGACTCAGAGGAGTTTTCTTACTTAAGTTTCAGATTTCAAGCGAATTAGGTAAAATGCGATATAGACATCGAAACGTTCAGATACGCGAGTTATAGGACGTTCCTCATCTAAGTTTTATATTTTAAGCGAATTAGGTAAAATGCGATATAGACATCGTAGTCTCTGGATACGCGACTCAGAGGACTTTCCTTACTTAAGTTTCAGATTTCAAGCGAATTAGGTAAAATGCGATATAGACATCGAAACGTTCAGATACGCGAGTTATAGGACGTTCCTCATCTAAGTTTTATATTTTAAGCGAATTAGGTAAAATGCGATATAGACATCGTAGTCTTTGGATACGCGACTCAGAGGACTTTTCTTACTTAAGTTTCAGATTTCAAGCGAATTAGGTAAAATGCGATATAGACATCGAAACGTTCAGATACGCGAGTTATAGGACGTTCCTCATCTAAGTTTTATATTTTAAGCGAATTAGGTAAAATGCGATATAGACATCGTAGTCTCTGGATACGCGACTCAGAGGACTTTCCTTACTTAAGTTTCAGATTTCAAGCGAATTAGGTAAAATGCGATATAGACATCGAAACGTTCAGATACGCGAGTTATAGGACGTTCCTCATCTAAGTTTTATATTTTAAGCGAATTAGGTAAAATGCGATATAGACATCGATACGTTCAGATACGCAAGTTATAGGACGTTCCTCATCTAAGTTTTATATTCTAAGCGAATTAGGTAAAATGCGATATAGACATCGTAGTCTTTGGATACGCGACTCAGAGGACTTTTCTTACTTAAGTTTCAGATTTCAAGCGAATTAGGTAAAATGCGATATAGACATCGAAACGTTCAGATACGCGAGTTATAGGACGTTCCTCGTCTAAGTTTTATATTTTAAGCGAATTAGGTAAAATGCGATATAGACATCGTAGTCTTTGGATACGCGACTCAGAGGACTTTTCTTACTTAAGTTTCAGATTTAAAGCGAATCAGGTAAAATGCGATATAGACATCGATACGTTCAGATACGCAAGTTATAGGACGTTCCTCATCTAAGTTTTATATTCTAAGCGAATTAGGTAAAATGCGATATAGACATCGTAGTCTTTGGATACGCGACTCAGAGGAGTTTTCTTACTTAAGTTTCAGATTTCAAGCGAATTAGGTAAAATGCGATATAGACATCGAAACGTTCAGATACGCGAGTTATAGGACGTTCCTCATCTAAGTTTCATATTTTAAGCGAATTAGGTAAAATGCGATATAGACATCGTAGTCTTTGGATACGCGACTCAGAGGACTTTTCTTACTTAAGTTTCAGATTTCAAGCGAATTAGGTAAAATGCGATATAGACATCGTAGTCTTTGGATACGCGACTCAGAGGACTTTTCTTACTTAAGTTTCAGATTTAAAGCGAATTAGGTAAAATGCGATATAGACATCGAAACGTTCAGATACGCGAGTTATAGGACGTTCCTCATCTAAGTTTTATATTTTAAGCGAATTAGGTAAAATGCGATATAGACATCGTAGTCTTTGGATACGCGACTCAGAGGACTTTTCTTACTTAAGTTTCAGATTTCAAGCGAATTAGGTAAAATGCGATATAGACATCGTAGTCTTTGGATACGCGACTCAGAGGAGTTTTCTTACTTAAGTTTCAGATTTCAAGCGAATTAGGTAAAATGCGATATAGACATCGAAACGTTCAGATACGCGAGTTATAGGACGTTCCTCATCTAAGTTTTATATTTTAAGCGAATTAGGTAAAATGCGATATAGACATCGTAGTCTCTGGATACGCGACTCAGAGGACTTTCCTTACTTAAGTTTCAGATTTCAAGCGAATTAGGTAAAATGCGATATAGACATCGAAACGTTCAGATACGCGAGTTATAGGACGTTCCTCATCTAAGTTTTATATTTTAAGCGAATTAGGTAAAATGCGATATAGACATCGTAGTCTTTGGATACGCGACTCAGAGGACTTTTCTTACTTAAGTTTCAGATTTCAAGCGAATTAGGTAAAATGCGATATAGACATCGAAACGTTCAGATACGCGAGTTATAGGACGTTCCTCATCTAAGTTTTATATTTTAAGCGAATTAGGTAAAATGCGATATAGACATCGTAGTCTCTGGATACGCGACTCAGAGGACTTTCCTTACTTAAGTTTCAGATTTCAAGCGAATTAGGTAAAATGCGATATAGACATCGAAACGTTCAGATACGCGAGTTATAGGACGTTCCTCATCTAAGTTTTATATTTTAAGCGAATTAGGTAAAATGCGATATAGACATCGATACGTTCAGATACGCAAGTTATAGGACGTTCCTCATCTAAGTTTTATATTCTAAGCGAATTAGGTAAAATGCGATATAGACATCGTAGTCTTTGGATACGCGACTCAGAGGAGTTTTCTTACTTAAGTTTCAGATTTCAAGCGAATTAGGTAAAATGCGATATAGACATCGAAACGTTCAGATACGCGAGTTATAGGACGTTCCTCATCTAAGTTTTATATTTTAAGCGAATTAGGTAAAATGCGATATAGTCATCGTAGTCTTTGGATACGCGACTCAGAGGACTTTTCTTACTTAAGTTTCAGATTTCAAGCGAATTAGGTAAAATGCGATATAGACATCGAAACGTTCAGATACGCGAGTTATAGGACGTTCCTCATCTAAGTTTTATATTTTAAGCGAATTAGGTAAAATGCGATATAGTCATCGTAGTCTTTGGATACGCGACTCAGAGGACTTTTCTTACTTAAGTTTCAGATTTCAAGCGAATTAGGTAAAATGCGATATAGACATCGAAACGTTCAGATACGCGAGTTATAGGACGTTCCTCATCTAAGTTTTATATTTTAAGCGAATTAGGTAAAATGCGATATAGACATCGTAGTCTTTGGATACGCCACTCAGAGGACTTTTCTTACTTAAGTTTCAGATTTCAAGCGAATTAGGTAAAATGCGATATAGACATCGAAACGTTCAGATACGCGCGTTATAGGACGTTCCTCATCTAAGTTTTATATTTTAAGCGAATTAGGTAAAATGCGATATAGACATCGAAATGTTTAGATACGCGAGTTATAGGACGTTCCTCATCTTAGTTTTATATTCTAAGCGAATTAGGTAAAATGCGATATAGACATCGATACGTTCAGATACGCGAGTTATAGGACGTTCCTCATCTAAGTTTTAGATTTTAAGTGAATTAGGTAAAATGCGATATAGACATCGTAGTCTCTGGATACGCGACTCAGAGGACTTTCCTTACTTAAGTTTCAGATTTCAAGCGAATTAGGTAAAATGCGATATAGACATCGAAACGTTCAGATACGCGAGTTATAGGACGTTCCTCATCTAAGTTTTAGATTTTAAGCGAATTAGGTAAAATGCGATATGGACATCGTAGTCTTTGGCTACGCGACTCAGAGGACTTTTCTTACTTAAGTTTCAGATTCCAAGCGAATGAGGTGAAATGCGATTGAGACAACGGAATATTTAGACACGCGACTGATGAGACTTTTCTCACGTCATTCTCAGATAATAGTTTGGTTAGTTATCAGGCGTTCAATTTCGAACTAATTCAATCCGTGCAGCCTTTGCTTCTGCCTTTCTTTTCTTTCTGCTTCTCACGCTTCTTTTTGTTTCCCAAAAACGCCTTGGTAGGAGTTAAAACACCATACAATGGAGTAAAGGCTACTTCGGGGCTGCAAAACCCCTGGCGAAGGGCATAAACACTTGTAATGGTGTAACAACTCCTCCACTGGCACAGATTGCTTTGCATGTGCTTTGTCTATAATTTCTTCTCACTACTTGCGATCTTTACCTAATTATATAGAAATGCAGGGCACGTATTACGTGACGGGCTTAACGAACCCGCTCTACCCGAGTTCAATAGTTAGGCGAATCCATATTGAATCTTCCCGAATAGATTATTAATTATTATATATACGCGACTCAGAGGGCTTTTCTTACTTAAGTTTCAGATTTCAAGCGAATTAGGTATAATGCCATATAGACATCGAAACGTTCAGATACGCGAGTTATAGGACGTTCCTCATCTAAGTTTTAGATTTCAAGCGAATCAGGTAAAATGCGATATAGACATCGAAACGTTCAGATACGCGAGTTATAGGACGTTCCTCATCTAAGTTTTATATTTTAAGCGAATTAGGTAAAATGCGATATAGACATCGTAGTCTTTGGATACGCGACTCAGAGGAGTTTTCTTACTTAAGTTTCAGATTTCAAGCGAATTAGGTAAAATGCGATATAGACATCGAAACGTTCAGATACGCGAGTTATAGGACGTTCCTCATCTAAGTTTTAGATTTCAAGCGAATCAGGTAAAATGCGATATAGACATCGAAACGTTCAGATACGCGAGTTATAGGACGTTCCTCATCTAAGTTTTATATTTCAAGCGAATTAGGTAAAATGCGATATAGACATCTCAGTCTTTGGATACGCGACTCAGAGGACTTTTCTTACTTAAGTTTCAGATTTCAAGCGAATTAGGTAAAATGCGATATAGACATCGAAACGTTCAGATACGCGAGTTATAGGACGTTCCTCATCTAAGTTTTAGATTTCAAGCGAATCAGGTAAAATGCGATATAGACATCGAAACGTTCAGATACGCGAGTTATAGGACGTTCCTCATCTAAGTTTTATATTTTAAGCGAATTAGGTAAAATGCGATATAGACATCGTAGTCTTTGGATACGCGACTCAGAAGAGTTTTCTTACTTAAGTTTCAGATTTCAAGCGAATTAGGTAAAATGCGATATAGACATCGAAACGTTCAGATACGCGAGTTATAGGACGTTCCTCATCTAAGTTTTATATTTTAAGCGAATTAGGTAAAATGCGATATAGACATCGTAGTCTTTGGATACGCGACTCAGAAGAGTTTTCTTACTTAAGTTTCAGATTTCAAGCGAATTAGGTAAAATGCGATATAGACATCGAAACGTTCAGATACGCGAGTTATAGGACGTTCCTCATCTAAGTTTTATATTTTAAGCGAATTAGGTAAAATGCGATATAGACATCGTAGTCTTTGGATACGCGACTCAGAGGACTTTTCTTACTTAAGTTTCAGATTTCAAGCGAATTAGGTAAAATGCGATATAGACATCGAAACGTTCAGATACGCGAGTTATAGGACGTTCCTCTTCTAAGTTTTATATTTTAAGCGAATTAGGTAAAATGCGATATAGACATCGTAGTCTTTGGATACGCGACTCAGAGGACTTTTCTTACTTAAGTTTCAGATTTCAAGCGAATTAGGTAAAATGCGATATAGACATCGAAACGTTCAGATACGCGAGTTATAGGACGTTCCTCATCTAAGTTTTAGATTTTAAGCGAATCAGGTAAAATGCGATATAGACATCGAAACGTTCAGATACGCGAGTTATAGGACGTTCCTCATCTAAGTTTTACATTTTAAGCGAATCAGGTAAAATGCGATATAGACATCGAAACGTTCAGATACGCGAGTTATAGGACGTTCCTCATCTAAGTTTTATATTTTAAGCGAATTAGGTAAAATGCGATATAGACATCGTAGTCTTTGGATACGCGACTCAGAGGACTTTTCTTACTTAAGTTTCAGATTTCAAGCGAATTAGGTGAAATGCGATTGAGACATCGGAATATTTAGACACGCGACTGATGAGACTTTTCTCACGTCAGTCTCAGATATTAGTTTGGTTAGTTATCAGGCGTTCAATTTCGAACTTATTCAATCCCCGCAGCCTTTACTTCTGCTTTCCTTTTTTCTCTGCTTCTCACGCTTCTTTTTGTTTTCCAAAAACGCCTTGGTAGGAGTTAAAACACCATACAATGGGGTAAAGGCTACTTCGGGGCTGCAAAACCCCTGGCGAAGGGCGTAAACACTTGTAATGGTGTAACAACTCCTCCACCGGCACAGATTGCTCTGCATGTGCTTTGTCTATAATTTCTTCTTGCTACTTGCGATCTTTACCTCATTATATAGAACTGCAGGGCACGTATTACGTGACGGGCTTAACGAACCCGCTCTACCCGAGTTCAATAGTTAGGCGAATCCATATTGAATCTTCCCGAATAGAATATTAATTATTATATATACGCGACTCAGAGGACTTTTCTTACTTAAGTTTCAGATTTCAAGCGAATTAGGTAAAATGCGATATATACATCGAAATGTTCAGATACGCGAGTTATAGGACGTTCCTCATCTAAGTTTTAGATTTTAAGCGAATTAGGTAAAATGCGATATAGACATCGAAATGTTCAGATACGCGAGTTATAGGACGTTCCTCATCTAAGTTTTATATTTTAAGCGAATTAGGTGAAATGCGATATAGACATCGTAGTCTTTGGATACGCGACTCAGAGGACTTTTCTTACTTAAGTTTCAGATTTCAAGCGAATTAGGTAAAATGCGATATAGACATCGAAACGTTCAGATACGCGAGTTATAGGACGTTTCTCATCTAAGTTTTATATTATAAGCGAATTAGGTAAAATGCGATATAGACATCGAAATGTTTGGATACGCGAGTTATAGGACGTTCCTCATCTAAGTTTTAGATTTTAAGCGAATTAGGTAAAATGCGATATAGACATCGAAACGTTCAGATACGCGAGTTATAGGACGTTCCTCATCTAAGTTTTAGATTTTAAGCGAATTAGGTAAAACGCGATATAGACATCGTAGTCTTTGGCTACGCGACTCAGAGGACTTTTCTTACTTAAGTTTCAGATTCCAAGCGAATTAGGTGAAATGCGATTGAGACAACGGAATATTTAGACACGCGACTGATGAGACTTTTCTCACGTCATTCAGATAATAGTTTGGTTAGTTATCAGGCGTTCAATTTCGAACTTATTCAATCCGTGCAGCCTTTACTTCTGCTTTCCTTCTTTCTCTGCTTCTCACGCTTCTCTTTGTTTTCCAAAAACGCCTTGGTAGGAGTTAAAACACCATACAATGGGGTAAAGGCTACTTCGGGGCTGCAAAACCCCTGGCGAAGGGCATAAACACTTGTAATGGTGTAACAACTCCTCCACCGGCACAGATTGCTTTGCATGTGCTTTTTCTATAATTTCTTCTCGCTACTTGCGATCTTTACCTAATTATATAGAAATGCAGGGCACGTATTACGTGACGGGCTTAACGAACCCGCTCTACCCGAGTTCAATAGTTAGGCGAATCTATATTGAATCTTCCCGAATAGATTATTAATTATTATATATACACGACTCATAGGACTTTTCTTACTTAAGTTTCAGATTTCAAGCGAATTAGGTAAAATGCGATATATACATCGAAATGTTCAGATACGCGAGTTATAGGACGTTCCTCATCTAACTTCTATATTTTAAGCGAATTAGGTGAAATGCGATATAGACATCGTAGTCTTTGGATACGCGACTCAGAGGACTTTTCTTACTTAAGTTTCAGATTTCAAGCGAATTAGGTGAAATGCGATTGAGACATCGGAATATTTAGACACGCGACTGATGAGACTTTTCTCACGTCAGTCTCAGATATTAGTTTGGTTAGTTATCAGGCGTTCAATTTCGAACTTATTCAATCCGTGCAGCCTTTAATTCTGCTTTCCTTTTTTCTCTGCTTCTCACGCTTCTTTTTGTTTTCCAAATACGCCTTGGTAGGAGTTAAAACACCATACAATGGGGTAAAGGCTACTTCGGGGCTGCAAAACCCCTGGCGAAGGGCATAAACACTTGTAATGGTGTAACAACTCCTCCACCGGCACAGATTGCTTTGCATGTGCTTTTTCTATAATTTCTTCTCGCTACTTGCGATCTTTACCTAATTATATAGAAATGCAGGGCACGTATTACGTGACGGGCTTAACGAACCGGCTCTACCCGAGTTCAATAGTTAGGCGAATCTATATTGAATCTTCCCGAATAGATTATTAATTATTATATATACACGACTCATAGGACTTTTCTTACTTAAGTTTCAGATTTCAAGCGAATTAGGTAAAATGCCATATAGACATCGAAACGTTCAGATACGCGAGTTATAGGACGTTCCTCATCTAAGTTTTATATTTTAAGCCAATTAGGTAAAATGCGATATAGACATCGTAGTCTTTGGATACGCGACTCAGAGGACTTTTCTTACTTAAGTTTCAGATTTCAAGCGAATTAGGTAAAATGCGATATATACATCGAAATGTTCAGATACGCGAGTTATAGGACGTTCCTCATGTAAGTTTTAGATTTTAAGCGAATTAGGTAAAATGCGATATAGACATCGAAATGTTCAGATACGCGAGTTATAGGACGTTCCTCATGTAAGTTTTAGATTTTAAGCGAATTAGGTAAAATGCGATATAGACATCGAAATGTTCAGATACGCGAGTTATAGGACGTTCCTCATGTAAGTTTTAGATTTTAAGCGAATTAGGTAAAATGCGATATAGACATCGAAATGTTCAGATACGCGAGTTATAGGACGTTCCTCATCTAAGTTTTATATTTTAAGCGAATTAGGTAAAATGCGATATAGACATCGTAGTCTTTGGATACGCGACTCAGAGGACTTTTCTTACTTAAGTTTCAGATTTCAAGCGAATTAGGTAAAATGCGATATATACATCGAAATGTTCAGATACGCGAGTTATAGGACGTTCCTCATGTAAGTTTTAGATTTTAAGCGAATTAGGTAAAATGCGATATAGACATCGAAATGTTCAGATACGCGAGTTATAGGACGTTCCTCATGTAAGTTTTAGATTTTAAGCGAATTAGGTAAAATGCGATATAGACATCGGAACGTTCAGATACGCGAGTTATAGGACGTTCCTCATCTAAGTTTTATATTTTAAGCCAATTAGGTAAAATGCGATATAGACATCGTAGTCTTTGGATACGCGACTCAGAGGACTTTTCTTACTTAAGTTTCAGATTTCAAGCGAATTAGGTAAAATGCGATATATACATCGAAATGTTCAGATACGCGAGTTATAGGACGTTCCTCATGTAAGTTTTAGATTTTAAGCGAATTAGGTAAAATGCGATATAGACATCGAAATGTTCAGATACGCGAGTTATAGGACGTTCCTCATGTAAGTTTTAGATTTTAAGCGAATTAGGTAAAATGCGATATAGACATCGGAACGTTCAGATACGCGAGTTATAGGACGTTCCTCATCTAAGTTTTATATTTTAAGCGAATTAGGTAAAATGCGATATAGACATCGTAGTCTTTGGATACGCGACTCAGAGGACTTTTCTTACTTAAGTTTCAGATTTCAAGCGAATTAGGTAAAATGCGATATAGACATCGAAACGTTCAGATACGCGAGTTATAGGACGTTCCTCATCTAAGTTTTATATTCTAAGCGAATTAGGTAAAATGCGATATAGACATCGTAGTCTTTGGATACGCGACTCAGAGGACTTTTCTTACTTAAGTTTCAGATTTCCAGCGAATTAGGTAAAATGCGATATAGACATCGAAACGTTCAGATACGCGAGTTATAGGACGTTCCACATCTAAGTTTTATATTTTAAGCGAATTAGGTAAAATGCGATATAGACATCGAAACGTTCAGATACGCGAGTTATAGGACGTTCCTCATCTAAGTTTTATATTTTAAGCCAATTAGGTAAAATGCGATATAGACATCGTAGTCTTTGGATACGCGACTCAGAGGACTTTTCTTACTTAAGTTTCAGATTTCAAGCGAATTAGGTAAAAGGCGATACAGACATCGAAACGTTCAGATACGCGAGTTATAGGACGTTCCTCATCTAAGTTTTAGATTTTAAGCGAATTAGGTAAAATGTGATATATACATCGAAATGTTCAGATACGCGAGTTATAGGACGTTCCTCATCTAAGTTTCAGATTCTAAGCGAATTAGGTAAAATGCGATATAGACATTGTAGTATTTGGATACGCGACTAATAGGATATTTCATCACCCAAATTTTCTGAATTATTGGTTCCTATTTTAAGGAAGAGGAAGGAAGATACCGAGACGAGAAAACAACCTAAAAAGCTTGAAAACGAATTTTCGAGTATGAAGATTCTAGAGATGCTTCTGAAATGCATGAGGACAGATACTGAAGGCTGCGTATACAAATCCAATCTCACTGAATAATTGAATTACAGGTGAACTGCATTTTCAATTGCATTTGGTTTTTTTCAATGTTTTCAATCATTGTTCAACTCAAATCTGTACCTACATTTATGATTTCCAACAGTTTTTTTTTCATGTAAAAATATCTTTCCGAAAATTATATGAATGCGTTCAGAAAATAAATGTTCTGCTTCTTTTTCGTGTCTCTATCAGATTGCAATGCAATGGACCGGATGTGGCCAGGACCGATTATGCAAGAACTATATCGAAAATTGGAGACGGGAAGCCAATCTGAAGCCGATGGAAAGGTCGGAGCCATGGTATGAGAGTGGATATGACAGCAAGGGAGCAATTGCAAAAGAGGTGAGAACTAGATACTCTCTTGCCAATCTCTATTTCACCGAAAATAGCTATTAGCTTTCATTTTCGTTCAACATATTGTGATAAAGGATTTTCTAACTCGTTTCTTTCTCCTTTCTTTCTCCTTTCTATATTCTGGTATGTCAACAGCCAAGCAAACACATCCGAGTCCAATTGCTGTTCCGTTACTCGGTAGCGTGAAATCATCACCTTTCTGTTATAGTTCTGCCACATGACTGTTAGTGTTCTCAATTAATGATGTGAACTGATGTGTATGAGGTATTTCATCAACAGAAATGAGGCAATATATTTGAGGATTATAGACGAATATATGACCCGCAGGGAAACATCGTTTCCGTCTGAGAATCGGAAATTACTGGTAAGCGTGCTGAAGCCTCACACAAAGTTATCGCAATACCGCATTTCTCAATCGCCACATCCCTTGTTTTTCTATGTTTTCGTTACAGTTCAGAACGAGGGCCAGCGAAATTCCAGAGGATCATAAAGCGTGGAAAAGTGAAATTACAAGTATTTTGGAGTTTTGGACCATAGTCCAAAGACTGATCAATGATCAGTACCAAATTAAGAATGTTCTCATCGTCTCTTTGTTGAATTTTGGTCACGAGACACTTACAACCATGATGACCGATCAATGGTTGGTATAATCAATTATAAAGACATTTCAATTATCTTTTTGTTGTAGTTCAGCCGGACAAGACTTACAACTGCAACGGTCGATCGGAAGTGTGTGAAAATAATTAGACGAACGTTTCAATCATCTCGCTGTTGCTCTTTCGCTGGAGAAAACTTGACAGAATGATGACCATCCAGGTACCCCAAGCTGTATACACTTCTCCAAGTACCACGGGATTAACGAATTTGATTAACTCTATGCTTTTCTATTATCTTTTCTTTCTCGTGTAATTAATATTATTACTAACTGTTGTTTTTTCTTTAATTAATCATAACCATTCTGACAATTGTTAACATGGTGCTTTGAAAATTATTTCGCTGTATCTTTCTTATGTATTTGCTATGAAAAATGATTGCTTGTGCTACTTCCTAATGAATTCATTTATTGTTTTTCATCCAAACTATTCATTTATTGAAATTTGACTAATACTTGTTACATTTTACAGGTCTTATAGGTTCCACGAGATCTACGAATTTTATTGGTTCTATGCTTTTCTATTCTTTCTTCTCTTTCGTATAATTAATATTATCACTAACTGTTGTGTTTTTTCTAATTCATCATGAAAATTATTTTACTGTACCTTTCTTATGTATTGCTGTGAAAAATGATCGTTTGTGTTGCATTCTAATTTTCATGATATCTACGAATTTTATTGCTTCTATGCTTTTCTATTTTTTCCCTCGCTTTCGTGTGATTAATATTATTACTAACTGTTGTTTTTTCTTTATTTAATCATAACCATTCTGACAATTGTTAACATGGTGCTTTGAAAATTATTTCGCTGTATCTTTCTTATGTATTTGCTATGAAAAATGATTGCTCGTGCTACTTCCTAATTAATTCATTTATTGTCTTTCATCCAAACTATTCATTTATTGAAATTTGACTAATACTTGTTACATTTTACAGGTCTTATAGGTTCCACGAGATCTACGAATTTTATTGGTTCTATGCTTTTCTATTCTTTCTTCTCTTTCGTATAATTAATATTATCACTAACTGTTGTGTTTTTTCTAATTCATCATGAAAATTATTTTACTGTACCTTTCTTATGTATTGCTGTGAAAAATGATCGTTTGTGTTGCATTCTAATTTTCATGATATCTACGAATTTTATTGCTTCTATGCTTTTCTATTTTTTCCCTCGCTTTCGTGTGATTAATATTATTACTAACTGTTGTTTTTTCTTTATTTAATCATAACCATTCTGACAATTGTTAACATGGTGCTTTGAAAATTATTTCGCTGTATCTTTCTTATGTATTTGCTATGAAAAATGATTGCTTGTGCTACTTCCTAATTAATTCATTTATTGTCTTTCATCCAAACTATTCATTTATTGAAATTTGACTAATACTCGTTACATTTTACAGGTCTTATAGGTTCCACGAGATCTACGAATTTTATTGGTTCTATGCTTTTCTATTCTTTCTTCTCTTTCGTATAATCAATATTATTACTAACTGTCGTTTTTTCTTCATTTAATCATAACCATTCTGAAAATTGTTAACATGGTGCTTTGAAAATTATTTCGCTGTATCTTTCTTATGTATTTGCTATGAAAAATGATTGCTTGTGCTACTTCCTAATTAATTCATTTATTGTTTTTCATCCAAACTATTCATTTATTGAAATTTGACTAATACTTGTTACATTTTACAGGTCTTATAGGTTCCACGAGATCTACGAATTTTATTGGTTTTATGCTTTTCTATTTTCTTCCTCGCTTTCGTGTAATTAATATTATTACTAACTGTTGTTTTTTCTTTATTTAATCATAACCATTCTGACAATTGTTAACATGGTGCTTTGAAAATTATTTCGCTGTATCTTTCTTATGTATTTGCTATGAAAAATGATTGCTTGTGCTACTTCCTAATTAATTCATTTATTGTTTTTCATCCAAACTATTCATTTATTGAAATTTGACTAATACTTGTTACATTTTACAGGTCTTATAGGTTCCACGAGATCTACGAATTTTATTGGTTCTATGCTTTTCTATTCTTTCTTCTCTTTCGTATAATTAATATTATCACTAACTGTTGTGTTTTTTCTAATTCATCATGAAAATTATTTTACTGTACCTTTCTTATGTATTGCTGTGAAAAATGATCGTTTGTGTTGCATTCTAATTTTCATGATATCTACGAATTTTATTGCTTCTATGCTTTTCTATTTTTTCCCTCGCTTTCGTGTAATTAATATTATTACTAACTGTCGTGGTTTTCTAATTAATCATGAAAATTATTTGACTGTATCTTTATTATGTATTGCTATGAAAAATGATTGCTCGTGCTACTTTCTAATTAATTCATTTATTGTCTTTTATCCATACTATTCATTTATTGAAATTTGACTAATACTAGTTACATTTTACAGGTGTTATAAGTTCCACGAGATCTACGAATTTTATTGTTCTTATGCTTTTCTATTCTTTCTTCTCTTTCGTATAATTAATATTATCACTAACTGTTGTGTTTTTTTCTAATTCATCATGAAAATTATTTTGCTGTATCTTTCTTATGTATTTGCTATGAAAAATGATTGCTTGTGCTACTTCCTAATTAATTCATTTATTGTCTTTCATCCAAACTATTCGTTTATTGAAATTTGACTAATACTCGTTACATTTTACAGGTCTTATAGGTTCCACGAGATCTACGAATTTTATTGGTTCTATGCTTTTCTATTCTTTCTTCTCTTTCGTATAATTAATATTATCACTAACTGTTGTGTTTTTTCTAATTCATCATGAAAATTATTTTACTGTATCTTTATTATGTATTGCTATGAAAAATGATTGCTCGTGCTACTTTCTAATTAATTCATTTATTGTCTTTCATCCAAACTATTCATTTATTAAAATTTGACTAATACTCGTTACATTTTACAGGTCTTATAGGTTCCACGAGATCTACGAATTTCATAGGTTCTATGCTTTTCTATTCTTTCTTCTCTTTCGTATAATTAATATTATCACTAACTGTTGTGTTTTTTTCTAATTCATCATGAAAATTATTTTGCTGTATCTTTCTTATGTATTTGCTATGAAAAATGATTGCTCGTGCTACTTTCTAATTAATTCATTTATTGTCTTTCATCCAAACTATTCATTTATTAAAATTTGACTAATACTCGTTACATTTTACAGGTCTTATAGGTTCCACGAGATCTACGAATTTTATTGGTTCTATGCTTTTCTATTCTTTCTTCTCTTTCATGTAATTGATATTATAATTACCAACTGTTGTGGTCTTCTTATTAATCATAACTATTCTTCTTAGTATCTACGTATTGCTTTGAAAATTATGCTACTGTATCCTTCTTATGTATATTGTTGTGTCACTTTCTAATTAAATAATTCATTGTCTCTCATTAGGACTATTCATTTATATAAGTTTGAATAATACTAGTTATATTCTATAGATTTGACAGGTTTTACAGGGTCTACAAGATCTTCGAGTTCTTGAAATTATTCAAGTTCTACAGGATCTGTGGGTTTCATCAATTTAATATTGTGACTAACTAATTATTTTTGTTCTGCAAAACCAGTTGGGAACGCCTCTAATAACTAGTTAGAATTGAATGTATTAATTGAATCTATGATCTGAACTAAAATCTTTATTTTTCAGGCGGGGGGTGGTGTTGGTTGCCTTCTCGTGGTGCCCCCTGAACAGATGCGCTGATTTCATGACCCAACAGATAATAATAATACTAGGAAATGTTGCATATTGCATAGTCGTAAAATTCCGTATACATGGGTCATGCTAGTCAGCGCATTTGACTAAACAACCAACTTTTTAGTCAATAAGGCGAATATTTCGTATTTCACGCGGTTATCGTAGAATTATTGCATCCCACTCTTAATATCTCTGTACTTCATTTATTACTGCATGTTAAAATTACCCACGCATGATTTAATTATACCTCTTACGTTTCACTGGTCTTTCCAATCTTCCGGCTTTTTCGCCTTCGTGTCTTTCGGGGTCCTTCGCGTGTTATTTCTGGGTCCTTCGCGTGTTTCGAGGGTCTCTCGCGTGTTTCGGGGTCTTTGGTGCCGTCCGGTTCCTCGGATCCCTCGTGTCTTTCACGTCTGTTGGGTTTTTCGAGGGTCTCTCGCGTGTTTCGGATTCTTTGGTGCCATTCGGTTCCTCGAATCCCTCGTGTCTTTCACGTCTGTTGCGTCTTTTGCGTCTTTTAGAGTCTTTTGCGTCTCTCTTGCTCTCTTGCTATCTTCCTTCGGCTTCTCTCTCTCCTCTTTCTGCGGCAACGCACTGGCTTATCTCAACTTGATTTAAATTAGTTTAGCTAGACGTAAGTGCATTATGTGTGCGCTGTATGCATGTAACTCTATTTTGTACTCTCATAATGTGTTGTCCTTCTTTGTTTCCCGACATAACGGGAATATTGTAATTAACTATTCTATTTTTTCCAGTCTCTCGTGTCCTTCCTGTCTTTGGGGTCCCTCGGATTTTCCGGGGTCTCCAGATTCTACAAGATTCACATATTTCATCCATACTTCGCCTCTCTCATGTCCTCAATTTTCCATGCATTGATATTTACGTGCTTCATTCATTACTGTATGTTAAAATTACACGCACATGATTTAATTATAACTTTCACTTTTAACAGGTCTCATAGGTTCCGCGAGATCTACGAATTTTATTGTATCTGTGCTTTGCTATTCTTCCTCCTCTCTCGTGTGCCTGATTGATATCATTACTAACTGTTTCTATTTTCAAGTGATCACAATTGTTCTGAAAATTATTGACGTGGTGCTTTGGAAATTATTTTGCTGTATATTTCTTATGTATTGCTGTGAAAAATGATTTTTTGTGTTACTTTCTAATTAAATAATTCATCGTCTCTAACTAGAACTATTCATCTATTGAAATTTGAATACTATTCGTTATACTATTCTATAGCTCCGACAGGTTTTACAGGCTCTACAAGTTCTTCAAGTTCTACGGGATCTGCGGGTTAGTCACAATTTAACATTGTGACTAACCAATTATTTCTTCGCTGCATAGCCAGTTGGAAACGCTTCAAATAACCAGTTAGACTTGAATGTATTAATCGAATCTATGTTCTGAACTAAAATCTTTGATTTTCAGGCGGGGGGTGGTGTTGGTTGCCTTCTCGTGGTGCCCCCTGAACAAATGCGCTGATTTCATGATTCAACTGACAATAATAATACCAAGAAATGTTCCATATCAAATAGTCGAAAAATTACATATACATGCGTCATGCTAATCAGCGGATTTGACTGAACAACCAACTTTTCAGTCGATGAAGTGGGTATTTATTTTATATTCCACGCAGTCATCATAGAATTGTTAAACTCATAGATATAGATATTATCAAATCAATTATTTATTTCTCAGTTTATATGGTCTGTTATTGTACAAACCATTTTACATAAGATATAGAATGCATGTTTAGTAATGATGATTATAACTTGGAATGATAATTAAATATAAGGATTAGTACAGCTCTTAATACTCGTATCGAAAGTTCACAGGGCTGCCTATAGTATTGTGAAGATATTTCTAGCAGTCACGTAGGGCGTTCTGAGCTAGAAATAACTGGTGTGGTCCTTGAAGCGATGGATCCAGATTATTCTGCAATAAAATAAGGTTTCAAACTACTCTTGTATTATTTAATATTATCATTAGACAAACCAATTGCTGAAATATCGTCAAAAACATGAAGGGGTACATCATGCGCATTATTACACGCAACCCGCGGATCATTGCATCATTATCGTTATTATACATCTTCTAGTTCCATAGTATCTCACCCGGTGGCGCCACCAGCGTAAACTCACTTTCGTTGACGGCGTCCTTGCCCCTTCCGCCCTCCAGACCCCTCAAGGTCGGGCAAGGCCGACAAGAGTAGGGTGTAGGACCAAACCGGTCTGACCGCTTTCGCTTTCACTTTCGCTTTCACTTTTCAGTGGCCTTCGTGGCAGTTCGCGGCTGCTCGGGGCTGCTCGGGGCTGTTCGTGGCCTCAACGAGTGAACATGTGTTGGGTGTGGTGGGAGGCTTCTGCGACAGACGCCAACTTGAGCGGTAAGTTGAATAAAACGTGCGAGCAAATGGTTGACGATCGGTACGCTGCGTCGTTACGCGTTCGAGGAGATTTACAGTTCGAAGAGGCTGACATCAACGAAAGCACGTCGGACATGGGTGAGTTTGAAATATTCCAATCACCGTTTTACCATAACCCTAAATAATTGGTGATTTTTAATGCTTCTTCGTAACAAGAAGAATCTTACAGATTCGTTTCATAATGGGAATACTGTTCGATATTCTTTGGACATATTTTACGTGTCGCGTATTTCAATCAGCAAAGTTAGTAACAAGCGGACTTTGATTATAATCGGGAAAATTGTTCATTTCTAAGTATATTCTATCCGTACCAGCGAATAACTGTGAGGAAATCGGAAATTCTTACGAACATAACCTCTCAGACCTGTTTCAAATACCAATGTAATAGGCGAGGGGGTTTCATTTGATAACCTCGCAATATCATTATCCCATTATATTAACAATCATATAACTCCAAGTTCCCCGTACTATAGTATCGTTTGCTCTTCCAGCATATTTCACGGCTCCGAGGGTGAACTAATTCGTCGCGTTATTTTGAGTACACAAATGGTTTCCGGAGAATACTTGTTCCCCGATTTATTCTTTTCTCCGATTCTTTGACAGCATTATCGATCTACGGAGATCCAAATAAGCATCACAGATACTTGAGATGCATAGATCCTGCGCGCCACTTGGTCGGAGATAGACGCCAGCCAAAACTGTCCAGTTAGTCCTGGATTAATAGTTGACCAACACAATGGTAAGCTTCATTTTATATCAGCCAACGATCCTGTGTAACTACAAATATATATCCATAACAACCAATGCCGAAAGGCATTTATCTAACGATACTCGGACAGTATCTATCTCTAAATTTGACAATGTTTGTTCTAATCGCCATTATATTCCCACATTCAAGAATCGTAGAGGGGAATCAGATCTGGATAGCTTACGAGCCTTGTTACCAGTACCAAAGGCCTTTTGAATTGTTTGGAAACAATATGCCAGCAGTCTTTAGGATCACAGGGACCAAGCTGGTAATTGACCTTCCATTGATCGAGCATGGCCAGCGGCAAGGAGGATATTGGCGTCGAGGTAATTATTCTTTATTATTGATAAAATTCCAGCCAGCACAGGCTGCACTGCATTAATCATTATTCAAATCAAATTGCCGCTCATACGTTACACATCTCAAATGAAAGACATTTTAAAATCCATGTAGCTTCTCCGCCAAGCAAATCTAATGCTCACCCTGTATCTTTGGCTGGCTACAGATGCCTCTGGCTTACCTCTGTTATCACTGTACACCTGATACTTCATGGCGACTTGGTTCTACTCAGCTGCGAGGGAAACTGTACTGGCGCGGTAATAATACACCTGAAGGTAACATATCAACGCAATTCGTGTACTCAAGAAAATATGTTTACTTCATTCGAATAGACTTTCCTCGTAGTAGATGAATATCTAAATAATGAGGATTGAAATTCAAGGGCTTGAAAATAAATACAAGCGTAGATTACTGCAGAATTAATTAGCCATCGCATTTATTTTTTAAACATCAAACAGAATTTAATATTGGTGATAAATAACTTTTGAGTCTCAGGTACAGGTCGTAACAATTAAAAGATTGAAGAATCGACTCATGCATGCGCTATTAATACTAGCTTATTGACGTTCTTGATTCTGTTGAAAGTAGTTCAAAGTTTAACTAACATTTGAAAGAGGCTTAGACGAGCTTACAAAATTCATCATAAGAAATATATTATAATCAATTTCATGAAGATTAGCAACGGTATTACTGACGATGAGTCAGATGTACGATCACAGTCAAAAATTCTTTGTGTCTCAGTTAAGAATGTTTACTTGAACCACACATTGAGTTAATTTATCCAATGTACCCTGTGCTTATCTTGTTTCTATCCTCACAGGCATTGTCCATGGAGGGAAACGAGTTCCTGCCCATATTCATTAAAACCTCTTCAAATTTCATCAGAACACGGTTCACGCCAGGGAGTGGAGCAGCCCCAGCACCCGGGGAACGACCACAAGACAACTCTGCACCGCGGATCGTTATTAAAGTAGCATAAGCATATAGTTTTAGCTTGTGTCGTATTGAGTCTGTAATTACAGTTTCTTTGGAATCAGTTTTGCTAAAATCAATTCAATCAATTCCGTTTGAAACGTTGCACAGAAAACAAGCTGAGATGGTTGCCACTAATTTTCAGTCAGCAGACTTTGTAACGTAGTACATGTGTCGTAAAGAATGAAACCTAATTTTAATATTTTCTACGACCAGTGACAACCACAAGCTTTTCTTTCATATCTGTTTCCTACTCAATGTAAAATTGAAATCAACGTCCATGCCGCGTCCCACTCGAGACATATCAAATATTAATTTCAATCTTCAACAATAACTTGCAAATCATTTCACCAATAGCTGTACAGATTATTCCAAATCATTTGTAGAAGCTATGAGCGGTAATATGTCAACTCGTTATTATACATCACGCTATACCTGACTAGTTCAGCCGGCAGTATTATAATTTCACTAGGAATCCAAAGACTTGTAATATTACAGAATAGGTGAGAATTATATGATTATAATAGCCCGTAATACATACAAATACGATATACATACGTGAATTAATATTTCACTCCTTGGATTTTCTTGTGCACCAGAAAACAAAAATGTTCTTTATCGTCAGCGAAAATTGCGTTGATCTGTTTTCGGAATTCCGAGACATAACTTTTTTTCTATTCAGTATTTGTTTGACATTGTTCGCAATGAATAGAAAGTAGATAATTCAGAGATCCCTGAATCAGAGAGCATCATCGGTATCTTTGAACAAGTATGTGTAGATCAACGAATTATTTTACTGCGGATCATCCGGGCAACTTACATTGTCCGATTATTATTGATGACGAGATCTTCAATAAAAATGATATAATTGTATTCTCTATTCGTATGACGGTAGGAAAGAATAGATTTAACAGTTTCTAGTACATGTATGTATTATCGTGGCAAGGATTAGTTTGAAGTTTAATCATAGTTTTAGTATAGCCAGATGATAAATTTGTTCGCTTCATATAGGAATGGAATCATTATCCTTGCCTTATTCCATTCGAAACGTATCGAATAATAATTTTAATTCATAACAATAACTTCTGACCAGGCGGTTGCATAATTTTGAAAAATTTGCTGTACAGATAAAGAGACATAAACACATGCTGTTGGTTTTTCAACATGGTAACGTTTTCCTCAGTAGACTACAGATAATAAGCAAACCTTTGTATGTTTCGTTAGTTTTCTCGTTTATTTATATCTCTATAAATCTAAAGAACAAATACAGCATGACATTGTGATGGAATAGATGATTATTATTCGTCATTTGCAGAAGCTATAAGTAGAAATGAATGAAGTTTTTACTGTACAGCAAGCTATGCTTGACTAATTCATACGGTGATATTATAATCGTACAAGAAAAAAACTTGAGATATTATAGTGATGTTATATTATTAACAATATGTTTTTTCGCATATATTTTATTGTATTTAGCCCCTGGGTACCGACCTGAAGATCTTAATGTTCTTTATTTGTTTGAACTTTTTACGGTAATTTTATCACTGTACGAGGAAAAATATGAGTGTGATTGTAATATTGCAGAAACGATGAGAACTTGTAATAATTTATTATCTGATATCAGTGATATAATTTAATAGCTGAAACATTTCTGATTATCTCTATGCCGATAATGTATTTCATTAGCTTGAGCTCGTTGTATTTGGAAGAGGAGAGTGGTAGAAATTGAGATCGTTGAATTAGCCATTACCGTACGAAATATTCCCGATAACAACTATTCAGGTAACAGAGCATAATGCATGCATTTACGATATACCCGTATTCAAAAAGTATACTTCACTCCTCTGTAAAATTGTTCGCAATGAATAGAGAGTAGATGATTTAGGGATACACGAATTGAAGAGTCTCATTACTATCTTTGAACAACTAATGAATTATTTTACTGTTCACTATTCTCTATTCGTATCGTGGCAAAGATTAGTTGGAACTTTAATCATAGGTTTAGTACAGCCTGGTTATGAATTTCCTCGCTTTATATAAGAATTGAATTATCATCCTTGCCGTATCCCATTCGAAACATAATGGATAATAATTCCACTTGATAACAACAACTTTGAACCAGGCATTTGTTTTTTGCTGTACAGATGAAGAGACATTAACACATGCGGTTGGTTTTCCAACATAGCAATACGTTTACTTTGGTAGACGATATATAATTAGCAGACCTTTGTATATCTCGTCAGTTTTCTCGTATATTTATATCTTTATACACTTGAAAAACGAATACAGCGCGGCACTGTGATGCGATAGATGATTATTGCACATCATTCGTAGAAGCTATAAGTAGTAATAGAGACACTTCTAACTGTACAGCAAGCAATACTTGACTAATTCCTACCCGAATATTATAATCGTACCAGGAAAAGATTTGTGATATTACAGAATGGATGGGAATTCGTAATGATAAATCATCAATAACATGTTCCTGTGCATGTATTATCTTGTATTCAGTCCCTGGTTACCGACCTGAAGGTCTCTATGTCTCTTATTTGTTCAAACTCTTTGTATTTGGAATAGAAAATTTGTAGACATTGGGATAGTTGGATTGGCCATTACCGTATGAAATATTCGTAATATCTATGCAGGTAACAGCGCATGATACATGAGTGTACGATGTACGTTAGTGAAGTACACGTCACCCCTTTGTAAAATTGTCCCTAATGAATGGATTGCAGTTAATTGAGAGAGCCAAAAATCGAAGAGTCTCTTTAGTATCTTTCAAAGACAATTATATCTATAGATTGATGAATTATTTTCTCGTTCTCGCGGCAAAATTACGTTGTTAAAGTATTATTGTTAACGAAAACCATAGTGAAAATAGTGACTCTGTTCTCTATTCGTAAGGTCTGAAAAATAAAAACAAACAGCTCGCTGTTCTTGTAGAGACTAATGTAGAAATTACATGCTTCGAACATTGTACTTGACACTCTGTAAAACATACCTTCGTACGTATGTGTATGTTTTATCGTTGCAACGATTAGTTTAGAGTATAAGAATAGTTTTAGTACAGCCTAATTATAGTCCTAGCCAATTTCCGACCATGAAAAGTGTCAAATATGTGGTTTTCAGTGATATACATAATATATTAAACGTATTACGGTCGCATCTACAATTCTTTCATGCAAGTATCCATGTATTAGGATTGTTTATCCAATAAACATGTATTATGGTAGCAAATTGGCGCATTCTTGAATTAACATCTCTTGAGATTGTAAATAATCAATCGTTTAATCATTTTCCCCGGTCCTTTCGTTGCCTATAAGTGAAAAATCATGAAAATCGCGGGCTTTCATAAGTTTGAAATCATAAAGTTGCCGCACGGGGTGACAAATGGTATCGCCATCTCGCGGTGACCGCACCGAACTATTTTTGCCGCAAACATTGATGCGCCTGACGATATGTAATCTCCAGTTAGGGATCGCAGCTATGACACACGAGTTGCATACATTGAGCTATGCCGACGTTATCGGCATAGCACGTTATCGGCACAGCATGTTATCGACACAGCACGTTATCGACACAGCACGTTACCGGCAGGAAATAGTTCGACAACGCGACCGCGAGATGGCGGAGCACTAACCTAGGCTAATAGCACCTGTCGCGGAGTCAGTGACCTCAGTGGCCCTCGTGGTATCAATGAGTACGCATGGGGTGTGTTAACGAGACACCGTAGAAATATTCCGAACGCAATAATATTATACCTTCTTCTTGTAGAGACCAATATAGAAATTACATGCTTCGAACATAGTACTAGACACTCTGTAGAACATACCTTCGTACGTATATGTATGTATTATCGTTGCGACGATTAGTTCAGAGTATAACAATAGTTTTAGTATAACCTAATTATAATTCTAGCTAATTTCCGGCCTTAATAAGAGTCAAATATGTAGTTTTCAGTGATATACTTAATATACTATACGTATGACGATCGCATCTACAATTTTTTCGTATAAGTATTCATGTATTACGATTGTTTATCCAATAAGCATGTATCATTGTAGTAAATTGGCGCATTCTTGAATAAACATCTCTTGAGATTGTAAATAATCAATCGTTTAATCATTTTCTTTTAATTACATATTTATTATAATGAACGAAAATGCTGGCAGTTGAGACCTTGATTTCTGAGTGATTTTTCTGGCAGTTGAGACTTTTTCGAGGGTCGTGTGCCTGGCAGTTGACACCTCAAAATTAGCTCCTAAAAATAAGGTGTCAACTGCCAGACATACGACCCTCGAAAAAAGTCTCAACTGCCAGAAACTTCGCCCCGAAAAAAGGTCTCAACTGCCAGAAAATGGGGTGATTTTTCTGGCAGTTGAGACTTTTTCGGAGCGATTTTTCTGGCAGTTGAGACTTTTTTCGAGGGTCATACGTCTGGCAGTTGACACCTCAAAATTAACTCCTAAAAATGAGGTGTCAACTGCCAGCCATATGACCCTCGAAAAAAGTCTCAACTGCCAGAAAAATTGAGTTGATTTTTCTGGCAGTTGAGACTTTTTCGGAGCGATTTTTCTGGCAGTTGAGACTTTTTCGGAGCGATTTTTCTGGCAGTTGAGACTTTTTTCGAGGGTCGTATGTCTGGCAGTTGACACCTTATTTTTAGGAGCTAATTTTGAGGTGTCAACTGCCAGGCACACGACCCTCGAAAGAAGTCTCAACTGCCAGAAAATAGAGTGATTTTTCTGGCAGTTGAGACTTTTTATCGACATCGGCATGCATACGCTGCTTTATATAGTCGCTGCTTCATGCAGTCGCTATATAGCTTATCTATACTATCATAGAGTAATTTTAAGTCAAAAATTGCTCCTGGTATCAGGAGAACATCCGACCCAAGGAGGTGTTCTAAAATTTTCGAGAGCTAAAATAATTTTAAGTCGAAAATTGCTCCTGGTATCAGGAGAACATAAAACCCGAGGAGGTGTTCTGAAATTTTTGGAATGCCTATCGACACATGCATGCATACGCTGCTTCATGCAGTCGCTATATAGCTTATCTATACTAGCATTTTTAAGAGTTTAAGTAATTTCAAGTCGGAAATTGCTCCTGGTATCAGGAGAACATAAAACCCGAGGAGGTGTTCTGAAATTTTTGGAATGCCTATCGACACATGCATGCATACGCTGCTTCATGCAGTCGCTATATAGCTTATCTATACTAGCATTTTTAAGAGTTTAAGTAATTTCAAGTCAAAAATTGCTCCTGGTATCAGGAGAACATCTGACCCAAGGAGGTGTTCTAAAATTTTTGGTCGCCTATCGACATCGGCATGCATACGCTCCTTCATGCAGTCGCTATATAGCTTATCTATACTAGCATTTTTAGGGAGGGGAAAGTGGAAAATAACAAAGCAATTGATTATTCATATATCTAAAAATTTATTTCCGCAGCATTGATACAATCGCATTCATTGTCAAAGTTATGCAGAATTTGTAGATTGTAATTGATTCTCAAAAATAAATATCATATATACATTTTTCGAGTGTCTTCATTTGTTTCCTGGCACACGGACAGAAGTTTATGGTAAATATTGAAAGTATATGGGACAATTACTGTATGAGTATGAGAATATTTACCATAAACTTCTCTCCGTGTATGAGAGTTATCAAAAAATAAACTGAGTACATTCGGATTACAATGAGATCTTACTTAATATAATTAATTTTATAAAAAAGGACGAGTGGTATAATATTATTGCGTTCGAAATATTTCTACGGGGTCTCGTTAACGCACCCCATGCGTACTCATTGATGCCACGAGGGCCACTGAGGTCACTGACTCTGCAACAGGTACTATTAGCCTAGGTTAGTGCTCCGTCATCTCGCGGTCGCATTGTCGAACTATGTTGTGCCGGTAACGTCGTGTGTCGATAACGCGCTGTGTCGATAACGTGCTGTGCCGATAACGTGCTGTGCCGATAACGTGCTGTGCCGATAACGTGCTATGCCGATAACGTCGGCATAGCTCAATGTATGCAACTCGTGTGTCATAGCGTCCATCTCGACCAAGTGGCACGCAGAATCGATGCATCTCAAGTGTCTGCGATGCTCGTTCAGACCTCCGTCGACCGATAATGCTGTCAAAAAATCGAATGAAAGAATAAATCTGGTAACAAGTATTCTCCTGGAAAACATTTGTGAAACCAGAAAAACACGACAAATTAGTTCACCCTCGGAATCGCGAAATATGCTCGTAGAGCGGACGATTGTAGAGTACGAGGGACTTGGAATTATGTGATTGTTCAATTAATAGGATAATAATATTGCGAGGTTGTCAAATGAAACTCCCTCGCGTACAATATTTGTATTTGAAACGGATCCGAGAGGTTATGTTCGCACGAAAATCCCACGGTTAGATTTTCACACGGTTATTCGCGGGTACGGGTAGAATAAACTCGAAAATGAAGCGTTTCCCCAATGATAATCAGAGTCTGCTTGTAGCAATCCGATTGTATGAACAAGCATTGAAAATTCTCAATTATTTATGGTTATGGTAAAATGGTGATTGGCGTATTTCAAACTTACTCATGTCCGACGTGATGTCGTTGATGTAGCCTTTTCGAACTATTAAATCTCCTCGACGACGACGCAGCGTACCACTTGCCAAGTTTACTCAATTTTCCGCGCAAGATTATGCCTACGCAGGAGCCTCTCTCCCACCATCGCCCCACTCCACGCACAACACATATGTTCACTCGCTGACGTCACGAAGGCCACTGAAAATGACGGATGAAAAGGGAAAGTGAAAGCGAAAGCGAAAGTGTTGGACCGGTTTGGTTGGTAGCGCCATCAGGTGAGAAACTATGGAACTAGGGAGAGTATAATAACAATAATAATGAAATGATCCGCGGGTTGTATGTAATAAGGTGCAGCATCTACTCATCTGTCAATCGTTGAAAACTCTCAATTATTTATGGTATGGTAAAATGGTGATCGGAATAATCTAAACTTACATATGTCGAGTTTACTGTCACAGCAGCTCAAACCAGTGACTGACATAACGGAAAATTATAACAAAAATATACTGAGATAATTCCCTGTAATAACCGGACGAGAATGATCTTACTTTGTCAAGCAGCACACGTTGTTTACACGAAAGAGCCTCTCACCATGCATTACCATGCATCACGGCAACTCAAATCCCACATAACTCGATGACGCCGCGATGAGCGAAGTTAGGGACGCTGTGGTCGTAGGTCCGTTCACGCTGAAGACGTCATTGGGGATAAGAAACTAGGAAAGAGCGCAAATGATTCGCAGGTTGTATATACTACGGCGCAATAGATTATAATCTCATAAAAAATTTGGCCCCCAAAATGAGCATTGAGCATATATAACTCCGCGACTTTTATTTCTGCCGACTTTTAAATTTGAAAATTACAAGCATGCTACTAAAACTATGAGATGCTACCTTGGGCCACTTCGTAACTAGTATGTAATCAGAGTGAATGTATACACTTGCCATACCCCAGCGATTTCCTCCCATTTTCCGCCACAGAGCCATCATTTGATTCGTTGAGTTATCAAACACTTGCAAATGAAAACCATATTAATGTCACGAGAGACGTTCGACTCTGCTATTAGCATTGAAATGACATCGATAACATACTCCGTAGTTATTAGAAATCAAAAACTTGTACACATTAGATCATGTATAATATTCTACTATCTATGTATGTATAATGTAAAGAAAACGTATTCGCATTGACAAATAAAACCTGCTTTAATAAGAGTTATTTTCCTAATTTCTTATTCAATTTACTATGATGATCCCTTTTCTTGAATTCCCTGACCGATTTTCTGAAATAATAAACAAAACTAATTCGTAATCAGCTTCAAATCGCATATTGATGAATCCACAGCTGTTTATAATCTTGTTATAATTATTTGTGTTATAACAAAAAAGCGCGTAAATAATTATTTTAAAAATTGTTGATATCTGGTTGAAAATACATCGAGGATGTTAAAATAAATGATTCTTCATACCTTTTACAATAGATGGAAAAAAAACTTCAAATAAATAATCATCATTTTACCCTTTGTAACTGTAGCAAATAATAAGTGTTCAGTACAGAGAAAAAATAACTCTCAGTAATGTAGACTTACAGTCGAATTAATTTTTAATTTAAAATATATAATATAAACTGTACATATATATTCATAGATAATATGTATATACCTATAATAAAAATAATGGTGACCATGATAAATTGAAGAGTATTTATTATATGTATATTATGTAAAAGAAATCCCGATTTATTTTAATATTTCAGGTATTTCTTCTCCACTACTGGTATATACATATAAATTCGTACCTTATCTACAATCAAATTAATAATTTCTCATTATTTATACCCTATTCAGTCCATCCTACAAATACATAATACAGACTGTTTTTTTTTTGTTTTTTTTTTTCACGTATGATAATCACATAATTCCGTCTGACAAATTTTTGTCTTTTAAATAACGATTTTCTCGCTATACGTATTTTTTTAAGGAAATAAATTAAAACTTTCATTTATCGTCTTCTGTACAGTCAATACCTGAGAGCCATTCGTCGACAGATTTTGATATGCTGTTAAGATTTCTATTTGACAAGAAAAATAAAATTAATAATAAGTTATACGCGTTGAAAGAAAAATTTGTTTCATTTTCTGACGAATCGCGTAAAAATTGACGTAAATTCAAATACTGTACATAAAAAAAATGTGATGAAGTCAGAGCCTGAATTAACATTATCAGCGATATGATTGTGGAAAAAAACAATTAAAAGGCTACACGGCGTTTTATGCATTAATATTTTTTTTTTTTTTTATGACTAAAGTGAAAAAAATCTTTTTTTTCGAATAGAGAAATAAAAGAATTGCTTCTCGGTAGACGTTATACGGTTATTCATGCCACAACTCTCAGATGTATGATTCTATTTACAGTAGAAAACGTATACATTTATCCGGGTTTTGTTCTTTTTCTTCTTTATCTTTTTTTTTTTTCTTCCTTTTTTTTTCTATGTACAATTTTTGATAAATAATACGTTGAATAATTAAATAATATCTGACATTATCAAACGATATATATAACAGTGGCGAACGCAGTTAAATTCCAATGCGTTATAAGACATAATAACTAATACTGTACGATTCTCTTTTTCATTTTTTCTTTTTGTTTTTTTTTTTTTTTTCTAACATTAAATCGGTTACAAATTCAACAAAAGTTTTTTCCTCCCGTTTTTTTTTCATTTCTTTACCTTATCAACTAATTGCAGTATACCTTCGATTACGTCATCAATTTTACTCGTCTAAAATGAGGAAAAAAAAATTGGTTCTCTTTAGAAAAAATTACAATTTATAAAATACGTAGCAGCTATTTCGCAATAACAATAAGTATTTCATCTCACATGGTCTTTGATTCTTTCAGGTTTGTTTTCATGTTTGTTTTCATGTTTTTTTTCCCCCCTTCTTTCTTTTTAAAACAATAACAATAAATAATTACTCTTGAAATAGCTGACATGTGGACACGATTTGATACATGACTGGATTTTTAATCGAATACTTTAGGAAAAATTAAAAGCAGCTAAATGAACGGTTTATTTTCAAAATTGTGTTTAGAAATATTAGTGTATGGCAAAACTACTTTTATCTGGATGATTTCAAAGGCGTATTTGAATACCAAGGAAACACATTTTCAGGCATTACAGTGTTTAAGGAAGTCAATTCGAGGAAAAAATAGGGAAAATCTATGCTTGAATAATAAAGTTTTTACCCGATCGAAAGATATGTGATATCCATTGAGGAATTGAAGAAAAAAATCATGTACATAGCAGAGTGCAATTTTTTCAAGGATTATTCAACAATTTCAACTCTCGGTGAAAAAAATTTGTTTCTCTACGTTCCCAGAGTTTGATTTTACAAAAGTCAGGGCTAAACGAAAAATATTGCTAATCGTTTCTAGTCTTATAATTAAATGTATATTTTTTCAGGGAAACGACTGTAAAGCCTGATATGAATTTTCACCAAAAAATAATATAATAAACTTAACAATTTTGAACTTCAATCCAGCTGCCTAATTTAGAGTAAGATGTATCATTGTGTGCATTAAATATTTTTAGACAACCGTAAGTATAGTGGGTGTCAAATATCTGTGAACTTGTCATTTTCAAATAAATAAATCTACGGTTAAATTTTTTTTTTGCTATCTTTTAAATAGATATATAATAATTTTTTTGTGTTTTTAGATCTACGATCTTTGGTATCAACACATTTTATAAATGTACAGATATTTGTCACATTGTCGTGTTTTTTTTTTCATATTTCTTTTTTATCGAACGTTACAAAAAAAAAAAAAAACCTTAATTATAATAAATTTTCGGTGTCGAGTGTCTAGTAAAGAGGTAAGTTTCAGCTACCCTGATAGGGCATTTGATCGGGAACAGAAGAAGAGTGGTTTTGGTTCGGGCTGTGATAATGAAGGCTGTTACTGTCCTGAGACATTTCATTTCCTACAGGTTCTTCGTATTTACCTCTTTTGAATCTACCATATAACGAGGAATACGGTAAATTATAATGTATCGCAGCTTGATTGATGCTCATATGACCCATTCTGTAAAGAAAGAACATAAATAATACCTCAATTGTACTAAAAATTTTTAAATCTATCGAATAAATCATTCAAATCATTTAAAAATGATGAAATCCATTAAATAAATAATTCAATTCAATTAAAAAGGGAAAAAAATCATGAAATAAATCATAAAACTTGCTGTTCTATCTCACCTAACTGCTTCTAAAGCTTCGGTCATAGCGTCTTCACTCCACGGAGTAGGATTACTCCTGCTCAATTCGATTCCCTCTCTTTTACATCTTCCATAAAGTGTGCCGGTCGGTATACCGAATTCCGTAGAAGCTCTTTGTACAGAAGTTTGTCCCGATCTAATGGCTTCTAAGGCTCTGTCAAGATCGGCAGGTGACCAAGTAGTTGGACTAGCATTGAAAGGCGCAGCTAATCTGATCCCTTCTCTTCTTGCAATTTTATATAATGTGCTAGAAGGTATGCCAAAGGCTTTTGATGCTTTATTTGCAGAAATTGTACCAGTTCTAAGAGCTTCTAACGCGTTATTCAGACTCTCGTCACTCCAGGACTTTGTCGGTCCGTCCTTTTTTGGAGTATCAATACCCAGCCGATGAGCTCGCTGCCACAAAGTCGTCGAAGGGATTCCAAACGTCGCTGTAATTACACGAAACTCTATTACAGGCATCGAATAATTTGAGGGAAGAATCTTTGGGAAAGAAATTAGAATCTTTCTTACATTAACGAATCAGACGGATAATTGGGATAAAAAAAGATTCATGATTTTCCAAGGGCATAGAGACGACGACTGGAAAGCCAGGAGGGATAAAAGTATTTGAAAACGTATTTGTGTCTCACCCGAAGCCTTGGTGAGACTCATATCGTGATTTCTTAAGGCATCAAGAGCGGCGTCCATGTCGTCCTGGGTCCAAGACTTAGATCCATGATGATGAGGACCGATTTGTCCGGAATGTGATCTCCCGTTGTCTCCAACTTCAGAATGTCCGGAACTGCCGGACGGCATGAGGCCGAGTAGTTCTGGAGTGATCATCATCATGTTGTCATTATCTCCTGTTGTTTTTGAACTGACGCTAGCTCGATCTGACATATGACTATCTATATCTATTGTGTCCGTCGAGTCCATCGTGTGCAGTGTCTCAAATTTTATTTTAACACTGTCACAATTTTGTATTTCTGTAACATATAACAACCACCATCGCCTATTTAGATATTACTGCACACAATTCGGTACAGATTTTCAATTTTCATCATCACTTAGATTCAGAATATTTATCCAACGATGAAACCAATACACCAAAAACACGAGCCAGTCCTTTTTCAATTATCAATAATAATAAGAATAATAATAATAAGAATAATAAGAAGAAGAAGAAAAAAAAAAAGAAGAAGAAGAAGAAGATATAACTTTTCTCATTCACATGCCCATTTTTTTCCTTTTCTTCGTTTATCCATTTTTGCATATCACACAAGGATATTGAATGCGAAATTTAATACTCCAAGGCCTATTAATCGATGTTGCGTAGGCGGTTTAAAATGGGGCGACGCAAATCTAATCGCGACTAGTTAAGCCTGATTAGCCCAATTATTTTGATTTGCCATTTAGAGCTAATGGGGAAGAACGGGGCTGCTCCTTTTTCAGCTTATCATAAATTAACGATTATTCAAATGTTACTAATTAAAAAAGGTCGGATTCCCTCGGTTTATCATATACTATTGATGGTTGTTACGGTTGTCTAAGCTAACTAACAACTAACAACTAACAACTGAAACTTCTCATATCTCTAATTTTCAATATTTTCACGTGAAACAAACGGTGATGTGTGATGTCAGTGTGTCACAAAGGAATAGGTACATATTAATATACCTGTCGACTGGTGGTCTGGGTCTCTCAAATGCGTTATTGTTGTACCGACAAGAGTAGCGCTTGGAGGTGTGGGTTGAGTTTCAGGTGGTAAATCAACGTCTCCTGGATCCGTATGATGACCGTAATGTCCCATTCCTGTGTGACAAAACATCTCACCTTTATTCCAAGTGAAAAAATCTGTCCTAAATATCCAATAGAGATATGCCCCACACCTTAGAAATTATAGAAAAAAATAAAAAATAAAAAAACCGACGAGACCCTTAATTTCCTCCTTTCACCTATATTTAACAAATACATTTTATATACCCTAAACAGAACAGTACAACGCTGAGAGCTATAAACACACATACAAACTGCCTATAATATGGGATGTGAATGATTTTTATAACGCGCTAACTAGTCTGAGACCTTATATTAATATTTCACTTATATTTAACGCTATTTAAAAAATATTTAAATATATTTAAGTGTCAGGACTTGGGATTGAAGAGCTCGGTTTAAAGTGTATTTAGTTTCAGGTGTGGGGCAGCTTATTGCTTGAAATGTACTTACCGTTGTTGTTGTTTGTGTTACCGTTGTTTAAGTCCTTCTGTCTCGATTCTAAAACTACTGTAGGTTCGCCGAACTCCTCATCTTCAGTCTGCCAGTCCCTGTGATTCTAGAAAATGAATGGATTCATAATTATAATATAAAAAAAAATTGAAATTGCTCCTTTTTCTTTCTTTCTCATTTCTTTTGTAATCACAATTTTGTCAATTCTTATACGAATCATGATGAAATCTGCCTAAAATTTTGCCACGTTTTTAGTTTGGCAAATTACCTCTTTATCAGCTCGACAAAATCCCTCGGTTTCCTCCTCTTTATATTTTTCAAATATCCTCGAATCAGACCTGGCCTCAAATCTGGGCCTTTTGTATCTCGGATGATGTTGTCTTCTTAATTTAGTATAATTCAAACGTGGTGTTGCTGCAGAATCACGATCTCTGGGCGGTGAACTTAAGCTAACTGACGGCGGACCCTCTCTACTTTCTGAGACTTCGCAGAGGCCCTTGATCTTCAATTGATCAGCAGTTTTCAATAGGGACTGTAACACGCGGTAATAAATAAAAACGTTTTATTTTTTTTTTTTGTTACAATCCTTTCCGCTTTAATACTCTACAATAGATTTAAAATAAATTATTATTATTATTACTATTATTACCTAAAAAATAATGAAATATTCTGTGAAAAAAAAATAAAGAAGTAAGAAATGAAAAATCCATGAATATATCTCTATTCACAGGTCTCACATCATTCAAGGCAGTCAATTGAAGAGAAAAATCGGGGAAAATCTGTATACAAAGAAAGAATTTTTGGGAAGCTATTATATGCGGCTACCTATTGAAAAATAACAAATTATTAAACACGTATGGTAGAGTGGTACTATTTCCAGTTTTACTCATCAATTTTGGACAATCACCATTGAATTTAATTCCTCTTTACTTCGAACTTGATTTTTCAAAAGCTAGGGGTGTACAAAAAATATTGATAATTCTATCTCGAATGAAAGAAGGATTAGTCTTCAAAATTCTATGATGATATTAAATTAGAGACAAATTTTCAACTCGAAAAGTTGCAAAACATGATTTCGTCCTAATTAATGAAATCAGAATCATATGATGGCTACTTTTCTAAATCATACAGTTGATCAGAATGAAATATGATGAACTAAGTAATGAACCGATTTTTTTCGGGCAAAAAAAAAACATTTATTTAACAAACTGTGAAAAATGGATAATTTTTTTTTTTTTCTTTATGGTAAATGATCATATTTTAGTGAAAATACGGGGATAACAAATGTGAAGCCTGAATTATTATGAATAAAAAATCATCCGTCAAATGATCTTTCTCTCTTTCTCTTTTTCTTCTTTCGCGCTTCCGCTGTGTCGCCGAGTGTGAGTTGATGGGGGTGGGGTTGGGGGTAAGGACTTTAAAACTTCCGCCGAATACCGAGTTCCCTGTTCTTTAATCAACCGCGCGCGGAGGTAAAGGAAGAAGAGAAGAAGGGTGGGCCGCGATTAGGCGGGGTTTTTGGTAAAGAGCGACCTGTGTGTGTAGTAGTTACGAGGTGTGGGATGAGTGGAGGAAAGAGAGAGAGGGCCAAAAAGCCGGCGGGAAGAATAGGGGAGGGCAGTAGTCGCGGCGACTACAGACCCCGCGTATCGACCACCCCCAACCACTATATACGAATTCCGGCCATCCCTCGCACAGGGTGACTTGGTGCGTGGTTGTATACGTATAGGCATGTATACCTCTATATAGGTGTATATATATATATACATGTAAAATGAATCTGTGTAGAGGTATGAGCGGCGTATGCAAGCTGCCAGTACCTGAATTCTCTCCTTTCGGTCGTCGGTGGTAGACCAAGCCGTGCGGAATACGGAATTAAATGAACGATCGGAAAAACGGCAGATTTTTTTTGAACTTTCTCTCCTCATAGTTCACATGTAGAAAGTACATAAGATAGAGAGAGAGAGAGAGAGAATGAGGGTAAAATACAACAGAGAAAAGACGCGGGATAGTAAGAAATGTTCAAGAACACGTGACACGCGACAGTATAAAAGAGAAGACAAGATCTTCCTGTTATTATTTATAATATAAATAAAAATAAAACTATATAATTGACCCCCCCCCCCCCTTTTTTTTTTACTTTTGTCGCAAAAGCTAAACCTTCAAAAATGATTATTTGAAATTTTTCATTTCTCATTCATTGAGTACCTATACCTACTCGTCTCAGACAAATATATACCAATATATAGCGTGTACATGAAGGATGGACACGCGGGAGGGTGCATGAATAATTGTGTCTATACTAGGGTATCCTTTATATAGTTAATAAAAAAATTTCGTCAATTAGTCTGGGATAATTGGTTGGGCGATGCCCTTGAACCCTAAGTATTGATTGGTGGTGGTGCTGGCTTTCTCTTCATCCACCACCCCTCTCGTGAGCCCAGGCCGAGGCAAGTGCCGTCGTCGCCACCCAACATTCACCATGGCTTCCGAACGTACATACATGCATATGCATATGCGTATACTCTCTCTATACCGATTTTTATGCTTCCGAGAACGCCATTGAATATGTATAATGGCTGAGTCTACGGAAGACGATTATAATATATTGCGAAGAAAATTAAGATTTCATATTCAAAACCCGAATTGATAAAACCGATAATACCATTGATAATAATCTATATATTTGAAAAATGCATCTATAATATAAATGATAAATTGTAATTTGAGTAGATATTGTATATAGATATTCTTCCACAATGTAAGAAATAACGAATAACGAAAAGTCTGGACCTATATCGAGTCTAAGGATTTAGAATTACAGCGATTTGTGTAAACTGCCGGATATAAGGAAACCGTGTATACCTATGTACTATAAGAATAGAAAAATGTTGAAAGGGGGAATTCCGTGCCGGAGCTATATAGGTATGAAAGGATGAAAGGAAGGAAGGAAGGAAGGAAGGAAGGAAGGAAGGAAGGAAGAAGTAAGGGCGAGGAGGAGGAGGAGAAGGGACGTCCACTATTACGAATACAGAGGCATAACAGAATTGATAATGTAACTCCCTATACTATATAGTAACGTGCACCCGAGACGTTGGGTATATCTCGGACTTAGTGAATGGCTAAGAAGTTGACTGCAAAACTCCGGGGCCACGTGCGCCTCCTTTTCCCTCTGTATAAGAAATCTTTGACCTTCGTCTACCCACGCGACTTTATATAAGAATTATAAGTATACTATATAACACATGAATTTTTTACCTCTATATACCTTTATATTATGTATAATCGAGTATATAAAACGCGTAGAGATTTAAACCACGTGCGGTATTTCGTTATATTCTTATTTTTTATTCTCGAATATAGAATATTGAATTGAAGAAAGATAAACGAGAGATTCAACAATCGAATGAAATGATATTTGATTATTTATTACGGTTGTTAAATGATAATTATTGTTTGTTTGTTTTTAAATAAATTACCGTAATAGTCAATAAGATCTTACGAATTTACGATCTACGGAACAACCGCGAGTTTATATATATACGGGAAGTATAAGTACAATTGGTTTTCAGCGCGTTGGATGTTTACGAATTTGAAGAAAAAATATAATCTGATAATGCCGATCTAAGAATTCCCAACTCGCTTGCGGGAATATGTTTAAGCCCAATCCGAAATGTACAAGTACATATCCATATACATACATACACAAATAAAACCGTGCATGTAAGGTAGTAAGACACGCATTGATATATCATAGATTCAGATTATTTTCGATAAAATAAAAAGGAATTCGCATAGCTGGCTAACTTTATGACTGTTTAATATTGATAAATTATAATACGACCACGTGGCGCGGTTATTTCCGCGTCGTTATTTATCTCTATATATATAGGTATTACGGATAAGTAAATACATAACCTAGATGTAAATATATTCAATGAAATATGTAGAATAATAAAAACGTATTGAATGAAATGAATTTTTTTTTTTTTTTACAAAACTGGTTATTTCGTTTTAAAACATATTCACACACCATTATCTTCTTTAGTATGGATGTATGCATTTCTCATAAACTATAGTCGTGCGTGTAAAAAATGAAACGTTGAAATAAATTTATTGGAAAAATACTAATTGAACGTTTTGATCGTATAATTATCTGTAACTCACCCACACCACCTTGTAGATTTGTAGAGTCGAAAGAAACAATAGCTCAATCGAACGAACGAAGAAACAAATAAACAAATAAACAAATAAACAACCGTAGATAAGAAGTATAACAACAAACAGTTCGTTCAATATTATCACTTGTTTTAATTATCTTCAATATGTAGTACCTATTTAAGGATTAGTTGTAGTTATTGTTGATGTTTATGTTGTTTCATTATAATCGCGTAATATATAAAATGGTGTATTCGTAAAAATATATTTTTAGTACATATGTATATATGTATACAATATATACGATTAAACGGACGGAATTAAATGTTAAATATATAAAAATCGACTAATAAATGTTGATAATATAATTCAGAACCGTGTAACACACAACCCACACCACACTCCTCCTCCGGCGACGTAACCAAACGAAAGTGAAATGGCATTTGTTGTTCGCGTAGGGCGCGCAGGCACGGAACGGAGGACGCCGCGGTACCGCCACCGTTGCCTCTGCCACCACCGCTGCTGCCGGTGCCGCGAGGCAATTCGAGAGACAGAGTGAGTAAGCGTTAAACTAAACAAGGACAAAACTAAATTCGCCAGTACGGGAGGGAACGGGACGCAGCAACGACGGATGAGGGATGCGCGTAAAACGGAAGAGAAGGGAAGAGAAGGGACAGGGAGGGAGGGAGGGAGGGAAAGGGAAGCGAGACTCGCCTCGTTTCGTCGGCCTAGCCGTGCAACGTAGAGGCAAATAAAGCAAGAGGACAAATTTTCTCTCTGGTCAAAAGCAAAGAGAGACAAACAGATAGAGAAAGGAGTATAAAATGTATATAACTATGTACATATGCACGTTTTATGGCGTGGAGAGAGAAAGATAGAGAGTAGAGAGTTATACGAAAGGTATAGATATTATGCACGACAGAGATGATCGATGAGACCGGTGTAGAGAGCGACTCGACGCGCGAGACAAAGAGGAATGGGGAGTAGAGGAGAGGGGAGGGGAGGAGATTTCGAAGCTCTCTCCTGCCCCTTTCAGAGCTCGAGAGAGAGAGAGAGAGAGAGAGAGACAGAGGTGAGCCAGGGTCCACGCACGAAGTATACGATATAGATATACATACGTATACACATAAATATTCCTATATAGCATAGCCATACGGCGATTAAAGACAACTGTCGTCCGCGACAGACGAGTAAAGAATTCGCATAGGAATTAAGGTGGGACAGGAGTTAGGTTGACAAATCCGGCCTGAAGTACTAAGAGAGATAGAGAAAGAGAGAAGAGTTTCGGGTGCAATGAGATAGAGAAAGAGATGAAGTGAGACGCGACCCCGGGTATAGCTAGTCGAGGAGTAAAAGAGAGGAGAGCGGAAAGCGGAAGAGGTAGAGAGGGAAAGAGAGATGCTGGAGGCAGGCAGGCAGGCAGAGTTTGCGCGGACAAAGGGATTCTGCGGCTCCAGTCGGCTACGCACTCGACGTTCGTGTACCACCGCCTCATACACATACATATATATATATACAGATATATAAAGTGCGAACGAAAGTTGCAGGTACAGTCGGTGTTAGAAACCGTTGAAACGAGATTCGAAATTAATAAAATGCCAATTAATTTATGAATTTTTGTTACCTTTTCAGATAAAATGAGGAAAGAATATAAAAAAAAAAAAAAACCGTAAGCGAATCTAAATTGAACAGGAGAAAGGATGAAGAAATGAAAAATGAAAATGTATCTATAAATGTAGATAGAATTTAAAGAAAGAAGAGAATAATTTTCTGTACATAATAAAATGTAAGAAAAGAAAAATGTTACCACAAGTATTATAAGAGAAGAGAAATAAAAAACAAATTACGAATATTTATTGCGAATTAATAATTCACTGATAGACATTTATACGTATATGATACCTATACTCGCGACAGGACTGACACACGACACCACCCGTCTACTCGGAAACGAGCTTTTCACTCCAAGGTCGATGTACTTTCGCGTGTACAGTCGGCTTACGAATTATTATCATCATCCCCATAATCACGATTTTCTGACAAATCTTCAATTATACACGTCTGGGTATACCATATTCTATATAGATTCTATGAAATATAACTAAAATGTATGCCATGGTATAGTATGCAAGACTCTAGTCATTTAATTAATCAATACATGTCCATTGTCCGTAAATTCGTTTAATTTCAATTCGGATATGACTATAGGACTCGATATTTACTCACATGTACCTACGTATGTATACAAGTGGAGGAGTATTAGAATTCCGTTTATTTCCCGGTTAAAATAAAAAGGAGATGGTAGGGTAGTAGCGGTGGTAGTAAAGTTAGAGGGTGAGGGGGCAAGGCGACGCGGATATTAGTAAACAGTCTAATTATTGATCCTGACGACGACGATGAGAGGAGTGAGAGTATAGAACGCGCAACGTTCGTACTCTCGCTTCCTGAATCCTACGTAACTCTTGAATAATATATGTATAGGATATTCAAAACGTCGATGTGAAATAGTTATGATGAATATACTCTGTTTATAGATAACGTCTTATGAATAGACAGAGAAATTATTATATATGATAAAAAATGTCGATATAATATTATATATGATAAAAAATGTCGATATAATATGATATATGATATTTTGAAATTGAGAATCTCTGGAAAATCTGGCGTCGAATGCGGAAATTAACCGGATTACCGAACAATGCGAGCTGACGAGGCTGCAGGGTTGAAGAAGAGGCCTTTTATCAAATCCCTCTCCCGCCCCGCTACTACGTATTGTAACAGTATCACGCATAATAGTCCAGTCTATTTAATCGTAACGTTGTCATCAGCGTATATGAAATAAAAATCATACATAGCGAAAGAAATGAAATGAAAGATAAAAATTATACAAATTTCCGATCCGTTATTCATTTTATTCGGAAGAATAAGATTTAACGTAATTTAGATATAATAAAGTTAGGCTATGTTCGTTTTTTTGTTTTTTTTTTTACCGTCTTATAATCGGCAACTTTCCCTTGGTTTATATAGTTATGCATTGGAGAATAATAATAATAATAAGAAGAAGAAGAAGAAGAAGAAGAACCGTCTTGTAATCCACGATAACAGCATTTCTTAGGGTTATAAACTTTATATTTGAGAAAAAGAGAGAGAAAAAAACAGACTGAACTCGTAAAAGATTTGAGTGAGGAAAATTTTTGGCAGCTGTTCGATCGGTAAGAATTAAGTTACCGACCCATTTTTTTTATCGGCCGGTATTACAGGTGGTAAGTTTTACCATGTGAGTTTGTTGGTAAGAGTATATTACCACTGTCGGTAATAACAAATTGAACAATCGATATATAAAGATACCTGTAATATCATACCGGTAAATATTTTATTGATTATTTAAATCGAAGAAATAATTAAAAGGAAATAAAAATTACTTTTTTGAAACTCGCACATGTTAGCAATCCCGACGAAAAAAAATACATTTTTACGAATCCTGAAATACCACGTGTAATTTTTTAATCCAAGACCCAATTACAGATATGTATTCGCCGAAATAATGAAGCGATGATAATAATATTCATAAAAATGATAACATAATGGTTAATTGAACAATCACGAGTATCGTATTTTAATTACATATTGTAAAAATTTATAAACTGGGGAAAAATAAAGAAATATCATTGACTAATTTTTACAAATCGATTATTCAAAACTATGTATAGGTATATATAATATATATATATATATATTTATTCGATTTAATTTGTACACTTCGTGTTTTGTTCTTTTTTTTTTTTTTATCTTTTATTTAACTCAAGTTCACAAGATTTAAAAAAAATTAAGAAAAATCAAGATACGCAAAAGTTTCTAACAAGAATTTCCATAACAAGTATATATATAGGTATATATATATATATATATACCTATTCTCATATATATATATATAGTCTATAGTGTAAAGGCGAGAGTTTTCCCTCAGCGAAAGTTTTAATTAATACCCATATCTGCAGGAAATGGAAGAAAAAAAAAAGAAAAACCGAAGAGAAAGAGAGAAAAGAGAGGAGAGAGAGAGAGAAGAAGAATGAAATACGAATCGAATAAATTTTTTATATGTATATATATACATACATATATATATAATTTTTCTTACCTGTAGTTCAGCTTGTGACACGTCTATTTCACCTCTGTAGACGAATTCTATGATGAATTTAAGGTCCGTGAAACAAACGTCCTGAGGCATAATGATGGTTGGATGTTTGCAAGGATTCGAAAGCAATAACTTTTGAAAGTACGAACTGCACGCGGATAAGACCACCTAGAGAAATTCAAGAGAAAAATAGAAAAACAAATATTGAAATAAATAAATTTAAAAAAAATAAATAAAAAATAAATTAAAATCCAAAAATTTGATTCGAGGTAAAAGGATAGAAAGAAAGAAAGGAGAAAAGGAAAAGTAATAAATGTAATTAAATGTGAATTATAGAAATTATAACGAACCTTGTGAGCTTTAAGGGAGGCCTCGTTGCAGGCTAAAGTTACGTCGACGAATGCTTCGGTTTGAAGCAGCTGATGGAACACGGAAGTCATGTTCGACTGGTAATTGTTCCAGCGCAGGCAGTAGTGCTGCCCCGCCATCCCTCCACTGTAACAAAAATAAGAGAGAATAAAATATAAAATATAAAATGATTAACGAATAATATATAAAATTGTTTTTTTTTTTTTGCTTTATATTTTCCCTCAAGTCTCAAGCATGGTTTCACCCACCGTAAGATTCATTACGATCATTTATTACCGCGAAAGTGATTAGAGCGAACGTATAGGTACAACATATAATATATAATAATATATATGGGTGAGGAAGTAATAAAATTAAAAATTTAAATTTAAACAAAAAGAAAAGAAAAAAAAATCACTGATTTTCAAATTAAAGATTAGTTATACCATATGCTTGAGAAAACACATATATGTACATGGTTTTTTTTTTTTTTTTTTTTTTTTTTTCCATGGGGGTATTTATACCTGTAGTGTGTTCCCCAATCCCGATTCATTTCACTCGTTGAACGAATAATAAATAAACACACAGATCAAAAAGGTGGAGGAGAAAAATATGAAGAAGGATGAAAAGAAGATGAAGCTGAAGAAGAAGAAGAAGAAAACTGAGAATTGAACGAAAAAATGTATACCTATATGTAATACGAGATATTAAAATCGCAGTAGAATAAAAAATAAAATTAATATGTATGTAATATAGTTTGTTTTATTTTTATTTTTTTGATCTTTCCTTTTTCTTTTTTGTATGTGTGTAAATACTCGTTTCGTAAGAAGGATTTTTTTTTTCTTTTTTAATTTTTCAATTTTACTTTCCACGATTGTGTAGCGAAAGATGGGCGTTGGTCTAGCTTACTTCACCTGTTCTCTGCACTGTGGTTTATCTTCCTATCTATGTAACTCTTTATACGGGCTATTTGCGTTATCTGTCCGTAGGCACACGGAGTTTTATCAGCTGTTTAGACGTGGGCGATAACAAAGTCTAAAACCATGCTGCAGGCAAGCAGTAAGTAAGTAAGTAAGTAAGTAAGTAAGTAAGTAAGTAAGTAAGTAAGTGAGTAAGTAAGTATATGAGGTTCTCTGAGTTTTTCTCCTTCATATGTATCAATGTATCAAGGTATACATATATATAAATTATCACGCAGTACCTCTACTTACTACCTACCTACCTACCTCCATACCTATGCCGTGTGATATCTCTAAATTGGGTTACCTACTCTTGTCGAAGATTCTGATAATCAGCGATAACACCGGAAAGCAGTGTGCTAGAACGATTAAAACCCCGCACGGTTATTCATTCATTTATTATTATTTAATTGAAAATTTATTTCAATTTTATTAGACTTCATTCGGATTCGGTTTTACTTAAATTCGCATTTCTCTTTTCCTCTCTTCGTTTCTTTCTTCTCTTTATTTCGCTCCTTGAATCCCATATTATATCCTATATACAACCGTCGACGTGCCCGAAAGTATAACGCGAGAGAAAGTATATATAGATGTCTATGTAGGTAGGTAGGTAGGTAGGTATATACGAGAAAGAATTATGGTATATATATGGTGTATATACATATATATCGTATATACAAAGCCCTTTCTATACTGCAGCGTGATATAGAAATTTCGAAGAAAAGAAAAAAGGATGATTTTCTTCTTTCTTTATTTTTTTTTCTTTTCTTTTTTTGCTTTTTCTTCTTCTACATCATCTTATCTTTTGGTTTCATTTAAATATCCACGCAATTGTTTGGTTTTTTATTCTCCTTTTCCTTTTCCTTTCCCTTTTCTTATTATTCTATTTTATTTTCTTTTTCCTTTTTCCTCTTCGATGAGGAAACTGTATTAAGAAATATATTCCAACGGATGTGTGGACGACGTGAGAATCGTCATGTATACATACGTAAATACGTAAATAGATAAATAGATAAATAAATAAATAAATACATGCATATTGCATATACATATAATTTTTTTTTTTTTTTCTTTTTTTTTTTACACTCATTTGCCAATATTTTTATAATTCCTATAAAACTATAGCGAAACACTCCGTCTTCCTGACCACCGTTCATTTATAAAAGATTCGCAGGAAGGCTAGCTTTGGATCTGATAAGACTCGGTATAGCGCACAATATTTTCCTCGTATTAATTAAGGGAATTGAGGAAGTTTCATCTACGTTTGAATATAACTAAAATATCTGTATAACACTATTCATACGTGAAATAATTCGAGAAAAAAAATTCAATATTTCTATTACACGCAGGTATAGGTTTCCTTACAGTGCAATTTCGCACATTATTCGCATAGGTATACATCAGACCTCACACATCGTTTATGGGATTCAATTTAAGGTAAATAATGGGGTGAATTTGTGTATAAATTAAAGTATTTCAAGGGAATTCTACATATTGTTAAATAACAAATTATATTACATGCATTAAGTGCAGAGCGTGTCGCTAAATAAAATAAAATAAAAAAAAGATCAAATCATATTCTCTAAAACTTTGATATTAGTTACTTTTCGGAGTAAATGATTTCACTTTAACGTCACATTAAAAATAATGTGTTTCCCGATGAATATATAAAGACGACTGGGAGGAGGCCTGATATACCTTAAAGAGAGATAAAGAGAGAGAGAGAGAGAGAGAGAGAGAGAGAGAGAGAGAGAGAGAGAAAAAAAAAACAAGAATTATTTTATCCTGTTATTTTGCAAATCGTAACGTTTTGAATGACCTAAAATTCTATCGCATCCCTATCAACGGAAATTGGCGAAAAAATCTTGATGCAGAATTTTATTAAATGCATATATACGACGTCGGTATATGTATATGCATATGGTACGGGGTATACACAGTTTTGTATAGTATATGCCCACCTTACGCGATATATACTATTCTATTCATATACGTTTCACATTTGACCATTTCAGAAAGGTTTTTATTTTTTTATTTTTCCTTTTCGTTGTTTTTATATTTTTTATATTCATCCCTAAAAAAATGGACGAAGGGGCGGGGGGGGGGGGGGGGGGGGAGGGGCGAGTGCCATCTCTTTTCCTTTCACGACTTCCCTTCTTCAATTCATCTCAATTTTTCTTACCGCTTCTTTTTTCGATGTATCACTCTATCTCTTTCTATCTTCTACACCCCATCTATACCGCGAGCCTTTCTCTCTATATATGTATATATATATATATCTCTCTCTTTTTCTCCTTTTCTCTTTTTCCTCTCTATCTCTATCTCTCTCTCTCTCTCTCGCTTTATCCGACCCCGTTTTTCCCTTCGCCTTTGCCTTCGTCTCGTCCTCCTCAACCTCATATACTACTACCACCACTATACTTCACTCCTCTCCGCCTCCTCCTTGTCTCTGGCTCTTTCGCCCGTTTCCTCTCGCTTTTTCATTTCCCTCCCTCCCATTCCGCGTAGCTCTTTCTTCCTCTTCCTCTTCTCTTTCTCAACTTCTCTCTTTATTTCCTTTACCCTCTCCCTCTCCCTCTCCCTCTACCGCTACCGCCGGCTCTCTCTCTCTCTCTCTCTCTGTCGCTCTCTCAATTCCCTTCTTCCCTGCTTCCCCTTTTCGTGGCTTTTTACGTTTTTCCTTCAACGTTATTGACGTGCCGGAGCTACGTCCTACTCCTTCTCTTTTGCCCCGTTTCTTTTCCTCAGATTCCTCGCTATACCGCGCGATTCGTAACTCAAGATTTCATTCTCTCCTCCGTGCTTTTTTTTTCTCTTTTCTTTTTTCAAATCTAGGTACAATATACATACACACGTATCTATACATACATAAATTATGTACTCATACCACCTATGACCTTGAATTTATATTTAATTAGCATTATATTATTATTATTATCATCATTAGTATCATTAATCATTTTTCCATTTTACTCAATGCATTTATCGAAATATCGAATATGTGTTTAAACTTAAAAATACACAATTTCAATATACTATAAAGATAAAGATAACATAAGAATGAGAATAATGAGAAGAAAGTAGGAGATGATCGCAGGACCGATAGTGGGCGTATAAAGAGACGCGAGTATATAGTATATATTCGGAATGCTTTTACTGTTATAATCTTACGGTAAAAACTTGTAAGAAAATTGAGAACATCGCGGATCGTTGCTACTGCTGCTGTTACTGTGTTACTATCATACAGAATCGAGACTATGTATATTATACATATATATTTTTTTATCTTAACCTAGTTAAAACAAAAAAAAAAGAAAAAATAAAATAAATCATGGTATATAGATTTTTAATCGTAAATTTTCTCCAACAAATTTCAAAAACAAAAAACACAGTGAATACTATAATAATAATAATTTCTTATACGCGTTTATCGATCTATCTATATAGTATTATTTACTATCGCAGTATATAGGTATATGAATATCACCGTTATATATGTATTAAGTACCTACGCTTGAACCCGCGTAAAAAGAGATGAAGAAGAAAAAGGAAAAGAAAAGGAAGATAAAAAAAAAAAAAAAAATTAAGAAAAGGAGAAAAGAAAAGAAAGAAGGAGAGAGAGAGAAGTAGAAGAAGAAGAAGAAGAAAGAAAGAAAGAAGAAAAAAAAAGAGTAGACAGATGGTTATTTCAGACAATGAGAAACTTCTAGATAAGGGGACCACGGCAACAGAGAGGATGGAAGAGAATGGAGGCTGCGAAAGGGACGCGTGAGAGGATCCCGAGGAAAAAGAGAGAAATATTAAGAGAGGGAGGGAGGAGGGAGAACAGAGAGAGGAAATATGACGCGCTATATGCGAACAGTACCTGATAGTAAGGGTAGAAGGAATTATAAAAAAAAGAAAAAGAAAAAAGAAACGGAAGTGTAGGGAGTTAGACGTGGAAGAAAAGCGGAAGCTACGATATATACCTATAAAAGTATACGCATGTACGACAATAGACGTATGTATAATATAACAATCACCATTATTCTATATATTCGAATTAATCAATAAATTAATTAATTAAACCCCTATACATAGATTTCTTTCTTTTAATTTTCATCAAATTTCCCCCATGTGTATAATTAATGAATGTTTAATTTCCCCCATAATTATTATTTTTCCTCGAGTAGTTTTCTCATACAAATGTGTACGGCAAGAATTTTGTGTGTGTGTGTGTGTGTCTGTGTATATATATAATTATATATATATATGAATATATACCAAAAAATCTCATATCTATTATATAACATATATATATATATATATATATATATATATATATATACACAATTCGAGAAAAACTCTGCGTTGAGTTAGTTTCGTAAAGGGGGATGAAAAGAGGAAAGAAGAGAAGAGCAGAGCAGAAAGAAGAAAAGAAAAAGAAAAAGGAAAAGAAAAAAAAAAAGAAGTAAAAAAGAACGGAACTGAAGAAAAAAGAGGGGGAATAAGGTAGATAGAGAGCAAGAGAGAGAGAGAGAGGAAGAGAGAGAAATAGGCAGTGTGGGGTAAAAGCATGATGGCAGGATGTGAGGGGAACTCAAAGGAGCTACTCTAGTAGGACCGGCGATGCAATGAGTCAGTCAGGACTCGAGGAGGGGCGAAGGGGGGGGGGGGGGGGGGGGGGGGGGCATATGAACGAGGGAAATAGGTGTATATTGTATATAGCTATATATATATATATGATTATACGAGAAGTATATAATACATCGTTAAACTGTAAAAATGAAGGATTTGAGATAAGAAAATTCATTTTCATTCATTTACTTATGTTTTTTTTTGTTTTGTTTTGTCATCTATTTTAATCAATTCCTTGATTTGAAAAATTCTGAATATAATACGTATAAATAACGATATACTTATTATACCTTTATATATTTTATGTTATACGTATACGATAAGAAAGAAAGGATATATAGGTATATACATATACCTATATGTGAATAAATAGGTAAGGTATAAAGAATGAAAAAAGAAAAGAGGACAAAGAAATCCGCGTGTGTAGTTACATGGTACATGTATAACAAAAGGGAATAAATATACAGAAACGAGAAGCGAGAAACGAGAAATTGGATTGGAAAGGCGCACTTTTCTCCGATCTCCTGTCTTACGATTATTATTAAGAGTGTATACGTACAGCACTTCGTGCGGTTTTATCATTTTGAAAACCATTATTATAAACGTAATATATTTATGAGAATTAGATTTTCTGGTCTGATCGGATAATCATGGGTAGTCTCCTCATCATCATCATCATCATCGTCATTGTCATTATTATTTGTTGTATACAGAAGTTTTGATCATAAATCAGTATAGATATGAAGAAAATTTAATAAAAGAAGCGTAACAGTTGTAGACTAGAATCTATACACATACCTATAATGAATATATGTTATATAAAATATAGTTAAAAACGGATTTTCAATTTATATAGCTAAAGAACAGTAAAATTCTGCAGAATGTGTATGTGTGTGTGTGTATATGCATATATACCTATGTATATGCGTTTGTAGGGTGATGGCCTAGATTCGGTCAAGACCTGCTTTCTAGCAACAGCATTTCTCTTTATCAATGTGTAAGCATGAAGGCTGAAACACGGGAGGTAGAGGCAAAGGCAAAGTCTAGGTAGTTTGCAAAAAAAAAAAAAAAAAAGGTACTGAGTAGAATTTGACTTCTTTTCTCATATTCATTTTTACCTTTTTCATTTGGTTGGAAAATGAAGAAACAACAAGAAAAAAAAAAAAAAACAATTAATTCATTTGTTGAATATACTATAGCCTCGTATATAAATGAAAAGTAGAAAAACGTCCATAGATAGATAATTATTATATTAAAAATCAAAGTTTTGATTCATTATAATTTTTTAAATTTTAAGAAAAATAATAATCTAAATGATATGTTATCATTCATTCATAGATGATGATAATATTAATTAATTAATATATTATTTTTTCTGGGTACATGCGTATGTATGTCATATAGATATACCTATGCTATATCGTGTCAAAAGTATGTGAACAAGTATGAACACACGCGTTTAACATATATACGACTATATGGTATACCCTACGACGACGAATGATTTCGCGCGCTCTTCTCTTATACTTAACGCGATATAAAATAAAGGAAATCTCGAATGACAGATGAAAACATTAGATCGATATTCAAACATCGAAAAAACCTAAGAGATTTATCTTATGAAAAGAAGAATGCATTTTATCTACTCATTCTTCGTATTATTCTTTACCCTCTCCTTCTCCTTCTCCTTCTCCTTCTCATCTCTTGAATAAAAATGAAAATATAAAATCTAAAGTCTTGACTGTTTAATTCTCGATTATTGACATGTAGCTCTGGATTTGCGCCGATAGGTTAACCGATAAATCGAATGGCGATGCAAAGAAACAAACAATCATAGAACCTGTCAAAATTTCATTAGAATAACAATAAAAAAAAAGAAGGAAAAAGGGAAGGAAAAATCAATTGACAGGTGAGTTACGTTGAGTAATGACGACAGGGAAGAAGTTACATAAACTTGAGTAAAATTACAAGTTTTGACCGAGAGAATGATGAATAAATAAATAAATAATAATAATCGAGATAGAACAAAAAGAAGACATTGTCATATCGAAAAATAACGATTAGGTTATATGATCTACTTGAAATTGTGATATCTCGGCACTGTCATTACAATATAGTTACATAAACGGGTATTTCTCATCGATAAATAATCAGCTGTCACTCACCGTTTGATAGTCAGAACGTAGTCGGTTAGTACGGTCGTTTTATAATGTTATATATATATACCGTAAAACGTATACGATATAATGAGAATAATAAATAAAAAAAATAATAAATAAATACTAAGACACTATTGTTGGTTTAAATACGGCGTTGGTTAGTATCCTAGTCGTCGTAGTTGTCGTCTTAGTGACGGTAGTGGTTTCGTTCGCGGTGGTACACGAAGCGTTGCGGACGGCGGCGCAAAACGATTAAGCGATTTTGTTGTGGATCCCAATTCTTCACTCGCTCTCTCTTCCCGGCTTTCCACTTCTCCTACTCTCCTTTCGCCGCCGCTCCTCGATACGCGGGCTGAACCGAAGCGGCGAAACGGTCACTGAACGGAAATTTCACGAGGGGAACCAGGGGCTCGACTGCGCTCCCCTAGCCGCGCAACCCCCACTTATACTAGCTCCCAAAAGCCCTTATTTCCATTCGTTATTCCCCTCGCCCCCCACCACTTACCTAAATCCTGCGCAGTAGGACAGTTTTCCACAAACTGCGCCGCGTCTCCCTGCGCTCGGTGGACGAATTCCGTGCAACCCGGCGGTCCGGTATTCACCGGGTTGTCGATCGTTACCACGTAGTTCCGACCGGCCATTGTGTAAAAAGTAAGCGCGGGTAGTGCACGCTGAGGACGGACGGACACTTAGTTTTCATTAATAAAATATTTTATTGTTGTGATATTAGATTGTGCCAAGCCATGTGAGTACAAGAGTATTAATTAATTATACGATATCTCATAAGTATTCAGAGACAAATAATACGCGGTTATGTAGTTTGCGGAAAGAGAGAATAAAGAACGAGAGAGAGAGAGAGAGAGAGAGAGTGTGTGCGTGGGAGCGAGCGATAGAGGGATTACAAAAAAAAAAAAAACAAAAAATAATTTACTTATATTAGAACAGTACCGCAAAAGGCGGTGGTCTCGCCTTAGTGTTCAGCAGCATCAATTTATGAAAATTATTTACACTTTTCCCGGAAAATTCATGAAGCCTAGACCTAGTTGTTTCGTTAGGGTATTCGATCGCGGCGTGCTTTTCCGACGGCTTATCGTTATCGGTTTTTTTTTATGCATCTTTAACAATTTTCCTCACCATTTTCAAACAGTTTTCGCCATTTTGCCTGACCAAGTCCGCAAAGTCGGCCATTGCGTGTTCACCGGCCCCGTACCCGATGTACGCGGAGGGAGGGGAAAACTGAAACCTCGGCCCCTTTTATTTGTAGCCCCGGGGCTCGGGTTTTTACTATTTATCAAAACCCACGAGTCTATCTTCTCTTTTCTGGTTTTTTCTTTTCCTTTTCCTTTTACTGGATTTCAATTATCATTCACCCGAAAAGCTGACGATTTTTCGACACTTGGATAACACAAGAAGACACTTATTACGAATCATTCACAGATTTGTTGATTCAGATTTTTTACGCTCATTGTTTCGTCAGACGCGTCCCTATTTCCATGTGGTGACCGGATACACGGATAGGTTGACCGCTGCGATAGTTTTTCCTTTTTCTTTTATTTTATACTGCACTAGGAGCAGACGGTGTAAACCCGTTCGATTTAATTACAAAGAATAAAGTATCGGGATGTACTACTTGAGGTTTAAATTATTGCTAAGCGGAAGATGGATTCTAATTTGTGTGAACAAATGATAAACGAAGTTGATGGTAAATGAATAGTAATAATAATAGTAATAATATTAATCTGTCATTTGATACATTTGTGAACATTATTTGTTTATACTTCGCACATTGCCGCCCGCGCGCGTCGCCGCGGTAAACTATGTGTGATGTCGTATTACGTCAGGGCGATAATAATACAGATTGCGTCACAAAAATCGAGTGCATCACACCGCGGAGAATAATTAAGCCGGTGCGCGTTTATAGCACCGATTAATTTCGTTACTTTTACATTTTCATTTTTATACGGAAAATAATTGCCCTATTTGAAATTATTTAATATTTTATTCGCGTTAGTTCACGGGAGACATTTTTCGCAATCATTTAATGGGTTTTTTTTTCTCATTATTTGAAATAAACTTTGACCTCTTGTTTCCCCGACGTTTATTATCAAACCATCCAAAGAGATAAAGTCGATCTTAATTCGTACGTACAGCTGTTTTTACCATTTTTCCTTCTCTACGACTAGCGTTCGTACTTTCTAAACTCTAAACCCTCTCTGCGGACGATTTATAGGTTGTGTACAAATAAGGAGATGCAGGTTTTTCACTGAGCTTATTTAACATCGCGTTAAATAATCTTTTAAACTATAACAATTGACAAATTTATCCATGCTTCTCTCTTTTTCTTTCATTCGGCTTCCTTTATCACGATTATAGTGGATATTTTAACAAATTCGAAAATTGATATAGTAACTACGTATTTAGTGCGTATCTACCCAACAATACTTCTGTTTCTTGCGCCTGCGCAGTTATCTCATTTGCGCTTGCGCTGTTGGTTTCATTTGCGCTTGCGCAGCCTTAGACTCTCGTGTTCATCGCGTTTCCGTTTGGCGTTGGTTGCCTTCTGCACTAAAAACCCCACCAGTGAGTTACCGTTAGGAGGATACGCACAAAGGAAAAGACCAGGCAGGTTCGGTAGACGGGAGACGCGCTTGCATCGAACAGCGGGCACACAGCCATTTTGGAAGCTTCAGCTTCAGCTTTTAACTAGAACAGATTTTCCGCCAGTTTTTCTAAAGTGATTATAAAGAAGTTACATAAATCGTCGGTGATCATGATGTTGTTATTATTATTATCATCATCGTAACGATAAAAGGATAGGTAAAATATTGTTAAACAAATATTACGTGATAGAGAATTAAAATACAGTCAGTGTTAATTATAATATAAATGGATGAATTTAACTATAATAAAATATACGTGAGAGGATCACCGCTAAAAGAAGGAAACTCAAATTCTGTTTCTGTTTAACATTGTGATTTAGAAAAAGAAACGAAACTAAACGAAAGAATATACAAAAATCTACGATGGAAGACGACCAACAGTTCTGCCTTAGATGGAACAACCACCAAAGCACACTTATACAGAATTTCGACACACTTCTGGAAAGCGGCACATTAGTAGACTGCACTTTGGCGGCGGAGGGGAAATATTTAAAGGCCCACAAAGTAGTCCTCTCCGCGTGCAGTCCTTACTTTGAGGTAAGATATTTCAGCTTTACAATTATTACCTATTATCTGTCTATAAATCCCACGTGGTTTCCTTTTTTCTCTTGCAATTCATCACGTTCAATACATCGCGAGTAAGTTTTAGATCGTCAAAATATTCACTCGATTTATTCATTCATTCACTCATTTAATATTATTTCAACAATGCGTATCCCGTATATCTGTAACTATACATCAATTACATCAATCAATCCATACAACACATCTAAGCACTCGAGATGAACGCGACAGTTTAATCAATACCAAATAGAGGTTGATGTTGTAACAAGATGGCGGCCGTTGCCTGCTACAGTTTAACAGTAGTAGTTACTCCGTGGTAGTAGTAAACGACGGCGCAGCAGGGGTCAAGGGGAGAGGGAGTAAGGCAAGCAGAGTTTGATCCCCTCTTGGCTCTCGATCAATACTGGGAAACCAAAATGGCCGATTTCCAGGGCTCTTGCCTGGGGCTTTGAAGAATGTATTCATCCCCTCTTTTCAGATTCCTTAATATCTATAGACTGAGATAGTTTATACGCAAAATAAACGACATATGTCTTTTTCGAAATATTTTTTTTAGGCTAGGTTAGGTTTCGGAAATTTCATCCCGTTCTTGGGTTTTTTCTTTTTCTTTTCTCTTTAGTACTGCCTGGTTTTTAGACCCCATAACGTTGATATTTATTACGTTATTTTCGATTATTTGAGGATTCATTTCATTTTATTCTATTTTATTTCTATGTGTTTATTTTCATGGTTTTCAGGGCCTCCTCAGCGAACACTATGACAAGCACCCAGTTTTCATACTGAAAGACGTTAAATTCAAAGAGCTCAAAGCCATGATGGACTACATGTACAGGGGGGAAGTAAACATCTCCCAAGACCAATTGGCAGCGCTTCTGAAAGCCGCTGAATCTTTACAAATAAAGGGACTTTCGGAAAGTAAAAGCGGCGGAGGAGGAGGTGGTAGCGGTAGCGGCAGCGGCAGCAGTTGTAATAGTAAAACAGAACAAAGACAACTACAACAACAACAGCAACAACAACAACAACAACAACAAAAAGTTCCATCGTCTTCACAATCCATAGCACAATCGTTAGACATTCCACATTCGTCTTCCGGTCTCACTATTGAAAAGAACATTAAAGTTCCTAGGCAGAGTCTCTCACAGACGTCCGTCGATCTACCGGAAGATTCTGCCAGCCCACAAATCTCAAGAGGGCTGTCCTCCAGGTAAAGATAAATCAAGAACAAAAATAAATAATTTCTTTCATTGAAGACACGAAATTTTCAATAAAAGTATTTGTATTTATATCTTTGGTTGATTTTTTTTCTTATTTTTTTTTTTTTGTCACTTTAGGGAAGGTTCGCTAAGTCCGACGTCGTTAAGGAAAAGAAAAAAATTGAGAAGAAGAAGTATCGGGGAAGATAATTCAATCGAAAATCATGAGGCTTCTAACTCGAGCGACATTTCACACTCTATGAGTGTACCCGCACTTGGTATTGCCCCTGTTGCCGATGAGAAAGTTCATGCAGATCCTACAGATTCACTTGGACGATCTGCACTCATGCAACAGCTTACCAAACCTGCGGACGAAATGCTTCAGGTTTGTGCCTATTAAGTCTATAATCAATTTCTTTCTGTCTATTTATTGATTTTTATCAAATGGACATGGAATCTCTTGGCCCTTTTCAGCTTTACTGTTTCTGTTTATTTTCATTTAATTTAATTCAATTTATAAATGATTAATTTCCAGAAACTATGCGGTGTCATTTATTTCTAAGGTGTAATTAAGTTTCTCGATTTGTTAAGAGCTCAGAAATATCATTCGAAAACTAAAATCTACTTCTCACAGATCTAGTTTTCTAGGTTTTTTTTTCTTCATTATTTATCACGACTAAAATCAGTATCACGAAGATTTCAGTTGATAATTTTGTTATTAGAATATGATATGAGCCTTCATTACTTGCTATAGATTAATTACTTGAGATTCTGCATATTGCCAGCGCATAATGGAAGGTAGCGGAACTTAGCTAAACTTCTTTCGCTTCGTTGGTAGATTAAAATTCGTGCTTCTATCCTCCTGGCTAGTTTATATAGCCGTAACTATTCAGGGCGGAAACGGTACGATACAGATATACACATTTGTGTATAGAAAATGATCAGAAAGTTGAATAAACTAAGGAAATAGTAAATATAGAATAAAAATAACTAAATTTGAAGTAAATATTAATCTTTTTTACGTTTTATTACACGCAGATGCCAATTGAGAAACCAGAGCCCAATGACAACTTAATAGAGCCAAAGTCAGAGTACCTGGAGGACCCGGAGGAGAGTGTTGAAGACTTAACACTCGATGACGATATGAATGACCTCAACGAAATGGAACAAGATAATCCTAGAGCTGGCCCATCCCACGACCCCAACCAACACCCTGGTGAGTTGACAAACTAAACGAATAGCACGTTTTGTCATATTCAATTTTTCTCTGTATTGATTCAATCTCATTTATTTCTTTTTTATTTACTGATTTCATCCTTTATTTGGTACAGCAATTTTGAGACTTACTTTGCAATGACTAGATCCTGTTTCTTCATTCATGCACAGAAACTTTTCTAGTTCTTTGACATAGAATCACGATAAAAAAAAATGAAAAAGAGAAGAACTCAGATTGGTTCGTTAAAATCTCATTCAACTTTGTATCGCAAATAGATAGGGAACTGAAATTCGAGTCGTTTTAAGACTGCCGACTTGATGTTTCGAAAGTGTTTTTCACTTTCTCTCCCAGAGATAATTTAAAAATTTGCTACTTTAGACTTACTGGATATAAATAACGTTGGTACTTGATCGTTGAATTACATGCTCAGATTTTTTTTTTTGTGGAAATTTGAATTGTTATTTATTATTCTCATATATATATATATTTATCTACATACAATACCAATTAGAAAATTTATAGAACTAGTTGACTAGACTTCATAAAGAAATTAGGTCGGGTTTTCCCTTACTCGGAATTATTAAATCCTCGCAGTTAGGAATCTGGCGGAACTCTGTTGTTTAAAAGTGCGAAAAGTACAAAATTAAATCTGATAACATCAAAGCATGTTTTTTTCCTCGATACTTTTACTCGCTGTTTTAATATTAATTCAATCTTACTCGGACGGTTTTTTTAAATTTATTACACTACATTTTTGAACTCAAACATCTTGTCAAAAATGTAAATGCTTTGATCCTATTTGTGTGAGAGTATATAGATATAAAAGAGAGAGAAAGTGCTTTTAATAAAACGAAGAACCAGAAAAAAAATTTCCTCAAAAAGATCTTTTTTTTTTTAATTTTACTGGGACGAATTAATCAGCGGACACTAGCTTCGGTTTCCTCGTTCCAGGTGGGGGGGTGGACATGCCAGTTCGATCGATCGGGGATTCGGGTGGTGCCCTTTGGGCAACGCATTTCCTTGATTATAAAAAAGGGCCTAACGTCCGTCGGCCACGTCCCGACGTAGATGTAGGCGCGTTGCTTAAATCCCTGGCTAACAAACAGGGGAGAAAGTATAGTTTAGACTCGGTTAAAATGTCATTGGAGGCTATTTTGCAACAAGGTGTTAGCACCACTCAGGCTTCTGAAATGTATGGAATAAATAGATCGACTTTACAATTTTATCTGAAAAAATTGAATGTCGTTAGGAGGCGGTGGCGACAGCCGCAGACATGGGTTCAGTATCGGCAATCATAAATGATTAGCAATCTTTCAGAAAAAAAATCTATCTATCAATATTTCACTAAATTACAGTTCATCAAAAATAATGACTGATATTCATTCCCAAAATAATATACCCTGTGACTCTGAAATAAGATTATTTCGTTGTAAAAAAAGAAAAAAAAGAAAACAAAAAAAAAACAAATATTTGCTTCTTCTCTTTAGTAAAAATTAGCAACTTTTATTATTAATTACGATAAATAAACTAAGTGTCGTTAATCTAAAAATATATTAAACAAATAATGAAATCTAAGAATGATGATGGCAAGTGGATGAAAATCGTAATCGATAATGAAAAGATAAAAAGTAATTACAAACTAAAATCTGAGCTAGTAATTTATTACTATGTCAAGTACCATTTATTTCATTATCTATATTATTAAGTAAAGCCTATCAATTGTCATGTTTATAGATATTGTCAGGTGTATACAGTATTATTGTACTTAGAAAGTTTGAAAGAAGAACCATTAAATAATAAAACTTACTTCTATCAAACATTATGCTAAAGATATTGAAAATTCCTATATTCTTTTATAGTGTTAACAATATTATTCTTTTTCTTATTTTATTAGGTTTTTTGTTGCGTTCATTCTTAACACACTATTTAAAAATCTTTGATTAATTGATCAAGTAATTCAATAATTATTCAGTCATCTCTTCATTTTTCCAAAAAAATTATTCTTTTATTATGTCACGCCCAGGTCTTGCTGCGTGGCACGTTACTGGCGACCGAAGTAACGCAGGGGGTGTCGTAGGGGGGGGTGGTGGCACCCCCGGCACAACCGACGAAGTCTTTCTTGCAGCCCAGGAGGCCGCCCAGGCCCACCGAGACTCACAAGGTAGGCTGACACTTACCTATTACATGTGCATCTGGACTCCGTAACAATCGGCACTTAAATTAAATGCTTTGAAGTCTCGTTCTCCGTCTATATCATTCAGTCTCAACGTTCTTTTATTTTATCTTCAGAATTCTTTTAAAACTTCAATTTTCTCATTCAATTATCTCGCGTTCGGTACTAGTGTGTGTGTGTGTGTGTTTATGAGCGAGAAAAAAGGGATTTTTACTAATATAATTTGAAGAAGAGACTAGGAGTCTTGACGATTATTTAAAATTTATCAAATGAATGAAATTTGATGATGAGGGTTTTTAAATTATCTCTCGTCTTATGAGCACACGGTTTTTGGATTAATTATTGAATCCTTGTCAATATATAAAGTGCCCATTGCGCAGGATGTACGGAGCGATTTTTTTGCTGCTGGGTGACATAGGGCGACTTATTATTTATATCTTCAAGCGTAGCACGGTCTCTGAGAGAGCTTTCTTGGTCAGGGCACGGTTGGTTGGTTTATTCGACGACTAGCTTTTTATTTTATTTACTATTTCTCATCTTAAACTAAAATTCGAGTAAAGCCACAGGGCAGTAAATAAGCAGTTATCTTATGATTATTATTATCAGCTTTGCAACGTGACCATTATTTAAACACCTCTCTCTCCTTCTATAAAAATGAAAACCACATCAGATCCAGTCTGCTGAAATTCTGCAGGCACAATATTTAAAAAAAATTAGGTAACTTAACGGTCAACCTGATTGAATTCAACATTCTTTCATTGTTCAGTTATGTTTTTGTATTGACGAACCGTTGGCAAGTCAAATTCAGCCTAAATTTCAAATATTTGTTTCTATTATATTTTTATATAACACAGTACAGCTTTTGAAGGAACTTTTGGTATCAATTAAAGTAGAAACAGATCAATGACAGAGGAATATTCACATCTGTTTAGGCATTAGGGTATCAAAGGGTTCGAATCCCTTATTTGATTGATTAATGGAAGATATATTCAACAGCCTAGCTGATCTGTGAAAAAGTTTTGTGTTTTCAAAAGCTTTTATTATTTTTGGAGAAGAAAAATTCATGCCGCTTATTTCTAGCTACGAATATTGTGCATTTAATATTTCGATAATTAGACGACCAACGAGGGATGCAAGGTAAATTCGGAGAGAGAGGAGCGACCCTCTCTGTCAATGCTAGCGTTTATGTTTTTTTTTATTTTTGACGTGTAAAGTTTTCAAGATTCAATATTGAAGAAAAACTAACTGTTTCGAAACCATTATTACCAAAGAACTGTAGAGGTTTAAATTTTCAGTTTGAAGTCATTTCTTTTATTCTGATTATGCTGTGATGTATAGCATTGTTAAATTTAGGTGCTTGCATTGATGGCAAGGGTCGTTTTTTTTTATACCATCAGAGACTCGTTACCTTGAATTTAATTGAATTTATCTTTTATTGGAAATTTACATTTTTTATGAATAAAATTCAAACTGAGCCACGCAAATTTTGTTTTGAAAAACAAATAACGAAAGAAATAATGAGAAGAAAAAAAAATTATCTCTTATGGTTCGTCAGTACAATTATGTAGCTTACGTTTATACGTTTGAATTTGATACAGAGTTAACATCACGTTCAAGGATTTCAATAAGTTTTCTTAAATTCTTACACTTTTATTTCATTTCATATTTAGACGGAGTAAAACTGCGTTGCTCTACGTCGCCTGCAGCATGTAGATAAAACCAGATACTTGTCCATTGTGATTCATTGAGAAATAGTATAAATTTTTCCTAATTCACATGGGAAAATTTATACCAATATTTGTAGTCGTGTTCGTGTTAGTAGTTTGTAGAATATATTTTTTAAATGAACATGTTCGCGAAACCAATTCCACTTGATATGTTTACACAAAAAAAAAAAAATGTACAGTCAGTTTGCCACTTTCTATATTATTAATTCAAATATAATCATTAGCTGCATGTGCTTTATTGTTAAATGAAAAAAAAAAAAGAAAAAGATGTTTTTGACACTAAAAAATGCGTGTGAAAAAAAAAACAATTTCTCTTTATTCAAATAAATAATTGTGCCAATGGCTGTACATTGAAAAAAATCATGTGAAATATGATGATAAATACATGTGTAATCACTTTGGGTTGTGGCTCTATTACATATTATATTTGACGAATATTTCAATATGGCAATTGCGTGTTTAAGATATTTAAGATTTGTTATACAAATTCTAAATATTCTAAATTCCAAATACGTCGCCATTTTTTTGCGTACTTGTCTTGCATGTTCTGCTTCTTTCGGTAGTCTATATACATATATATATACGTATCTAATTACGATAAATTTACTAACCAAGTGTACATAACTTGCTTATTGTCGTAATATCTGCACACTTTTACATACATATACATATATTATATATATATATATACATATATATATATATATATATATATATATATGTGTGTGTGTGTACACATACCAGGCAACAGTCTTAACACATACATTAAACTTCAGAGACAGATCAAACATATTTACCATACATACACATACTATAATGTTTTGCTGTTAACGTAAATCCTACGAGGAAGGAATAGATTTCTGCCATAAACACTGTCTTTAAGATTAACCATGGTATTGTACCTAATGATATATTGCATTATTATATCTGTACTTGCCTCGTATGTATTTTTGTGTTTTTTTTTTCTTTTTTTTTCGAGTGAACAGATATTCTTACTTCAGAAAGAAACACGAACAATCTCTTACAGTCTTGCTATTTCTTGACTGGAAGATGATTTTCAATGAAAAAATAAGAAGTATCATAAAAAAGAAGACTTGAAGAAAGAAGAGAGAAGACAGAAAACAGACATTCTATATGCTATCGCACCACAGACGAAAATGAAGACTTGCTCCTTTTAAAACCATTTGTTTTAAAAGTAGAGATTGAAGGTATACATCGAGGTATTAAGATTCGGTTCTGATATTTCATTTTGAATTAACAGATCTACGAATTCCGCGCGCGATTTCCCGTGATCTTAAATATCGTTGCAATGATGTACAAATTTTTTTCATCTTTGTAAACGATTCGAGTACAATCGCGTTTCGAACTTTTTTTTTTTTTTCATCCGAAGAAGAAAGAAGAACGAACATCTCATTCAGTAGATATTGGTAATGTATTGGTAATATGGTAATATGGTAATATGGTAATATTCCTTCACTGTCATCGATGGTTTTCTTCATTTTTAAAGGTATTTATGTTAATGATGGAATTTCAGCAATGTGTGACTGTGTATGATCATATTTTTGAACGTGAGAGTGTTGTATGAGGTTTCCGGATCTGATAATATATATTTCGCGAATGAATATCAGTACCGGGAGATTATGTTCTTGAATGTCTCTCGTTTTGTGACTTTCAACAACACAAAATTCCGCGAATATTTACAGGATGAAGAAAACTAAGAAGAAGAACCAGAAGAAATAGAAGAAGAAGAAGCTAATATCGAGAATGTCTTCTTTTAAGACTTTCTTGAGGATATTCATCGAAAGAAAGAAGATGGTTTTGTTTTAATTTTGAACGTTTCTAATTTTTTTTTTTTTTGAAACTTTCAAAATAAAATCAAAACCCACTAAGAAGAAGATGATCATCAACTCTGTTGAATGTTTCCTTTTGAGACTTTCACTAGTGTAAAAAGAAGATCACCAAGAAATATAAAGATAGAAGACCTGGATTTAAATCTGTATTTTTTGAATGTCTGATATTTTTTGACTTTCAAAATGCTGTTGAAACTTCTTGTATCGAATATTTGTCAAACATGTTCTAACTTTTTCATCTTACCCTCTTCCAGGATCACAGGTGAAACTTTATTCAAATGTCTCTTTTTGAGACTTTTGAATCAATGTCACGCGGAAGAATTTTTTGAAGATATATTGGGTTATTGTTTCTTGTTTTTTTGATATTTATTCTTCATGTTGTGCTAATCCAATTTTTATACTTTCAGACGATATTGTGCTTCTTTTTTTTCACACTGATCTACATATTCTGTTTTATCCATTCTTATTCTTATTTTGTTTCTTAGGGTATTTAATACTCTAAGTATATTTATTTTACCTCACTGTACATTTGAATATGTGTTATTTGCGACTATGAAGCAATATATGTATATTTGCATTTGAATTTACATATAATGTTTTAATATTTTAAATAACGATTACACGAGTACAAATGCATGAGGACAAGTGTTTCGTACCGCGAAAGAAGAACTTCACTCAGCACTAAGTAGTCATCCAATATCTCGTTTTGAGTTTTTGGATGAATGACTGAACTTGAGAAGATTATTAATCCTGGATATTTGGTAATAGGTAAGTAAATGAGTAAGCAATGTCTCGCGTGTTGTATCGGCGCGCCAAGACGTTTCTTTTATTTTCAAATATCCTACTGTGTAGGATTTTTGCAAGACTGGTCTTTTTTTGCTACATTTTTATATCATAGTTGTGTATATTTATTCTTAACTTTGCTAAATAATTGTTGAAATTTAAGCATGACTGTGTTACCTGCCATTCCATTGCCCCGCTGTTCCCTTAAATTTCTCAAGGTACACAAAAATGTTCATTCAGGTATTTAATATTGCAGGGATATATGTCTTGTATGTTAATTTTCAATTGTTGAGAGTTTGTATTCATTATTATAGTTTAATATGTAAAACAGGTTTTTTTTTTTAATTGAAATTGAAGGTTGTTGAAACAATTTTTCATTACCTACGCTTTGACAATTGGTAAATTTGAAACACTTGTCATCTTGTATATTTTGATAAATTTGTTTCCCAGGAAACATCGTCAACAAGATTTGGGTAAGACGGTTCTTCGGCGCTAAACTATGACTTTAAATCAATGACATTAGCATTTTTATTTAAGTGCAGGTTGAACTGAGGAGAAAAGAGGTGGTACTACGCTTTAGAGATTCTTAAATGGACCATTTTAAAGCTCTCACTGTATGAAATTCCAAATTCTTAGGCGTCAAGATTCTGTTTATTTCATATAGCGAGACTTTAACTGTCCGAAAAAATGTTTGGCTGCGAAATATGGTAGTCTTTAATTTGATATTTTATTAATATGTGTGTGAATGAATAATCAACTCCGTATATTCGAGTGAATGATTTTTTTTTTTTTATATCTACTTTAAGTAGCTGATTATTATTCTGTCGAAACATGAGTATAAGTTGGGTATATTCTTGTGTCTGTGGGCATTGTGTGATTCCGGAGGCAACTGGTGTTCCAGATAGCCTCGGTTATGGTTGCTCGCGTTGTGGAAGACGATACTCATTACGCTATTCACTGGAAAGACATCTCAAGTGGGAATGTGGCGTTGAAAAACAGTTCCTGTGCCGAACTTGCTTTAGAAGGTTCAGCAGAATCGACGGTCTGAGGAGTCATCAGCAAGGGATGGGTCACGATATGACCCCTTACTCTAGGCGTAGATATCCGCGATTAACGCTTCCAAATTCTTGAAATTTATAGTTTAGTTGTCTATCAATCTATCATTCGTTTCATCATCATATATCATTATTCACTTAGGGAGATGTATAAATTTTTGTGTTTGGTAGTTTTGTAGAAGAAGAAACAGGGGAAGAACACAAAGCAAGGAACAAACAAAAAAAAATTGGAAGCAGATTCAATAAAATCTTCAATATTTGAATAACTATGTAATTGATTTCAACCGACAAGATAATTTTTTTTCTCTTGACTCTTGCAATTTATTCATTCATCATTCTCTGATCTGGATCTTGCGTACAGCTAATCATATTCAATTCAGTATTGGTTCTTCTCTTTTTATTTTAATTTCTTGTGTCCTTTTTTTTATCAGTTGTTTCGTTCTCTGTATATATTACTTACCGTATATGTATAAGACAGTGCGGAAAGTATTGTAACATTGAGAGCCTAACAGCTATTGAAAAAAGTCATATATGTATTTGTTTGCATTGTGAAGGATAGAAATAAGGTGGGATGGCAACGAAGTCTTTCTCTGTGATTTCTATAATTGTATAAATAATCGAGAGAAGAAGGAATGGAAGAAAATAAGAAAATTTCTTCATCAAAAATGATTAGCTGTTTGAAATTATTTTTAGTGTAGATGTTGAAATTATTTACAGTACCAGTTCTCTAGTTCGAAAATTGAACGAAGAGTTCTTCTACATCATTGTACCTGCACCAGGAAATCAAAACTGTTGACTTCACCTTTACCAGAGTCAAGAACATTGCGAGATGAAAAACTTCAGTGTGGATAATGCAATAGTATTCACAAAAATAATTGTACTATTGTGTTTAATCGTACTATATTTTATTTGATATGCAATTTTCTAGTTAAATAGAACCAGAACCATGCACAAGTCAAATACTCTGGTTGATTTTTAGTTCACATACGACTCAGTATAAAAAATAATCACTTCAATCCTCTTTAAATAGATTCTTAGAGTCGATTTGACTGTTTTTATTTATTTTTTCTTCATTCAACTTCAATTTTAGGTATAAATAACACCGGTACAATTATCAATCTGATTTCTCACCGTGAATGTAATAACCGGCTCACAAAGGCACATGATTTATGTTTTCAATGAGAATAAACCATTCAAATATATCTAAATTTCCCTTTTTTCATTTTCTAATCCTGGTCCTACTTTCAGGTCAAAGAACAGATCTACGCGCTAGCTTTGTCTCTGCAGAAATAAGATTACTCTTGTCTATCTCTTACTTGCTTCGAATCTCAGATCAATCATTCCTTTCCGGATATTGTAAGAGCAAATTTGAGTTTGAAAAGTTGCGAAAAAAATGTTTTCAATTACTTATAAAATTGTAATTTTATTTCTGCACTGATTATTCATGGATAAAGTGTACTGGAAGTAATTCTAATATTAAAAATTATGCTTCGTCAATAGCTTTCCCAATCAGTTTATAAACCTTACGATCTTTATCACTTCATCAATCTGAGAATAAGCAAACTCTCTCCTTTGGTAGGATAAAATCAGAATACTTGGTCTGTAAATTCTTGGATAGATAATTATTCGAAATATACTTGCAGATAGCTTTGGGTAATAATGAATGATATTCAGAGGCTGAAAATGATTCGAATTATCTTCTATTAATTCTACATGATTCAAAGTCAATTAAGATGATCATTAGGAGTGAGATTCCATACCTAAATAGTCAATCATCGTTGAATTATCGTGGGGTGATGCTAGGCCGTGATTCTTGCAGTTGGGAGGCTGCAATCATCGCAGTATGACGATCCTCATCCAATGGCTGATTATCGGAGACTTGCCTGTCCTAGCTGCGGTCGAACTTACAAATATCGTGGAGGACTGCTGAGACATCTTACCGAATGTTTTCTGGAGATTGAAAAAATGAAACGAGATGCAGCTCAATTACAGCGCTTACCTGTTAGCCCACAGGACCCCGCTATTTCCTACAATTATTGGAAAGGCTGAGCTGATTACCTTAGAAAATAAACAGGTGGGTTTTTATTAACCGGAAGAAGGTGTATAATAGAGACGGCATATATCGAGCTTATCTGCCAATTAGTTATACAAACCATATAGTATTTAAAAGATATATTATGTTTGAAAATAAATAATTCATTCGTAAACCATTTACTGATTATCCTAAATCATTCAAGTATTTTATTATTTTTTGCGTTATACCCTCCAATTGTAATATTTCTTTGAAATCGAGTCTATTAGTAAATTCATTAAAGTTTCAATGGTATAGAAATATTTTATTTTGCCGGTACATTTGAAAAATTATATCCCAGAGTAGGGTAATTCAATTAATACGAATTCTTATCTGAAGTTGAAAAAATGTTATTCAAGGCAATATGGAAATAATAGATGAATAATATTGTGTTTCAATGTTTCGTTTGCTATCTATAATATTTGTAACTAATCGTATATTATATTTGGTTTATCCATCATCAGTAGTATCTTTTGTCTTTTACACATGTGATTCGTATATGTTGGGTAGAGGATATACACGGAGGCATTTTCCCTTTGGGTTGAATTATGGCGGGTGTAAAAAGAACGGAAAAAGAAAAGAAACTAATAAATTATCGTGGGGACAGCATGTAAATAACAATACAAATTGAGATTCTGCACAGCGAAAAAGAAAACAGTTCCATAATATGATCGGGTGTCTATAAAAGTCCAATCATTCTGCTTCTTATTTCTTTATGAGCATTGCGCATGTAATATACATTGATAAATTACAAGATACTCTTTTGAAAAGTCTCTAGTTTTCACGGGGTTGAAGTTTGACCTTTTTCTTATCGTTAATCATTTATCACATCTACTTGGGGTATTATAACGGATTAATATGTATATAAAATTCATTAAAAACTAAGTTTCTCATTGATTTATTTAATATTGGCTACAATATGCTGAATTTGGTAGAATCTCAATATCCAAGCTTTACTTTTGTGATAAAACTGCTTGAATTTAAATTAGCTTTGCAAATAAATATTGAAGGGGTTTTGTTTGTGATAACAATTGAATAATTTCCAAGCCGAATTAAGAATCCACATGTAAAACGCCTCCATGTATGCTTGCAGTAAGTCCGGCGGGAGAAGGTTCACCTGGTGAGCTCAAATTTCGCTGTGTCATGTGTGGACGTGGCTATAGATCTCGATCTTCCCTAACTCGTCACTCAAGATATGAATGTGGGGGACTTGGCTCACGCTACGCCTTCAGCTGCACATTATGTGGCAAACATTTTTGCAGACCCGATCATCTCAAACAACATATTCTCAATATACATGGGGGCTCGGTTTGCAGATAGAATTTAAAACAAGCGTCCAAATCATAAATGTAACATTAGAATTACAGATCTGCAAAGTTACATGATATTCTTCCCATTTATCAATATTATAGACAGAGAATAGATCTTGATAGAATTTAAGTTGAGACTTTAAAAAAATGATGAAGTTTAACGATCTCAGAAAACTGCTCTACGATTTGTTTCGAAATTTATCAAATCCATCATAATCATCTGAATTCATTTTCTTGTTTTTATTTGTTGTTCTCCGTGAAACTAAGATCGAAAATTATTCATAAAAGAAGTATATGAATGTCCAGTACAAAACTCTGACTGAAACTGGTTGGACTCCAATGGTTTATAACCAGATGATTTTTATAGACGCAGATTTACCCTACCAAATTTCTACATGAGAATAAAGTAAGGTTTAGCATATGCCAAATGAAAGAACATTCCTACCTTATTGCTAGTTTGATAAATATAAATTGTTATGACAATACGTAAATATTATTCATATAAAGAGAGGTATATAATTATTATTAATATTATTGAATATATATTCATGTACTGATGTCGTGATTTCGTTTTACCCAATACGCTCAGATCTATTAAAATTAAGTTAACTATTGAAAATATGCATCAGATCTATCGGCATCAGGCCTTTTTATCTTTTCTATTTTTTATTTCTTATCATGCAATGAGACTGAGTATCCATTTCAACAAATCGTTTAATCATTGTACTGAAGTTTGTAAATTTTATATGAATGTTTAAATAAAAATTATAGAAACCGTTTATAATCTCATTCTCTGATATCTTATTTATTTATACTCCGTACTGTATGATCAAGCTTCATTCAAGAGTATAGTGCACTAAAATGCAAAGTCCTCTCAGTAAATACGTAATTCAGAACCAAGAAGATAAGGATCCTTTCAGAATATATAACTTATCGAATGATATCCCAATCTGCTTGAGATTCGTTAAAAGAAAATCATTATTTTAAATAAAAAGAGTATGTATACTATGTGAAATATGTGTTTATTTACTGCCTCTGTTATATCTGCCATATAAATAATCTGCTGTAATCCATAAAAGCAATTTAATCTTGGTAACATTTTATATCATGTAAATCAAAACACAGCTTACAATTCAGTGTATATTTTATTATCTAGAAATTCAGTATGTATGTAGATCATCTCTAACTATTCATTTGAAACATTGGTTCACTTTAAGTCACTTGGGAGTCTGAGAGACTCATTGTTTGAGCAAGTATTTATTTAGAACATTAAAGCGGGTCACGATTTCATATATTATTAGGTCATTGGATGATTGATTGCTTTCATTTCAGATAAAGTCTACCAATTTTACCAGTTATTCAATCATGTAATTCCCTCATTATTTTCTAAGTATAATTTTTTCAAGATCAATCCTCTTGATAGAGGGTAGCGTTTAGGTAATATTCAACCAAACAAACTGATCGCTACCCCCTTCTCGTTACAGAGACCTTTCAAATGACTATTGGCAGTGGAGATCACCAATGCCCAGAATGTGGAAAACGTTATAAGAACTTGTCATCCCTGAGCAGACATACTCGGTACGGATGTGGACCTACAAAGCTAAAATGTGTTTGCCCACACTGCGGACGAGTTTACTCCAGGCCTGATACTCTCGCCGAACATGTTGCACGCATACATCATCTTCCTAATATAGCTTCTATGATTTGACAGGATTAAATTATTCGTAATTGCATCAACTATAACTGAAAAGAAAATGAGAAAATAATAGTTCTGAATCTGATACAGGGTCTATTGAATTTATAAAGTGTTAATTGTCAACACCTAATACCATAATTCAATATAAATCAAATCTAAATTGTAAGACTAATTTTCTAATACGTAATTTAATCCTGAAGAAACCAGAAAATATCAGTAATACCTTCGCGTATTAAATTTAAGAAAATATCGAACAAATCACAAGGCGACAATATCTTGATTAAATGTTGTTTATAATGTTACGGTGGTATTAAAGTCCAAGCCATCGATATATTTTTATAAATCATAAGTCATAGTATGTATGCTATATAATAATATATTGAGAAAATAATATTTATTATGAATTTATTTTTTATTTATAAACAGAGTCATAAATTATTGCCACGCACTATTCTTGATGGAGAATTTTTACGGTATGTAATTTTTCTTGTTTAATTGTTGTGTGTTTCCAGGTCGTACTTCTCATTCCTGTTTCTATTAGAATGAGTATATCAAATTACAACACATTGAACGAAAAGTCTGAAATCTGAGGAGACATAGTACAAAATAATGTGCCTGTTGAAAATTTCTCTGTTCTTGTTTCATAGAAATAAATGCGACTCAGTCGAAATAACTTATGTAGGTAATTACTATATTTATTTAAACTCGCCTTGGTCAAAGCACACAACAATGAATACAACATTTTATTTATCTATTGTGTATAAAATGTTTCTACATAACTCTGCTGTACTAGATATAAATGATATCTCTTATTCCAAAGTTCACAAATGTACGTGGAATTATAAACTTCAAACTGTTAGATACTTTGAATACATGTTATAGAAATAAATAAGAATTATTGTTACCATTCATTTAGGCCTTAGATAACTCAGGACAATAAGGATTCGATATTTTATAACTATTGTACGTTATTCTCGGTTGTTCGAAGAAATATTCACAAAGACGGTGATGTACTCTTCGCTAAACTCTATAATGTACAAAGTACGCAATTCCTCTAGCCATGGTCCTATTGTTACCGCCAACTATTCCAAAATCTTTCGATATAATACATGAAATATGAATATTTCGGAAAATGTTGTGTATTTAATAATTGTTCATATACTTTTTATTATTTTCCAATACTAAATACATCATCATTTCCAATTGTAATACCAATATAACTCTCTAATTTCTACTGAATGTTTAATTTGAGTAGAAGAATCTGTAATAAGTATAGATTTTCGATTGGCTTCACGCTGTGAGTTGTTTCGTTTACGTGATTTTCTGTTTATTTTATAGAATCATAGATCATATTGACACACCTTTCATTCTAATGCTTACAGAATATTGGCAGATTGTAGGAGTAGATGAGAGTTACGGATTGACATTGGCGTCGGGTAATGCTAGTCGAAGACAAGAGCACCCTAAGGCACACCGCTGCTCAAAGTGTGAAAAATCATATTCCCAGAAAGGACATCTTAAACGACATATAAATTACGAGTGTGGTCAACCGCCACGTTTCCAGTGCCCGTATTGCAACTACAGATGCAAACAACAATCCAATACTTATTTGCACGTTAGGAAAATTCATCCAGGACTCGATGTATATGCCTTGGACATTTCAAAACCCCAACAATTACAAACCAAATATGTTCTACTCCCCGTCAGCAATAAATAGATCAAAGCTAGTAATAAAATGAAACCAAATAAAGCCTGTCTCAAAGGTATCAGGAACTACGTAAGATTGAAGTGTTAAACAAATATAACTTCTAACGTTTATTGTTTGAATAAATTCTATTGAAAAGTTATTCAGTATCTGATTGTTATAAATGTGCGCAAAAATTATGTTTGCATTTATTCCAGCGATTTGTAAGACGAGCAGTTGTTTCATCCTAAAAATGTTTATAGTCTGATTAATTTTGATCCTAAAAGTATGATGATAGTATGATAAAGGTATGATAAATCTAACCAGCAGTATTTGGCATTTATTTTCCAGAATCTTGGAGTGTGTTTTTGCCGGAGCCAATCTTTGATCTTTCGGATCAATATTCAGCTCACGAAACTGCCTCGGAATCAACTTTGAAGCGTCAATTCGCTTGTGTATTTTGTGGCAAATCTTACACAGAGAAAAGATATTTGTTGAATCACCAGGGAAGACATTGCCACAAAAATCCATCTTCGTCAAGGAACAAATCCGTAGTTGTTAAACCTTTCCAATGTCAAACATGCGGATCTGCATTCTCTCGACAACCGGACCTGCTCCAACATGTGAGACGTGATTGTGGCCGTACTACAGAATGCCCTATTTGTGGAAGAACATTCTCTCAGAGATCTAGCTTTTACAAGCATAAAAAACTACATTGCAATCCTCTGCGTGGACACGCTAACAGTCTATGAAAATAACACTGGAATTATTGGTTCACTTATTTGCAAACATTCATTGTCAAAAATTTAGAATTTATTTATGAGGGAGTCAACACATTGTAAATACATTTGTCGTGTTTCGGTCTTGTCGTCAAATTATACGTAAATAAATAAACTGTTCCGCATAATGGAGTATGCAAGGTATAAAGGTTGAGTGATTTGATACCCAAGTTTTAGCATTTTCATTCTGCACGTTAGAAATTGTCTCCTAAAATATTTAACAGCTGGTAATTACTGTTTGAAATTAACCAGCCAATTATATTCCTGTTTTCCAGATCCGAGACTGCTGCCTAAGAAACGAAATCGAACTATGCCAAAGAAACAAAGGGTAAGGTTGCAAGAACCACAGGCATATTATTGTCAATATTGCGATCGAAAGTATGAGAAACAGAGGAGTAGAAATTCACATCGTTTAATGGATTGTATAAAAAATCCAAATGCCCGTTGTAACACGACAGTTCTCCAGTGTGCTACATGTAATTACAGTACTGTTTATACATCGAACATGCATAGGCACTGTATGACTCAACATGATCAATACCGCTTTCACAGGACAGGAAAATAATAATATTTGTACGATTTCTCTTTATGAAACTCTCATAGTTGATACTTCAATTATTTGTTGAATAAAACTCTGAAAAAAGGATACAAAGTAGTGGTTTTGTCATCCTCATATAAAGTGTATCTATCTCACATTGTTGATTGATGTTTCTTGATTTATAGTTCGCAGAATAAGCGGAATAGTTTTTTAGCTTGCTGTTGCATGCATTATTAAATCGCTGCTTGTACTATTTTCACTAAGGTGTTTATCCCATTGGAAATAAGGAGGGATGGAAAGATTTCAAGTTCGTAAAAAAATGTCGAAATTCGTCTTGTTGCAGGACTACGGTTTCGAGACACTCAGCCAAAACTAGTTGGATATTCTGTACCGCTGAGGAATCGCGTTACACGAAGTGGAAAAAAAAAATGTCCTCATTGCCACAGAATGATTACCATACCAAATTTACTCAGACACTGTCGAGAGTATTGTCGGAACAATCCAAACTTGGTCCAGAAAATCTACAAATGTCCACTCTGCAATTTGGTATCTCCATATAGCTTCAATGTTACTCAACACATACGCGTTAAACATCGTGATCCAACGGCTAGATATATAACTATTATGTGAAGGATTCATTTCATGAATATGAAAAGGAAAATCAACTGTTTGACAACTTATCATTGTATGAATTTCTTGTAGCCAGTTTGAAGTTGAATGAATAAAATATCCGAAGAATTGCACACTATATATTATATGTTAGGTGGAAAATCCTTCTCATTTATTACTGTAATTATATTTTCTGTTTCTGGAAATAAGTAGAAAAGCAACTTGCACACTTGCATGCGTTGGTAATTCTAGTTTTGGCAAAGTGTTCTCAATTGAAATAAAATGAATAAAAATAAGGAATAAAAATATGTAGCGTCGTACAAGGTTTCGAAATTCGTCTTGTTGCAGGAAGACGTGTACCGCGAAGGACCAACCAGCAAAAATTAGTTGGAAAATCGATGCCCCAGAGGACACGGGTTAGGCTCGATGGAAAAAAAAAATGTCCTCATTGTCACAACTTTTATAGCCCGTGCAATTTTGCCAGACATCGTCGACAGTATTGTCCAAATAATCCCGACTTTGTTAGAAAAATCTACAAATGTTCATTGTGCAATTACATATCTGCTTATAGTTTCAATGTTAATACACATATAAGGAGAAAACATAATAATCAAAATGCTACATGGATTGTTATAAACGATCCAGTATTTATGAATAGTTATTTAATTTAATGCAGTCAAATAATGAATAACACATGTTGCCACGCAGACCTTATTATTTTATTTTATTTCAAATAACTTACGTCACAAGACGGCATTATATTGCTTAGCCAAAAGTATTACTTTATTTATATCTCGGTACCAGCAGTGAGTTGGAACATTTGTATATTTGCCGTGTAAGGTATCTAGTTTATTTCAAGTTTTAGATAAATTTACTTAGCTTTAATCAGAATTGCCAGTTAGTTCCTGGTCAATTAATATTAACAATTGATTATTAATGGGAGGAAAAAATATATATGTTAGAATTGTATGCACTTAAATTTTAGTTTCAGCATTCGTTGGCTTGTTTCCTTCAATAAATATCTATGTTGAATCGTAATTTAAAAAATTGAATACTTTCCATTGGTAGAACATTATATTACTAATTGTTACAGCCTGGTGTGAATGACTATTTAATAATTGTTCGGCATGCAAATATCTTCTGGAGAGATACCTAAATAATGATTGTGATTTATTCATTTCCAGATAATCAGCTTCTCGGAGGACAAGTGAATATCAATGACATGAGTACGGGTATAAAAATAAGCAATTAAAATTAGTTTTCAAACTTTTATCCAGTACTAACAAGAAATTGAATTGCAAATAACTATTTTACTCATTTATTTGTAGTTTGAAAATGATTGAAATAATTTTATTTCACGCTGCATGAATTCGTGTAAAACTACCTCTTGCCTTGGTTCTGGTAAAGTGTTTGCGATATAAGAAAAAAGAAGCATTATTATAGAAGAAAGATTTCTTTTTGTAAAATATTTCGGAAATCGCCTTGTTGCAGGAAGACGTCTACAAGCCATGCAGCAAAAACTTCATGGAAAAACTGTTCCACAAACCTGGGTACGCGAGACAGACACTGGAAAGGAGCGATGCCCTCATTGCGACAGATTATATACCACAGGCAGCCTCTCGATGCACTGTAGAAAGTATTGTCCTAACAATCCCAACTCAATTCGTAAAATCTACAAATGTCCGCTGTGCAATTTGGTATCTCCTTATAGTTTTAATGTTAATAAACATATACGCATGCAACACGGAGATCAAACTTCTAGGTATATTGTTATCAGTGAATCTCATTATAGTTAAGCTAAGAGTGAATAATTGAGCTATAATTGAGCCGTTGTATTTCGTATAATTTATTAATTTAATCTTCTCATTATTCACAAAAAAAGATGATTCCCAGTTGTTTTTACATACCTTTATTAAGTTAAAGTGGATAGCTAGTATTTCTTAAATATTATTAATTTATACACGGTCATACCTATATGTAGTTTAATTGAGTTTACTTTAGAGATAATATGTTCGATTTAGACCATAATTTCTTTCCTAGATATTCAGTATTTATAAGCATTAACTTCTATTCGACAAAAGAAAAAAACTATATGAATAAATGTAAGAACTTACTATTGGCTTTGAGCTTGATTCTTATATTTCCTAATAAATTGAAGTCAACTTGGAAATCAAATATCTTCACAGACTTGCTACTAACAAAATTTATTATCACTCATTTTACAGCGTAGTGTGAATTACTGATTGATAAATGCTTGAAAAATTATTTCTCAAGACATTATAATAACTAAATATCCTGGTTCATTATTCATTTTCAGATTACCAGCATCTCCGAGGACATGCAGATATCAATCACGACATAACTACGGATCTATCGTTAAACAAATCGAATCTGTTCCTGACGTCGAATCAACGCTATCCGCAAATTGAATCAGACAAAACTATTACCATGCAAGATAATTTGTTTTCCACTCTGAATATTGGTAGTCTATCTGCGACGGAATCTGATCCACTTGGCAGTATTAATTACTTGATGCCAGACAATCAGCAGGATCTACAAAAAAAATTTGTTTGTCCCAAATGCGGTCACAGCTACAAGTATCTAGCGGACATGAGAAAACACTATCATTTCCAATGTGGGCAGGATCCTAGATTCAAGTGCCCTTACTGTATTAAAAAATGCAAAAGTTCTTCCAATATGTATTCCCACGTAAGATTGATCCACAAAAGTGAAAGGCCATACATTATTGATCTGTATACACAATCCAAAAAAAACGAAGACTCACGAGACTCCGAGTGTCATGATTCCAACAGGTGAAGCAATGTTGAATATACTTATATTTTATCGTATTGATGCATGCCTCAGAATTCCAACGCCCCTAAATCAATTTAACAAATTCTCTTCAAAGATATTACCAGTCCTCTATTATTCACGTTTTCTGTTTCTGCTCATTCCAGCCATAAACCATTTGAACATATCAACATGCAGGATGTTTTCAAGGTCGAAATGTATCAGAGAAAAGATAGAGAAGCGTCAAGCGACACATCAAGCCTTCCCGTTTCGAACTGCGTATATGTAAAGCAGAATTATCTCCACGGTAATAATGTGGGAAGGAATTCCTCCTCTAATTTGTCTTTATATTTCATAGAATGCCTTCGGAAAATTTATAGTCACAACTAGAACTTAAGGCCAATAACTCCTTCTCGATTGTACTGACAAAATTTTGTTTCACTGTTACAGGTGTGGCTTGTGAAGAAGAAATTTCTCAAGTATCTAGAACGCAGCGAATGTCAAACCACCAGCATGCATCTGATAGCAAAAAACCATTCCAATGTCCGACCTGCAATCAAGGCTTTTCCACGCAACAGACTTGGAGCAGACATTCGATCTTTCAATGTGGCAAACCGCCACGCTTTCAGTGCCCGTATTGCAGTAATAAAGCTAGACGATCATGGAATATTTACATGCATATACGTGCAAGACATCCTGGTGATTCAGTCTATTGTATTGATTTATCTGCCGCCAACCATTCAGCGATTTTGAAACCGTAGATTTTCCGAACTTTGATCAGCCATACAATTAGGTTTTTCTAATGGCAGTGTAGAAGAATAAAGTTATGAATGAGAAATCCTTAATCTCACCATGAACTCATTTCCTCTAATCCTCTAATGATCGAATATTCCGCTTACCAATATAGAGAATATTTTTCCCTATCCATGGTTTGTGCTTAATTTTTGAAGACCTTTATTGTTGACACGTTAATTCTTCTTTTTACAGATGTTATAGGACCCCTTTATTACCTCAAGAGGCCCTGCGATCAGACGAGGGATGAAACGTACGAAAACGAGGGTATTTCTACAGCTGTACCTCTGACGCACAACATGAGATTCCCTTGTCCGAATTGTACCAGCGTTTTCAATAGAAGAAACAATCTACAAAAGCATATTAAATTCGAGTGCGGACAGTTGCCTAGATTCAGTTGTCCCTACTGTAATTATCTCTCAAAAAAAACATCAAACATTAGGGCACATATTCGCAGAGCTCATTTAGGTTGTAATGTATATGTTGTAGACATTTATCGATCGTGTGCTTAATATGTCTCGCATGTCTGCATACGTATTATCCATATTTAAAACAATAATATCATAACTCTCATCGTCAGTAGAAGGAAGTTGATATTTGTTAGAATCGACCCTTTTTCCGAATATATATAAAGCAATAACGTCTTCAATCAGTCGTTCTGAAACCAGATGGAAGAAAGAAATTTAGAGTTATAGACCAGAGAAGCAATAGAAAGAAGTTAATACTTTGAAAGATGATGATAAGGGTAAACTTCGTTTGTCCAGTCGAAATCACATTTTATACCAAGTGTTGAAAGCATGAAGTGTACTCTTTTGAAATAAAAATATGTCCCAAGTTTTTGGTGTTGTCAATTAGCAGCAGCAGTAATTTGTGACAACTTTTTCGTATCGTTTCATTCGATGTTTGAAATTTTATTCACACGATGTGAAAACTAATAAGTAGGTCTTGCCGCTGGCCTCTTATTACGTGAATATCTTCTGCCTTTTTTGACAACTTCCCACTCGACTGTCTAACACGATAATTTTGCTTTTACAGATATCAAGCGAACTGTTGCTTCCAATCGGGCAAGACTCTACCACCAACATTTGGATCAGAAAATCTCTTCGATATCAGGAGCTGAAATTAGTGGTGGTTTTCCGTGCCATAATTGTAGCAGTGTTTTTAATCGAAAATGCAATCTTACCACTCATATTAAACTTGAATGCGGTCAACCGCCAAGATTCAATTGTCCATATTGTGTTTATCGTGCAAGACATCCGTCAAATGCTCGGGCACATGTCCGGAGAAAACATCCTGGGCGTGTGGTTTACGCAATAGACATATACAAATCGTAAACTGATGGAATTTAGTCTTAAGATTATAGGTATTTAATCGATTCCCCCTTTATTGCAAACAGATTAATGTCTATACATGTATATGTTCTGTCTCTGTATCTTCGTTTGTTATATTTATTCAATCATACGATCGATAGGCAGCTAATTGTAAATAGTATTATTATAAGTAATAAACAAAACAACATTTTGGAGCAATACTCTCGGTAATGAAACATCTGATTCTCTAATTAGAATTAAGGATGCATAGTCCATGTTATAGCAATGAAGCCATTGGGGAAGGACGGATTTTGCCTAAATAGAAAACACGCATTTGTATACTGTGGTGAAAGAACTGGTTTAATATTATCGAATATTAATATTAATAAAAATATTTTTTCATTACAGGTCTTCACACAGCTTTTCCAATCGGGCGATCTTCAGTTTTAGTCCAACTACCAAACCAAATGACATTTCCATGCCCACATTGCCCAAGTGTCTTCAACAGGAAGACTAATTTGTGCAAACATTTACGCTACGAATGTGGTCAAGAGCCACGTTTCCAATGTCCTTACTGCGACTATAGATCTAAGAAAACATCCGACGTTTATAAACACATTAGGAGAAAACATAAAGATAATAAATTATATGTTATCGATATTTATAGAAATTGCATTAAAAATCTATACAACTGATGTATATATCAATATTGAAACTCTGCTTCTTCGTTCAGTTTGCCATAGATATAGTCAATACCAATAAATTATACATTTAAGTAGCTATGAAATAATTGATTTTCAATATTTACTCTATATTACCTGTCTGATATATTACCAAGATGAAAACAGTTGAAAAATCTAAAAACAAGAATAAATTGAATAAAAAAATATTGGTGACCTATAAAGTTTGAAAAACAACGCAAACATCTGCCCTCACTAATTTATTCATCTTTTAAACTCTTACTTACCTAATTAACAATTTATAATCATAATGATTTGGCATCATTGTTGGATTAAATTGAAATCTTTAATTTTGCAGATTTCCCGCCGGTTCTAGATTCTGTAATGCTGATGGGCCAAAAGTGGAACTGTAGAAGCTCCTATCATGAAGAAAGACATTATTGTCCTAAATGTGGACGAAGCTATTCGCGTAAAGATCATATGAAGGAACACTATAAATATGAGTGTGGAAGACCGCCGAGATATCAATGCCCTTACTGTCCCAGTGTTAGCAAACAGCCAGGGAATATGTACAAGCACGTTCGTACCAAACATTCAAAGAATGAAGTGAAACTTATTAAACTATATTGATATAATTAAACGATTCTTTCTAGTCATTTTGATCTCTTAATATGAAAATTTTATACACCCATATAATCAATGGTATCGTAAATATAGCTATGATAGCTGTATTTGCTTTTGATTCACAATCATTTTTCTCATTCCGTTTATTAAAACATTTAATTAAGGATCTAATTTGTGACGTTTCTAACTGCTTTCTATAATAGTAAAATGTTTAATATTTGTACAATGGTTTATTCGCAATACTTGCGATTTTCAGAATTCAAATACCTACCTCATGGTATTGCGAATATATAAATGTATTCATATAGTATAAAATTATTCCAAATAAAAATTATCTGATCTTTTTTTGAGTCGATATTCTTCCAGCTTATTCGTTATCTAATAATGGTAATGAACGTATTTGCGTATTGGTTAACGAAGAAATGTCAATATGATTCCATTTCTGTGGATGTGATTGCTTTCTTGATTTCCAATTACACGTATTACATATTTCTAAATTAAATTTGTTCCAGAATCGCCTTCGTTCAGTATACTCTGGGTTCCGAGTATAGATGGAAAGAAGGATAGAGGAGTATTTGAAGATGGCGAAGAGCTGGCTGTTAGGTTTCAATGTCCAAAGTGTGAAAGGACTTATAATCGTCTTGACAACATGAAATATCACTGTAAACACGAGTGTGGAAAGTCACCAAGATTTGAATGCCCATATTGTGGTATTCAAGGCACCAGATCATCCACTATATATCGTCATATAAGAATAAAACATCCGAACCATGCGATCAGTATGAATAAATTGTACTGAGAAGGCAGGTGAATTCCTGCGATTAGAGAGAGAATTTTATTGGAAGTATAGAGTCTGTTGGATCGTTGCGAAGAAAACTTGTTGAAATTAGGTGCTTCTATGTGCAATTATTGTCTATCGTAAATCTTACTGAATATCTAATGATTCAGATTTCACTATTGAAGCTAACTTTAATAAAAGAAAAGACACGGAAACTGGGCGAAAGATGTTGAAAGATTATTTAGGAATTACATGATCCTTGCTCAATCGATCCCATGATTATTATTCTACTCATATGCTATTTTTATCCTACACAGTTTATGGCAATTATCTTGATATTCAAACTTCTTATAGTATGTTCGTCAACACTTGATATCAAATACGTGTGAATGAAATATTGTACTTGTTACACATTCTTGAATTCTTAGATACGGATCGTGAGTTAATTGTCTGTTAAGTTCAATATCATTATCTTATTTAACAGTTTTAATTTATTTTTCAGCCTTCTTGCCTGGATGCATGGATTACAAACTTAAAATGGCAGCTAAAGGTGATAGACACAGATATCCTTGTCCTAATTGTGGAAAAAGTTATACAACTAAAAGTGCAATGACCGCACACTACAGATACGAATGCAGTGGAACGCAACCAAGATTTGAGTGTGTATATTGTGGGAAATTGAGCAGGAGAAAATTTAACGTTAAGGCTCACATAAGACAAGTACATCCAAAACAAGCTCAGATATTTAACGTATTGTACTGAGAGCATCGTTACAACTTGTGATAAATAATATGTTAACACGTTTTACAGATGTTTAAAAATAAGTAGATACTACTTACACTTTGAATGAAATAATAAAGTATTACTTGCTTAATATCTAGCCATCAATAGCTGAGAACTTTATCTGGCATGTGTCTTATAAGAACTACCTGATTATTTTATAAGATAAACATTCAAAAATTTCTATGACCGTTGATGTTGAATAATTAAATTTAAAAAATAAATATCCTTTTACCTGCTTTTTATATTCTTTGGTGAAAATAGAATTTATCCCTCGATTAGATGATAACTTCTCTCAATGATATTATGAACGAAAATCTGACGATTAATTAGAAAGAACTATCAAACCTAGCTTGAAATACTAGCTTCGTTAGTTATAAAAGATGTTTTATGCATGCAATTAATGATATTTGGCTTTATGGTAATCACTTTCTTCATCAATCCAGGTTCTTCGTTACAACACTAATAAGACTGAAATATTATTTCTAGGAAATAAGCCGGGTGGTTTTCGTGTTGTGTTCATGAAGAATTCCAATAAGAAACGTTCAACCAAGAAAGATGTTCAATTCAATTTGAACACCGGAAAATACCACTGTCCTATATGCTGCAAAGGGTACGGAAGAAGGGACACAATGCTTGGTCATTACCGTTATGAATGCGGACAAGCACCACGGTTCCAGTGCCCATACTGTATATTGAAAAGTAAAAAGGCTTCCAATGTTTATCAGCACATTAGATGCCTACACCCCGATAAACCAGTATCTGCCTTAAAACTATATTAAGTCAATTAAATTGATTGCCCAGAGAGAATCGATTCACTGGCCATCGGTATATCCAGTAAGAATTGAATTCGAAATCAGATTATATTACTGCTCAGTGCTCTAGCCAAAAAGTTTAGAGAGGTGATTCCCTTAGATTGATATAATTTATTTAAATATGAGACTAAAAAGCTCGCCCCTCTTTAATTGGAATGTTTTTACTCGTTAAAATCATTAGATTTTTCATAGTCTTAATAAAATATTTTACACTTGTAACTAAAGTTATCCCTCATTCAGTAAATCCTTTATTATATTCCATATCAATTTCTTTTTTTACGATATTTTGCAAGTCAAGATATAAATGTAAATTGCTTAAAACATGGTTTATACTGCAGGACTTCCAATTTTACTGAAAACCAGAATGAAATAATTGTATTTCAGACTCTTGCATGTTCTTTGTTAGATCAGTTAAGCTGTTCGAGCCCTGACTTCTGTGTGTTTGAGTATAATGATTATTCATGCAATTGTATTATCTGTGAAGACAATTCTTGCCGATGAATGGGGCTTATACGTGTTTCCCTGAACAATGAGGTGTCAGGAATCTATGTAACATGTTAAAATAAGATTTGCCGTCGCTTCATTTGTCTTGTTTATTTATTAACAGGCCATCCTTTATATTTCCAGATTTCCGGCCAATTCTATCGGGCAAAGTTCATGCAGCTCTGAGGCCTTCGCGTCGTTTTTTAAAGCTGCCAAATAGCTCATTGGCTAGAAAGGGTTTTCCTTGTCCTAAATGCACAAGGACTTTTCATATGTCGGGTGGGATGAGCCGCCACTATAGATTAGAGTGTGTAGATTTTCCGAGATTCAAATGTCCGCATTGTGATATGTGTAGCAAATACACACAAGCAATTTACAGGCATATAAGGACCAAGCATCATAATAAGGAATTGACTTATGTAAAGTTGTATTAACCAGTCCAAAATGATATAACGAAATAGCAACGAAGATTTGGCTTCTCCCCGTGATTTAAAACCGAATACATACAAGGTTCAGATAAATTAGTCGAACATCATTTCAGAATAAGTAGCAGTAAGCTAATCCAAACTTCAACAACGGATTAAAATATCTAGAACAAAGATTTCTCCGTTGTAAAAGTAAGATATATAAATTATCTGATGTAGCTGCTTGCTAAATACCATTGAATATAAACTTCGGAGGCATAAAAGCAGAGTACCTCCCGTGTGTGATTGAGAGTATATCTCAATGTAGTATTTTTTTCAGCTATTGCATAGTAACAATAATGAGTTAGTATTCAATAGCAATGAATTAAAGTGGGCAGTAGTTATTAATGCGTTCTTTTGAATTTTTCAGTGTACAGATTAGCTACATGTCTTCAAACGGAAAAATCAAAGAAGCAATTCTTCTGTCCGAAGTGCAACGGCGGATTTACACTGGAGTCAAATATGATGACTCACTATCGTCACATCTGTGGCCAAGACCCAAGGTTTGGTTGTCCTTATTGTGAGAAAAGGGATAAGAAAGCGTATAACATATACAGACATATTCGTAGGTGGCACCCTGGCTTCAAAATTTATACGACAAAACTACATTGAGTAACGTGATAAGTTAATTAGTAAATTTATCGACATATACTTTCATCTAAATCATGAATATAGATTCTGTTAAAGAATTTTATTCATAAAAAATGTAAGTAACTAGACTTTGGTCAAATAAAAGATTCGTACAGCCCGAAATTATTGACTTATAAATAATGTTACAGTAATTCTTTACTCAAACTTCAAGCTTAGTGAATCTTTTTTTATAATTTAATCAGTTCTTTCTTCTGTCCAACGTACATACTTTAGTTTATTATTGACATCCTTTCTTGTCTATCTCTATGAATAATCTTTCTCTCTCTCTATATATATATACACATAAATTTCAATATTGTAAATTCGACTGAAATGTAAGTTAATAATTGCGTTTTATAGATGAATGATGAACCAAATCCGTCTAGTACCAATGTTCATTTCACTTGTATTAGTGAAACTCCTTTAAACCCAATATATTTTCATTAACTGCTGCTTGAATTATCTGTTAATGTTATCTTGATTGTCATACTAATTGATTGAAATTATTGCCTACAGGTCAGTCGGTTTCGTCATATGGTCCTGGCTTGTTCAACATTCAACATACAAATATGGAACTGTCTACTTTCGATTTGAAATACAAATACAAGGATGACCCTTTTTATTGGCAACTTCAAACGATGCCTTATCACTGTCCTTACTGCAACGCCGGATACACCTACGAAAGAACTCTAAAATCACATCTAAAACACGATTGCGGTAAACAGCCACGATTTAAGTGTCCATATTGCAGCAAAAGAGACAAATGTTCATCAAATATTTACAGACATGTTAGAGTAAGACACGATGGATTGCCTGTGAGAGTCTATAAGTGTTAATTTGAAGAAAACACATATATCACCATCACATGTAACCCATGATAAATCTATTTCTTCATTTTTCGACTACACAAACAAACTGTGCAATCATCTAATATCTTCAACATTACAGATATTTACAATGCGACTATTAACTATGTCTGATTTGTTTTAGAATTAGATCTAAGTACTATGCATGTCCATAGTGTTAAGGTAATCAATTGTTGTAAAAGAAAGATAAACTATCAGCAGCTTTATGAATTATAGACTACTCGAATCTCCCCGCCATTTATAAGTAATAAAAAACAAATTTATTTGCTCGATAAATTGAATATAAAAAATTGTTCTCCCTGAAATGAATCACTGTGCATACCCTTACAGTCTAAATGCTTGTCCACTATCATATATATATATTCACTGGACTTCGTTACAAAGATTATTAATCACACCATAAGATGAATAATATTTGTTTTTTCAGATGTTCAAATGCCAGACTGGGCAAATGGAACATCGATTACTGCTTATATCTGTCCTAAATGCAACGCAGGCTACAGAAGGATGTGGGATATGATACGACATAAGTGTGGACAGATGCCTCGGTACTCTTGTCCTTATTGTCAAAAAAGAGATAACTCATCGTCTAATGTTTACAGACATGTTCGGAGGTGGCATCCTCACCTGCCAGTTGAAGTTAAAAAATTATTTTAAATTATCTGTTGGTTCGGCGTCTCAGAGATGCCTTTGTTGAATCTATATGTAACCCATAATTATAGAAAACCGAACTTTCAATGGGAAATAATAGAAAGCAGTCAATTGAAGTATTTTCATGTAATTATTATAGTTGTATAAGAATGTTGAAGTTGTCTACACCGTCACTCACATCCATACAGCACTGAATTATATTAAATATATCCTAGCCACGATTCCAAGTACCAGCTCCAATAATAACCGATATACAAGCATCTATAAAAACATTTCAGGAAGTGATAGGATATCGAATTATATACTGCAATGTGTTGTTTGTAATAAGGCGAAAATAAAACTGACAAATATCACTTCAGTCTACACTGCAGTATTCTGCAAATCAAAACCACTTGTTTCTTTGGGGTGAATGTTAATAACTTTGTTCCAAGAACTAACTATGGGCTATTTCTTGTATAATTATTAATTAGTATTAAAGGATTACTAAAAAATATAAATGACGAAGTTAAACTGTGACTAACTCGTGTAAATATTCAAAAAATTGGGAGACAAAGGTTCTATCGCTATAATCTGTATGTATAATTATATTGTGTATATTATTTAATCATCACTAATTTAAAAATCGCATTTTCAATGCTTACAGGTATGTCGTTGGCCACTGCAGTTTTGTACCCAAAATATCTGCAACGAAAGATACCTGTGCGATCTCTACAGCACTTGAAATATGCATGTCCTCACTGTGGATTTCTTAACAAAAGAAAGGACCATATTTACAGACATATAAGACGCAAGCATCCGAATCAGCCCGTCTGTTACGTGGAGTTAACAGAGTTAATGAAACCTTTTATTTCTAACATGTTGTATAACTATGCTACTATAGGTAGTTATTGAAAAATTACTAACGGTATTAAATTACGTTTGTTTTCAGGCCAACAGAACCATGGGTATCTTGATTTCATGAGACACGTCAAGTATTCAGACATGGAAAAACATCCGTGTCCTAATTGCAGTCGTTGGTACAAAAGGCGTAGTCATATGTTGCGGCATTACAGATATGAATGTGGCGTACCTCAGAGATTCGAATGCCCTTATTGCAAGAGCCGTTTAAGACAGCGAACACAAGTCTGGGCGCATATAAAAAAGCTACACCAAAATTCCAAACTTTACTGTACAGATGTTATGACAAATAATGTTTTAATACCACAATAATGTATGTAGACAGCTTTAAACGCTGTGGGGGATATAATTAACGCTAAATAAATTTTCGTAATTAATATGAACTCATTTTTTCATTACTTGCGCTAGATTTTATATCTGCTAATCCTACGGTGTCTGATACTTTATTTATATCTAGTTGTAGGCACCTAGTTTTACTCTAGTAAAGTAGATGGTTTTTTTTTTCCTCCAAACTCCTGATTAATTTAAACACAGAGATGGGAATGTTTTATGAAATGTTAATTATTCCTGTATCGATATAGATTTTTATTTATTTTCAGATGATTACTGCCCAAGCTCGAGAACCTCTACATCATTTATGGACCTTCAAATCAAGCGATGTAGATTTCCTGCTCCATCTCTAAGCGTACATTGCCCAAAGTGTGGTCATGGATATAAATCTACTAAATCTATGTGGATGCATATCAAATATGAATGTGGTTTGGCGCCAAGGTTTCAGTGCCCACATTGTGGCATTAAATCCAAACGGAAACACACTGTCTACAAACATATCAGAACTAGACACTCTGGCGTAGCGGTATATTGCATAGATTTGAAAAGCATACCAAGTGATGGTGGCAAAAATTCAGTATGAAACTATATCCATATCTATTATATTTCGTATATTTACCACTATTTATTATTGGGTAATCAACATCGACTGAAACACTTTTCACAATTCAGAGGTAAAAGTAATTCTGTAAAATTATGAGGCGAACATGAGAATTGAGCGAATATATATTAAAGATGTATATTAGTTTATTAATGTAAACATCAACTGTACGATTGGGGAAAGTAAATAAATATTAATTAATTTCAGAAAGAAATGGAAGACGTTGTAAATCTATGGTATAAGAATGTTGGTTTTACGCTTTGCCGTCCGTTATTTAACTGATACATACTTATTGGTTATTTTTCAGGCTCCAGAACTGAGAAGGCCAGTGTTAAGCTGAAGAAGTCTTCGCATCGCAGTCACTTAGTGACTCAAAAATCAGATCATTCAAATGAAACGACTACATTTATTTGTCCAAAATGCAAACGCGAATTTTCTTGTAGCGGTAACAGAAATCGACATTTGAACTACGAGTGCGGACATTCACCAAGATTTCAATGTCCTTATTGTAAACTGCGAAGTAAACAGACCTCCTACGTATATTGTCACGTTAGAAAGAAACACCCTGGCCTAGACGTCTACGCCCTTGACTTAAGGTCTTAGTTACAGTCTCGCGTAGATCATTACCATGTACAACCTGTGGATAATAATGATAATAATAATAATAATAAAAATAATAATAATAATAATAATAATGATGATAATAATGATAATAATGATAATAATGATAATAATGATAATAATGATAATAATGATAATAATAATAATAATAATAATAATAATAAAAGGAAATGAAATTTTCACAATAATTAAATCAAGATTATCAACCAATCCCTGTAATATGTAGTATGTTTCGTCGACTTTGTATTATTGTAAATTTAACTACCTTATTAGTTGTTTATGTTAGAGATGCTATTTCGACATATACACATTTCACAAGACGTTGTCTACAGTGGCCGTAAGACACATAGTTGTGAATTCATTTAATCATCAAGAGAAACATTTTCAAGTATAATAAATTGCTTAGTTAGATTTGAATAATATTTCAATTCTCATTGATTAGAATGGAGGAAATTTTACTGATGTATCTCCTCATATATTCAAAAGTTTATATCCGTAAAGTTTTGCATTTTCTATAAACTTGGAAGACAGAAAAAAACAAAAGACTTTTGAATGAATTACTTCTGCAAGTTAGGTAGATACGAGTAAATGTACAGCATGCTTTTGCTTATCAATTCGGTTCTAGGCTCTAGCCCATTGCTTTATTTTTGCGGAGAAGCAGGATAATGGATATTAAATGATCGTTCTATTGTTCGAAGTTAACTATCTTATAATTTTCATGAGTATTTTTGTGATCTTAACAGGTCCAGTTCAGTAATATCCTAATACTGTTCTCTTCTTTTTCAGAAACGATAGCACGTTTAATGCTGCCTAAGTCCAGTAGCGGCCAGCGAACTTATCCTACGATGCCAATGATCAAAGATCTTGCAACAATGTGGTTGGCCAAACAGCGAATTGAATTTTCATATCGATGCGAAGCTTGTGGGAAGGGTTACCAGCATCGAGCAACGTTATTGCGCCATACAAGACATGAATGTGGAAAAGAGCCACAGTTTAAATGCCCATATTGTGTCCACCGAACTAAACAGCGGGGAAACTTATATCAACACATTAGAACTAACCATCCTGGAATGAACGTATTTTCCAGTAGCATCTAGTATTATTTCTGGGAATTATCTCAGTTTCATTATTTTGTAATGTGAATAAAATTTTCTCCGCATTATGTAATTTATATAATAAACCAAAAAAAAAAAAAAAAAACGAAATTTAAAGGGGGTATTTCAGCGGTTCTAGGGATGCTTCAAATATCACATCACATCATGACTTGATTGAATGTTTCCTCAGATTTAAATAAATAGCTGAGAAATGCAATTATAAAACACTTGATTGAATTGAATTTCACCTTGATTTTGTACAAACCAACAGCTGTGTGCCAAAAGTACAAAGGTCTTGATTTTTTGGATGTGTTTGTTGCCTTTCGAACATATTCTGAAACATTTTATTTATTTCTTTTCCAGAATTGGTGACTATGTGGTCTTCCTATCATCATTTAACACATAATCACATGCAACAGAATTCGACAGCTCGAAGGCACGCCGCTTCATCTCACTTAAAGTCCACTCCAAGGCCAAACGATTGGCTGGATAAAAAACCAGGCAGCTTTGAGTGTCCTAAGTGTGGAAAAGGGTACAAATGGTTGAGGAATTTGAAAAATCATTTGAGAATTGAATGTGGAAAGGACCCAAAAGAGTGTTGTCCTTATTGTCCTCACCGTACCAAGTACAAAAGTAGCCTTCAGAAGCACATAACTAGAATTCATTTTCCATAGTTTTCCAATGCTATTATTTGTCGGCTGTTAGTCCGTTGCGTAGACGGCGTCAAACCTTGTAATGTGTTTTGTCGAGAGGCGAAACTATTACCTATTTATAAATAAATGAAATTTCCAAAGTGCTGAAGAACCAGGATTTATTTTTGTTATATTATACACACACGATTTATATCACATATTCTATAAGTTGTTTCTTGTATTTAAATGATTTTTACTTATTTATTTAAAAGGGAGAATTAGGTTTCATTTAAAATAATCTTGTAAAACTAATCGATCGAAGATTATTATGAATAACATTTTAAATAAACCATTCTATGTACACAAAACAAATAGCGAGAGATTTTGATTAAAGTATTGGTGACGGAGATAACTTTGACAAATGTTGATCAACCATCTATCATCATCTTCCGATGTATAATAATATCGTTAGCTGTTTAAGAGCATATTTTTTTTCTTTCGATATATATTGTATTACGCTGAAAATCATGATTGCTTTTTTCTAAATCTAAATCTAAATTGCACTTCTTAGTACTACTGACTATAATTTTTCTTTCAGATACTAAACACACTTGTGAATTATGCGGCAGAACTTTCGCTTGGCCTTCTAGTCTACGATTACATCAAAAAATGGCCTGCGGCAAGCCTCCTAATTTCTGTTGCACACTTTGTAGTTATAAATCAAACTTCAAAGGAAACTTGAAGAGACATCTCAGCTGTATTCACAGAATAATTATGCATTGAAACTTTTCATTCAATTATAAGTTACGATTATTATGGTCAATTTACGACCGTCAACGGGGGATCTCCCACACTTTGAATCTTGACCAAAATCATCTTAAAAAATGTATTGAAAATCATACAATGATTGTCAAATTATTCTAGCCCAACCGACAGTATCAACTCTCGCCCTGCGGTGCTTAATGTATTTAAAGAATTAATAAAACCGTTCATTTCATTGAAGAATGTTTGGGATTATTTTCAATAATTTTCCAAGTATTCGTTCTATTTACTTTAAAGGACCCTTAATTTACACTGGCATACATACATACACACGCTCGTATATACATAGAATTCTCTATGTTTGATACACCTGTCTTAACTCTATTCTATATTTTATCTAAATTCTTTTTATTTTTATTACAAATTGTAGTAGCTTGTCATGCATTGAATGTTAGTCATATAATTAGATATATGCCCATATCCCGAAAATAATGATAATAAAAAAAAGAAATATATTTCCCTGATAAGGAATTTGACAGTCCAATTATTATCTGAATAAATGATAAATTATGAATTTTTACAGATCCCCTGTTTCCCATAGTGAGACCAAGACTGCATGTTTGCCCACGCTGCGGGCAAATGTATTCGTGGGCATCCAACTTGCGAAAGCATCTTAGAATGGGCTGTGGTATGAATACTTGTGAAACGCACTTTTCATGCCAGTACTGCCCTTACAGATCCAGATTAGAAGCAAGTTTTGTAAAACATTTATTTTCAGTACATAATATCAAATAAATATAAGTAAGATAATATTTGTATCCATGTTAATTCTTCCTTGAATTATAGATAATAGATCGAATGTCAATTCAATCCTATTCGGAACATTCACTAAAGGGTGCAAAATTTCATTCGGTTGATAAACATTTCTCCGGCTAGTTTGTAATTCATATGTTTATTACATGTATCAAACTGTAGCTAAACCCATGTTATTATTTTTCTGCCTTGGAATAAATCTTCACCGATTGATACTGAGATACGTATGCTTGTACTATTTAAGAATTTTTCTAGTAATCCCAAAGACCACATTGTATCGTGGTTTGTTTTTATTGTAAACTGCTACTTTTTTTCTAAGTTGAAAGATTTTATCCTTACTTGTAGAATGAGGTGTAAATCTTGGCATGTAAATAAAACAATCTTTTTACTATACTATCATCTTATCCGAATGATTCGACTGAACATTCTTCATAAAATAATGAGAAAATAAATGGTAATCTGTAATTTATTCCGCATATCAAATATTAGAAAAACTATGCTTTTGCTCGTTTCTCAATCAAATGTAACTAAAGAATAAGGAAGTGTACTTACGTTCTCATATAATTAAGCTGGATATGAATTAATATTTATTCTTTATTGTGCAGTTTCATTGATACAGCAATTATGAACCATATCTTACGTATAATCCCATTTATAGTTTATAAAATTCGTTATAAACTATATATATTCATTTTTGTTACAGGATATCAACAGAGGTGGAGAAATGTAAAAAATCACTTGCATCATGAGAATGATTACTTGATTAAGGATGACTTCGCAGCTGTATACCTACCAGATGAATCGTATTTTGATAATCACCAATCATCTGTATTTTTTGATAATGTAATGTACGGAAATCAGACAAATGGCAGACAAAGTTCGTCTAGAAAGAAAAAACTGAGAACTCCTGGTGACTATATCTGTCAGCGTTGCGGAAAATCTTATCACTGGAAGAAAAATCTAGTAGATCATATGAGAATGGATTGTGGGAAAGAAGCGAATATAAGATGCGAGCTCTGTGATTATCGTACCAAATGGCGCTGGAATCTGAAGACTCATATGAACAGACTTCATTCCACTAAACCCAAGAATATATAACTGTTGTACATAGATCTATCGCGTTACTTGTATACTTAGAAAGCTTTATATAAATGCTTTGTATGCTAGAATTTATCTTTGGCGGATATAAAGAGTAGACTCAAAGATTCAACATACTCAGTCATATGCGTTCAACTTCAATTATTTAACACCGCTGAGATTGAGATGCGAATAAATATTCTTCAATTGAGTTGTTAAATGAAGGGTATTTGCATGTTTTTAATGACCGATACGTATATCGATGGAGTATGCTGATGATGATAAACGAATAAGAATCTTTGACACGTGATTTACTCATTACGACTCCGGATGTACCTTGTGTGTAATATGAAATGTGTTATTGAATAACTAAGTGCTTTAATGAAAATTGATAAATAATGACTGTGTTCTATGTCATAACCAGCGTGTGTAGTTATTTTTAAAACCATATATGTATATATGTAGCTGTGAATTTTGTTAGTTTATGCTAATTCGAAAAACTTTTTTCATTTCAGATTCAAAGATGCTAGAATTTCTTAACTGCCAACGGATAACTTACCCCTGTGTAAACTGTGGAAAGGTGTACAACTATCACTCAAGTCTCGCAAGACATCTGAAGCACGAATGCGGCGTAGAACCAAAGTTCCAATGTCCTTTATGTCCTTATAGAACGAAACATAAGTCAAGCTTGAATACTCATTTGAATGGACGACATTCAAAGACTATTAATGATTATTATATGCCGGCAAACGCACCTTATTTATTGGATAAAAGCGAGACGCGATTCAAGTGAATTCATTGAAAATGGAAGGTTTCTTTGATAGCGTATAGAGAATCGATAATATTGAAGAAATAAATATCGTGGTATTATATAAATCGTCAGTTTTTATTATTACATAATATTGTATACAATAGATGATAATTTATATGTCTATACATTTATAAGAGATCAAAACTGTTCATAGGACACTGTATAATATTCTCCGGAGCCAAGTACTTACATTTAACATGAATGCCAGTACATAAATCCATAGAAATATATTTACTTGCACATTTAATTCATATTTATGTGCAATACATAGTTAATAGTCACATTTTATTAATATATATACCGGTTTGTCATATGTATTATCCAATCCAAGTTCCAAAGGATGGAATAATCAGATTTATTAATTTAACCGATTAATTAAATACAATGCAACATAATTTGCAAACTTTTTCTGTTAATTGTTCTGAGTTGCTTATTATTTCTATATTGTACAAGTCTCACTATACTAGTTTTCCAGCTTGTGCATAACTGCTACGTATAATATAGTTTAACAATATAAAGAAAAATTACCCATTTACTTTTCAGGTTTAATTTATTATTAGATTTTGCAGCTCGCAAAATAACGTACAATTTTGTTGTTCAAGTAATTGATTATAAAAATGATATTAAACAAAGATCCTCACACGTTTGTTATGTATTACAATGCAGTCATGAGCATTATCAAGCAGTTTCTAATTATAATATACCCATTTTCAGCTTGGGGAGCAAGAAATCCAGTTATTATCGGATCGAGGCTCTTTAGATGTCCAAGATGCGGTCGAAGCTACAAAGTCCAGAGATCTCTCCGTCGTCATATGGTTGTTGAATGCGGACAAGCTCCTAAACACAAATGCCCATACTGTCCACACTTCAGTAAATACAGATCTAGCATAACGAAGCACGTTTTACACATACATCCCAATTTATCAGTTCCCTGAAAACACTGTTGATCATAGATTGAATGATTTTCATTCAGCAGGCGGAAATTTTGAAGTACTATTCAAAGTCCCGAAGAACAGCTCTGTATATTAGTCGTAAATAATGCTGATTAGTTGGAAATAAATTGATTACAACGTTCAATATCCGAATTATTATACTTTAGGATAAGTTAAGTAGATTTTCCGACGAAGAGTACTCAACCAACAATAGATTAATGAAGAACAGAATTTTTCTGATTTCAGAATTGAACGGCCGTCAGTCAATCTTCTTGAAAAATTTAAATGAAGGACGGAAGTCACGAGGACAAGGAAAATTTATTTGCAAGACCTGTGACAGACGGTATCATCAGCTTTGCACACTGAGAAGGCACGTACGAAACGAATGTGGAAAAGAGCCAAGCTTGCAATGCTTATATTGTCCATACCGCTCGACGTATAGAACATACTTAAGAGTTCATATGATGCAACATACCAAGCAGACTTTCAAACCATATTTCAAGTCTAATAATAGTTATTAAACTTATTGAAAGATTGAATATTCTTTAAGTAAAAAATATGATGGTAATTATTTTTGATTGGATTATCAGCTCGACCATTTACCAACTATCAGAACAACTTTGAAAAACCACGATAAAAATTCACACATAAGTTTCGATACAACTACGCTTGTGTTTATACTGGTGTGCTTTTTCTGGGAAGGAATACATTTGACTCGATGAATAAAATTCTTGTTCAAATATCATTTCATTGAAGATTAGGTTTTTGCTAATAAATCTTCAAATTTTCTGTTGCAGTAGACATGCAGTACGGATATTTCACTACACCAAGACAAATCAATGCGATTGTAACTGACCTGGAAGCCAAACATGCTTGTGTAACGTGTGGAAAAACTTATAAACACAAGCACCACTTAAAGAGACATCATGATTTTGAATGCGGGATAGATCCAAAATTCAAATGCTCATTCTGCCCACATAAAACAAGATACAAAGATAGCCTGATGAAGCATATCCTAGCTCGGCATCAAAAGCTATGGAAACAATCCATGCACACAACTAATGGCCAGACATCGACATTAGATGTATTGACTGAAATTGATGTGTCGTTTCACGCTGCTCCTATATTTCCCACGTACACAGATTTCTCACCAAATTTGTAGAGAAAGTTCTCAGCTATTTTGTTAGGGGTCTAGGCGATACATTTACTTATGTTTAATATTTTCAATCTTAAAAATAAAGTCTGGCTTATTGATAACAGATTGTAACCAGTATTGAGTAATATATTTTGTTTACAAAGTTTATCATCATGAATACAGATATATATATATATAATATGCTTAATAAATGTTCAATGTAACTAAATCAATTTTTCTATTTTCATTTCTATTATCTCTATTGAGTCCCGAGAGATTTGCATCCAAAAAGCTCTTCTAATTCGGATCTAACGGATTGGAAAAAGTAATCTAATTATCTTGAACTAGCATGTGCAATACAAATTGTTTATATTATCTGACAACTACTTTATCTTACCAATAAATGTACATGAACATTTTTCTTTTTTAACAATCAGGACTCCTGGGGATGCGCTATTCTTGTCAACAGTGTGGACGAAATTACTCGATGATCTGCAACCTAAGAAGGCACATGAAATGGGAGTGTGGTGGAAAAAGACAATTCATGTGTTCCTACTGTAACTATAGTTTCACACAAAAGACTAGCTTGCATAGACATTTAATTTCTAGACATGGTATAGACGATGTTAATATATTTAAGATGAATCTGTTATAGTCTGATAATTATGAATCAATATAAGAAAGGCAACTGTGGAATTTACAGAATCTCGCCCTTATACTTCCTTCCCATTAACAAAAGGCAACCATTGAACGCTCAGACATTACAACTTTCCAATATCTGCCTTCAATATTTTCTCTCCAAGTCCAGGGAAATGAGATGCTTTCATTTTCAGATCTAATAAGTGTTTCTACTCCTTTGACTAATTTAATATTCTTATTATTACAGACGAGTTGCAGTTGAATTTTGAAACCTTCATCACTAGAAGATCGAGACATTCAAACTATTTGACTGAAGATGATCTGCCACTGAAATGTCATCAGTGTGGGAGAGGCTACAAGATAAGGCACAGTCTTATCAAACACATAAAGTTTGAGTGTGGCGGACAGCGAACATTCTCTTGCCATATGTGTGAGCAGACTTTCACACAGAACGTGAGCCTGCGCCGCCATTTACTTCGAATTCATAACATTTATTTGCCGCCTCAAAAAACCTATGCAAAAAAATATTTCTTAGTGACTTAGGGCTCCTCTGATTCATCCTAACTTCTATGATGAATCAATTATATATTCAATCTGTGTATTAAATTTATTATTGAATAAATAACTAACAAATATATTTCTTGAGAATGAAATAGAATAGAAATTGGGACTAGTGATATCTCTCCCATTTACCATTCACAAAAACACAGTCTTTCTTGTACATATTTTCAGGAGAATTCGATTTCAATCGTCTGGAAGCGCTCTTTACTCATTCTCGTCACTAACTCTAATCCGTATCATTGTTTTTCAGATACAGATGAAGCGAGTGCATATGATACTCTATATGAAAACTCTTCAAATATTCCTTCCGTTTATTTGCCTGGATATGCTCAAGATATGAAGTGGGATTCTGTGAGTGATAAGCCATTCATATGCTCGAGGTGCGGCAAGGGTTATAGCCAACTATTCACTCTTCGCCGTCACCAGAGAACAACTTGTGGAAAGAAACGAATCAGCACTGGAAATTGGAAATGTATTAGGTGTGGGAAGTCCTATGTTACGTCAGGGAACCTTACCAGGCATCAAAAGTTCGAGTGCGCTGTTAAAAGAAAATTCTATTGCGTATTTTGTAGCCACAAGTTTTCACAGCGTTCTAGCTTGTTACGGCATTTGAGAACAATTCACAAGAATAATACTGTTTCAAATAGACAAGCGGATTCTGAATAGTCTTATGTAGTACCTGAATTGAAAAAAAAGCAGTTCAGTTCGTTATGAAATACTTTATGTTGTAAAGTCGGTGAATTGTTAATTCACAAAGTAGTATAATAATACGGATAATATTTATTAGTTGAATAATTTTATTTATTTCATTTCTTTAAGAGCTAACAACAAACTGTTAAGCACATTAAATTATAGACAATAATTTAGGAGATAATTCGGCTGCATCTAATACCTAATAATTGTCTTTGGTATAAGGCATTGATGAATGGGAAGAATAAAATTCTGTTATAAAGTTGACCTTGTCTTGGAAGATTGAAAACAACATTTAGTTCGATGGGGAAAAGTCTTCTTGTTTTTTAGATATTATTTCAGACCTTCCAACTCCATTTCGCATAGTTAATTTTCTCTGTTTATTGTTTCAGTAATCATAGAAATACCAACGCTGTATTGTTCATCATTGGACCGTGCCACATGGAAGCAATGCCAAGAAACATTAATTTGTCTAAAATGTGGAAAACGCTACAGCGATGAAAGAAATCTACAAAAACATATGAACTATTTTTGCGAAGTCAAACCCATGTTTCCTTGCCCTTATTGCATGTATCGTGCAAGATTACGTTGTATATTACAAAGTCATATTCTAAACAAACATCGGATCTTGTTGGAAAAACTATAAGCCTGGCAGTTACTTCTTTTTTTCAAGTTTTTACCTGAGGTATCAAAATGTAGTCTTTATTTTATTATATATACCGCTACTATACTTAATATGTACTGCTATTTATACAAATATTTATAATAAATTCTATTCATGAAGATTTACGAAGAAAATGTTTTTTCTTGAATTCAAATATTTAAAACTAGTAATGAATACATATGTTGTATATTTAAATTTTCTCCACACTTTATTACGAGGTCTAAACGTGAATATTCATTTAAATGTTGCAGCGTCAAGACAGCTATATTGCAACACCCTGGATCCTGAAATCTGGAAACACTGCAAGAAATGCCTGCAGTGTTTGAAGTGTCTCAAACGTTATAGTGACTGGCGTAGCCTTCGTAAACATATGAACTTTTTCTGTCAAATAGAACCGCTTTATCCATGTCCTTTTTGTGACCATAGGTCACGACTGACTACCCTTTTAAAATATCATGTACAGAAACAGCATTCCGAATCTATCGGAGTTAACGATATCTGAAATATAACAGACCTTTATATTTCTATACAATCATTATCTGTTTCATTTTTCTATGATGATCAATATAGAAAATCTACGAGGTTTATCCTTGCGTCTATTGATCTTGAAATGATTTTCAAGATTTTCGTTCACTAATTTTTCGCTTATTCTATGTAGTTACGCTGATAACATACAACTATGTTGAAATACAATAAATGAAATTAGAGAAAACAGAGATGATTACTTATATTTCTCTTCGATTTAATAAGTGATTACAATTTTCATTTTTCAAATTTTAATCTTGCTAATATACGTCGTCTAATTTCAGGCTTCAGATGTTTCCTCGACGTATATCAAGAACATCACGAAGAAGAAGGAGTTGGACATTCATTGAGATACCCAAAGTGAGGAAACACGTAAAGCACTTAAATTTGGAGTGTGGAATACCGCCGATGCTTCTGTGCAATCTATGTGCCTATATAAACTTCAACAGCATATAAAAGTGCATTTAAGATTGAAAAGATTTCAATTATTTCTAAGCAGGTCTACGCATTGTCTGCCTCGATTATACTATGAATAATATAATATAAATATTTCACAACTTTTCACTTTTTTAAGGAGAGTTCTTATTTTATTCAACATAAAATACCTGCCTACCTATGACTTAAATTAATAAACAATATGTTTGTGTTTCAGGTCTGTCTGAAGAAGAAGTATGGAACATGAGGGGATATTCAGTCACCTATGAATCTCCGAAAATTGACATGCCTGTATCCGTAGTTGCTGATAAAACAAAATCAAAAATGGAGCAATTGAAAATTCCTCAGACTTCGGGATATAGTAATAAACACAGTCAGCTCTTAACGACTAAGCGTTATGGCTGCATTTATTGTAAGAAAGGGTTTACATTGAGGACCTCGCTTACTCAACATGTGCAATCACATTGTAGAAAGAATCCTAAGACCTTTCCATTTACCTGCAGCTTTTGTCCATATACTAGCATGTACAAGGCCAACATGGAAAGACATATCAGAAACGTTCACAACTCAGGTACAGTCAAGCACAGATGTAATTTCTGCAATTTTCATAGCAATTATAAATATTGCATTCGGAGGCACATGCAAAGTTTTCACAAGATGTGAATTCAGATGATATGACTTTTTACTACTAAAGTATTGTACGTGGATTAGATTTACTAACTACGAAGTAATATTGTTAAATAGCCTTTGCGACTGTTTCTTATAATATCTGAATCTGATTAAATGATTCCACAATTTATGTTGTAACCATAATCCCATATGCAATTTAGCAATTGATTTAATTCTCATTTAATTTTTTTCTATTTAATGCTTATTGAATTTGGTATTTTCTATGTAAGTTTACTTCTAATAAGTAATATAGATTTATATAAAGCATAATCTGTTTTAAAAATGTTGTGGAAAATAATTTTAATAAAATCTATATTGTGCAAATGCGTCTTGAGAGTTTTGTCTGAAGGGCAGAAGTGTGATCGCTACTGTCGAAAAAAAACTTCTTTAACCGAGTCTTCTGTTGGTGTTTCAGCTATTGTTCGAGATTATAACACACGAGAGGGACGAGCACACGCATCGAGGGGTGCATCGCAGAATTTAGCAGTGTATTCGGCACTGACACCTGAGTTCAATGGACGATCATTTATTTGCATCGATTGTGGGAAGGGATACGCCGTTAACAAGTCTTTGTGGAGGCATAGGAAATTTGAATGTGTTAACTCTAAGCCTAAATATGCATGCAGTTCTTGTAGTTATACGAGTCCCTATCAGTGGTGCGTGGAGAGGCATAGTAAGAGACACGAATAATTCGAATATAAGAAGAGACGCTTCTTTATTTCTAAAATTAGTTGTAGAGTGTAGACGAAAACTAATTTTATAATAATAACCGTATGTTGAACAACAAAGATAAGTTACGAATAAATATGTAGATTTAAACCTAATAATTATATGTCCGTACAGCGGAATGAGTTACTTATTTGAAAATAATTTTAAGTATAGTTTCAGGCTTTTTTCGAATTTCAAAGAACATTTTTTTAGTTATCTTAATTTCTTGCTTTCTTGTGTGTGTGTGTGTGTGTGTGTGTGTGTGTGTGTGTGCGCGTGTGAGAATATTTGTCCAATCGTTTATTTATATAATCTGAAAACGAAATGATACAATTATTAATTCTTGTACAGCTTATAACTCGTCTGTTTCAGAATCCTACTTCTCGTGTGTAGAAGAAACTGAGGAAGGCTATTCAAACGAGGACCAACGGTCGGAAAAGACCTTTATCAAAGTTATAGAGACTCCTAGGTTGAAATTAAACACATCAAGAAATTTATTTGAAGTTTCAAAAGAAGGGGAAATTATTTTAAAGGCTGATAAAAATCCGCTGAAGCATAAGGAGCCGTCTCACGAGTGCATAGATTGTGGAAAGGCTTATAACTGGGCTACTTCTTTGAGTCGTCATCGCAGAGAATGTGCTGGCCGACGTAGTACCAGCTTCAGAAATGAATTGGAACCTTCTGCAACGGATATCAAAGGCAATTCCCTAACACATGATAATATGCTGAACCCAACATTGCAGCAGGATGTAGTTTACGAAGAGACTTTGGCTAGATATAAACCACGTTTTAGAGAGATGCAGAAATACGTTGCTAAGGATGGAGTATATTCTTGCTGGGATTGTGGGAAAACATACTTGTGGGCATCCTCATTGTCCCGTCATAGAACCATAGAGTGTGGGCCAAAACATAAAAAACGATTTGTCTGTAGTCTTTGTAATTATCGAACGGGATACAAGGGGAACTTTGTCAGGCATTTGAAGGGACCCAGACACATTCTCAATACCGTTAGGGAGAAAAAGCGTTCACAAATAGAAGCTGGGACACAAATATACCCTGATAACTGAAAGCGAAAGAAATGATCAATCTAAATCTCCCATGATCAATTTTTTACATATTTATATGTATAGGCATAACGTATATCAGTTTGAAGATATACTTGTACGTAAAGTTAGAGAGATTCCATCAAATCATGCTTTTCTGATCAATTATATACCGCGGTGTATTCATGGTACTAATATAACGATAATAATAGCATACATAATAAATTATCTTTATTGAGGAAGAGATTTTTCGAAGGAAAGTGTACCAATAAGTTGTATAGTTAGATGTATTCATGTGTCAATCAAATAGAGTATTGAAATATACCTGTTTTTATGTGTATTCACATTGAGATTTATACCTTGCAATGAGTTATCGCATGGCTTTCAAAATTATTTTCAGATCTGTGGATACCAGGCACCTTATCAAAATCTTCAGTCAGCAATCGTGGACATCAGAGAAGAAATGATTTTCTTCAATTACATCTATTACTTAATTTTAATAACTGTTAACATTTTATTATCTTTAAGATCGATCGTGAATTCTATTAATCTTTATCGCACCAAAAAACGTTTTTCGGTTTTAAGAATACAGTAATTTATATCTAATTACTTTGTTCTGTTTCAGCTTACCGTAAGATGTATATGGGTGATCAGCTCCTTGGCTACACTTGCACCAAATGCAGTAAATTTTACAAGATGTGGAGCAACTACCTCAAGCACAAGTGCGAACCACCACAATTCAAATGTTCTTTATGCCCATTTGCTGCATTTAAGGCATTCATCTTGCATGCGCACCAAGCAGAACAACATTACTTCAAAATGCCATCATCAAATTCATAAATACTGATAACTAGCTTCACCAATGTAAATAACAAACTCTATGAAAATTCATTATTCATTACTCATCGATAGGGCATACTTTTGACGTAGACTTGCGGCCACAAGTTACTATTTCTAATTTTAATTTAGTTTGAATCGATTCATCCATAGAATCAATTCTGAATACTGTTTTTTCTTTTTTTTTCTTTAGAACACCAACTTTTTTCTATTCTAAGACCAACACTGAGAGATTTAAGACACTGTCCTAGTTGTGGGAGATATTTTTTTACCCACGGCAATAATATTCATCATATCTAGGCGAAAATAATCATTGTACATGTCTCCGATGTTGAATGACGTCGTACAACATTTTATGAATGTACAATTCATCAGAAATTATAATAGTTTATAAGATCTAAAGTATGATGAGTGCATTTGAATTTCAGATTCTCTCAGTACTGTACTTTACTCTCACCTAGTCCAATGTACTCCCTATTAATAATTTGAGTGAAAAATATACATGCGTTTAGCTTTTTTCAAGCACCTGTTTAGCATATCTATTTAAAATAATATTATTTGTACAGACTGTACAGATTCTATCATATATTCGTGCAGAGTGAGTACAGCTTTGTATTTATATCGTATTTAATAATATTACGTTCTCCAGGTAACGATTCATTACACTATACTAAAAAAGACAAATGGAATCAAATATCAAATTGCCTATTAATTTCGTTCTATGATTTCATAGCGACACTTCGCATGAGATGTAAAAATGATTGTTCACTCGCACAAAACAATCGTTTATTCTATTCTCAGTTCACGATACGTACCATGGCATGCTAAATACTTGTATTAATGCATTATAATATTATCAGTAGTGCTTACTCTCTAGACTTTCGAGCTAAGTTGTTCAAAATGATCTAAGAATATTACAATATATTCATACAATATCCGTGGCTAATTGAATATTACGGCTTTGTAGTGAAAAACCTTTCATATTCATTATTTTATCTACGAAATATGAAGCGGAAAGATTCAATGTTTTATTAGAATAAACACGATTATATGACATGATATATTAGTGATTTGCTGAATGTTTTTCAGGCTTCATTACAACGGGAAATCATGTATGCGAGGTGTGTGGAAATTCGTACAAGTATCGACGATCACTGTGCAGACATCTCAGAGAAGAATGTGGGCAACTTCCGAAATACCAATGTCCTTATTGCCCAAAGAAATCTAAACTTAACTGTAATTTGTTAAAACATATACGAAAGAAGCACTGCCTAGGAAGAAACTTTAGCCAGTGTTAATGAATTACCTTTTACAATTTTATGTTTCAATAATCAGGTACTCCTACTACTACTAAATAAAATATGTTCTCGCAGATGTATATAAGTGGTAGTGATACCAATGTTATATTATTACAATACACATTTCCAGAATTGTATACACACTGATTATGTTATATCCGAGATCAATTTATGATCTGTCTAATTAATAGTTACTTAATATTACTATTTTGCTATAGTTTTTTTGATGAAACAGAAAATGCTTTGCTAAACTAACACATTGGATGACCTGTTTTTGAAATATGGCTTCCGTCGCACTTGAGTGTGTGATGATAATATAATAATTCAGACTTTTCTCTCCAGCACTATTTTTTATTGTTATTCTGTAATTATTAACAAGTATCATATCTGGTGAATTATTGTTTACCAAAACCTAATCAACTAGTCAGTCAAATTCTTATCATATTTATTTTTCTTTTTCTTTTCAGGTTTTTTGGGATCGAGTCAAATCCATCTGTGCAAAATGTGTGGAAATGTATATATGTACCAGAGTTCTTTGTCCAGACATATGAGAGAAGAGTGTGGGCAGGCTCCAAAGTATCAATGCCCATATTGCCCCAAGAAAACGAAATTAAATTGTAACTTGTTAAAGCACATACGAAAAAAACATCTTCCATAAAAGATTATCAGATAGATACTCGAACAGCTCTCAGTACGACAATTGGTGCAACACATAATACCTGTAAATGGAGTTCTTCCCGAGCGAAATATGGAAACAGGAGTGAAAGTTTTTTTTACAATAAAGTAAAAAAACAAAAACTTATGGTAAAGCTAAATCTTGTTATCGGTATGATTTTGAGTGTTGTCTGCGGCAATATATTGCAATACTTCACCAATGTCATTTAATGTGCTCAGCTCTACGGATAGAAAAATAATTATATGATTTGTTTCCATCTACTAAGAGCTCAACCGACTACCTCATACCTAATGTATAGTCTAATAATTACAGATCGACATTTTATCCACGATATAACTGTACTTGTTATCTCATTGGATATTATTAATAAATTTTGTGACCGTAACATGTAAAGATGTATCGACGTTTGCTTTATGAATGTCCAGAGTCCATATAAAACTAAATACGCTTTTCGATCATAAGTTGTATTAATATAATTACTATTGATTACTATTGAAGGTGTATTAATGGTGTATTGATGGTAAATGAATTTTTCCAGGATTCAACACATGCTTAGCTTGTGCAAAGTCATACAAGTGGAAAAAATCGCTTCACCGTCATGTGAGGGAAAGCCCAGAATGTTGGCCAGTTCTTCTTACATCCGGCAATGAAGAATTCATCAAACAAATCCACTACAAAATGTTATACAATGTCAACAATTAACGAAGCTTGACAGAATACGTAATTTTACCTTTAAGTAAATATATAATTTTATCAAAGATTCTATTAGCGACCGTATGTGATATATTTTTGTAAAATAAATCGTCTATATTCTAACGTCGCAGCTATAAGCATGATCTGAGCCATATTCTGTCAATCTGAAATAATTATTGAACACTGAAAGGTGTTTGCTCAGCATTCTGACGTTTGAAATATTAAAATTATTGAAATAGAGACTGCATGATTGTTTCCTCTTAATTGTTTAATCACTCCACATTCCATATGGTGAATAATTCAGTAATTATTAATCTATAAATATTGTAATATAATAATTAAAAGAATATTACATCACATAATTTTGTGAATAGACATGAGGTTTATGTGCATAAATAATAATTATTTTATCAATGAAATGCAAACTTTGTATAACAAATAATATATGTTTCAGGTGAAGTTCATAGACTGCGATTGGGCTTGCTAAAATCATACCGATGCGACAAGTGTTCGAGAGAGTATAGTCATTCTTCGTCGTTGTATCGCCACAGAAATAGAGAATGTGGCAAAGCAGCTATGTACTTCTGTCAATTCTGTGACTTCAAGACTAAGAGGAAAGAGAATATTAGAAACCATATCTCTAGATTGCATAAAGAATTTGCACCACTATTTTTTGTGTGATTTTCAACAGAACTGTGATATTATTATCAAATTGTTTACTTCTGCAATCAAAGACGTGAGCTAATTTAAAGTCGTCAAAATACTCTGTATCAAAGATCATTCGGAGATTTGAATTGTGATATGTTTTTTACGATTGTATTAGATCTCTGATTTAACTATTGTTCTAAAGTATTCTACACAATAAAATACGAAATTTCAGTGACGTACTAAACCATCTTAGAATACAGACGCTCATCCTACGCATTCATTTTAGTCTTAATAGTTATTTCTCAGTTAAAACCCGTTGCTTTTTATACATACACTTTACATTCGTCTTTCTTTTCGTGTACATATGTGAAGGCTCTTTCCTGCAGATACATTCCAGCCTTGAAGAGGAACTGCTACCCTCAACTATTGTATTTATAGCATCAAAGCTGAAAAAGAAAATGATCTGCAAAATAAATGGAAAATGTAAATGATCTGGATGAAAACAAGAACCAAGACTAGATCTATAAATTGAATTAGACCCGTTGAAGCAATGGTCTAAACTTCGAAAAATTCTGGGTGTTGAATAATGAATATCGGAATGGTTGCTACTGTCTTCTGTATTGCAGCATATGTAATGTCAGATGGGCTGTTTGAATTGAGACAAAGTGCATTATTCTATTGCACAAGGGCAGTAAAACCCTTGCACAATCTGAGAAATAAAAATTAACAAACTTATCAACATTTTGTTACAGACTTAAACATGATCTCGGTGTTTGGAGTTTACAAGAAAGAATTTCCGTGCAAGCATTGCGAGAGGAGTTACAAAAACAAGAGTTCATTGAATCGTCATCTTCAATACGAATGTGGAAAGGAGAAGCAATTCATTTGCCCAATTTGTCAGAAGAAAATGCTCCAAAAAAACAGTCTCCATAAACATATGCTCGTTGTACATGGAATATAGGATCTTTGACTAAATTATTTCAAGATATCGCGTCCTTCGGTCATAATATCTTTAATATACATATACATATACATATACATATATGTGTAATTGAGAACCATTATTTGTATTTTTTCATCCTTATACCGAGGCAATATTCAAGTACATACAGGATAGTCTGCGCCTCATCATTTATAACGAATAATATATTTTATTCTTACGTATTATTCACATTCAAGTGATATTAGCGTAACATTGTATTTATAAATGGTTTCTTTTTCAATAATCAATTGTACATTGATTTACTTAGGAGAAGAGTGTTAGCGCTCTTTATTTTATTTTGATTATTACTGGCAGTTCCTGGTAAAATCCATTTCTATTACAAACGGGACATGATTACAGCTACAAACACTATAATAATTCTTAGAGGCATAATTATGATATTAAGATTTGTAAATACATAGACAAATTTGACTTAGGACTTGATTGTTATGATACAAAATTTAATTGGGAATCCTTTGGGTTATTGGCTACATCGTTTGTGTTGGTGGTTGAGGGCTAATACATAATTAATTGATATTTTTAAAAAATATTAATTTCTATTTATTTTCATTATATGTTTTTAGTTATTTTAATTTCGTTTTCTTTTTGGTTCAATGTGTTACAGGTATGGGAGCTCTATTGTCATTGTTACGTTCTGATTACAAACATTCAATGAAGAAAAATCGTGTCAGTCGTGACAGAAGTAGAGACAGCTACGAAAGCTCCCATGAGAGCAATGATCGGACAAGAGAAGTAGTTTTCCCTGATTCTTTCGAGGTACTACCACAGCCCAGGGATCTCAGTGTTGTTTACATGGGTGTACCCCACGAACAACAGCGCAAGTTCAGGTGCAGATTTTGCGGAAAGGGATACCGCTGGAAGAGCACAATGCGTAGACATGAGATGGTAGAGTGCGGTGGAAAGCCACCAGCATTTCAATGTCCCGAATGTCCATACAAAGCTCGTCAGCGTGGAAATTTAACTGTCCATTATAAACGTCATCATCAGAAGCTCAGTTTTGACGACACTGTATAGATAGAGATTTATGTTACTTAACTCTGGTGTATTTTTTTTTCCTTACTTTTTTTTTTTTTTATATAACAATTATTTTCTAGTAATCGTTATCTAATTACCATCGTGGATGGTATTCTTATTCCATACTTGGCCCTCTATGCAACGTTGTTCTTGATTTAGCTCAAGCTTATATGAAAGGCAGAGTTTGATGAAGATATTTAAACAATCATGACTATACCTAAATTGGCTGTATATTTCTTACCGTGATATGAATATATCATTCCGTAAAGTGCACAGTGCGAACTGGCTAAGAATTTAAAAATACATCAGACTTTGTGTCTCATAAAATTAATTGAGATTCAAGAAGCAGTATACTGTCATTAATCACAGATGATAGTTTTATTTATTTTTTATTCAAATATGTTCATACCTCGGATAAAGCTCTGGACTGCTTTTATCCAGTGTTTGATTTTTCTTCTTCATCTCTACATCAGTATTTGACTCCATGTCTGATTTAAATGCGACATTCGACGAATTTATCACTGTTCAATATATTATTATTACAAATAATTAAATTTTCTTTCACTATTATCATTAGTAATGTTATTAATAATTATTTTAATTCGGACTTTTGGTACACTTAATATTTAAGAAAACACTCTAACATTCTTTATTAAGTAGAGTAAAGCGGTGAATATTTTTTGACAACTATTACCCATGTTTTTTTTTTAATTAATTTTTTTTTTTTATGTTTGGAAAGGTTTATTAGGCGAATTTATATTAATTTAAAGGCAATGCACACTTTGTTGAGGGGATTATTTTGGAAAGATGTGTTTTTATCCATTATATACAACATTTACATTTAACTGTTTCCTCTACGTGCCTTTAGGCGATCGTTATATTAACGAAATGAAAATCCATTCCAGAATTATTAGTCATAAATATTTTGTCATATATGCGACAAACGATCAAATATCATGCGCTTAAGACCATACACGATCTAAAAAAGATGTATTACAATCATATTATACAGTACGTGTAATAATACTCTCGTATTTTCCATTACGATATGCATAATATAGATAACAGACTTTAGAACAATATATAAATGTATTTGGGTGCTCGCAACCAGTTATCTATTTATTTTCTATACTCTTGTAAATGTTAGTTATTCAGAAGATATAATAATGAATTTAATACGCGACGACTACGAACAATTATTATTCGTTTACCACTTCTCAGTTATTATCTATGTTTAAGGCGGAACTAAAGTTTGTTCTAAATGGTGGCGAGTTGATTGTTATAGAGTTTAATTTAACGCATATGATAAAACATACTTTCCTTCTTCCTTGCAATAAATATGAACAAGTATAAACAATCAGTGTGTTTTCTCTCATGAATATTCTGTGACATTGCTTTTATAAATCATCTACCTTCTGTTTTAGTCTTTATTGAAATCTAGTACAATTTTTAAGATTGATGCAACATTTTTTAATAATATTCTTTCAAGATTTCATTTCAGAAATGGGGTCCGCGCATCCTTGCGAAAAAGCAGACACTCCTTCGTTTTTCATAATCAAGAAGACCTTCAAATGCCATAGGATATTTTCAGAGACGAAAATTGCTTCTTCCCAGAGCTTGGTGGTGGCTAATGAATGTGGAAGACAAGAAACTTCGATAGAGACTGATATTATTACGATGTGACAAATCGAAGGAGTGTTAAAACTATCTACTTCGTGTGTGTCTTATGCGTTGCATGTCTTGAGCATAAACATAGCTTATAACGACCGTAAAATATTGATTTTTCACTGAAGATTGATGCGATTTAATAATTGGACTAGTTGAAGTTGATACTTGAATATTATGTGACACATACAAAGCTTATTTAAAAAACAACGATGCTTTAGATTTCGGAACTGCTATTTCATATACATTATATGTTATCGCAGAACTCCACATTGACCTGTTGATAGTTCAATAAATTATTCTATGAATTATAAAGTCGTTGCTTTAAAATGATGCTTCTCATTTCTGTATATATGTAGTTTGAGTTTTTGAGAAGCATGTTATTAAAGTTCTTTACGATTTCAACCGCTTGATGGTGTTTTTATTTTAACCGAGTAATCACCTGGCTAAATATACTCATAATTTGTTAGGAATAAAATATCTATTCAATAATCAGAGACATTATAGAGATTTTTTGGATCGACTTGATTGTGCGCCGGTAATATTCTACGAAAATAATTCAAAAGAACATATATTTCATTTGAATTTTTTTTATTTCAGGTTTCTGGACTCACAAACTGGGATCATTGCTCAAGAATGATTCATTTAACGCACCAACATCTGACTTCAAAGTCGCCCAGAATATATTTCAACCTGTAAAAACAGCCCGGGGACAGTCTACTTACAAATGTCCAAACTGCAGTCGATTTTACATGCGTAGCTCCTGTCTCAAGCGTCATTTACGAGTTGAATGTGGAAAGGCACCTAAGTATCAATGTCCTATATGCCAAGGATGGTTTAAATACAAACATAATCTGGTTGCGCATATGAAATTGCACATCGAAGAGCCTAAACATCATTGCGTACTTTGTCCAAAAAAATTCTATAGACGAGATAAACTTCTCGAACATGAAAGAAAATTTCATAATATGTATACCACAGGCCTCACAGTCGTTCCCTTATACCCGTAGAAGCATACCAATAGGCGCCTATTTTCACCAGTTTGTTGATTGAAAATATCACATTTCATCAATTGACACGAGATAATTGTTTGAATTGTTTAATGTGGAAAATTTCTTTTCAACATTTCATTATATTCAATAGATTAGCCACATCTTCCTGTTCTCCAGGAATCCCTGTTTATACACACATTCGTCCCATGAAATTAAACCTACCGCTTCAAATGCTGTGAGGCTTGATACAATGTGAATTTTATTCATTTTATATTATTGTTAATTCATCATCGAAGACATATTTCTCCTAACTAATTACTATTACTCACCGTCAGTAACAATAACTTCAGGAACTCATACTCGTATTTTAATTAGTTTTTATCAAGTTTTATTTTGAATATGTAGAACACCAGGCTTACTCTATTTTTTACTGAATTTCGATATGAGAAGAGAAGCTCGGGAGTTGTATTTTTAAATACGTAAATAATATATCCTAATGAGGACGGTAGGATACGTAAGACCTAATGTTATTAAAAATGTTACAAATGTATGTGTTCAAGCTTAATTGCCCCGTTGTGTCTCAAGGTATTTAAATTGTATTAGGTATAACTATAGCGAGAAAAAACATTTGTTCTACATGTTATGATCTTAATTATTGTATAAGTGATGTCCATGGTTGTGTTTCTATGAAACAAAGTCTTACAAAACCGTATAAAGATGAAATAATTATACAAAAATTAGAAATGTACGACATGAGTAATAACTAATGAATAAGTTCCACTATGATAACGTAGCAGATGGTTCGAAACTTTCAGCAACGGAGTTAAATGTGGCCAAACTACGTTTTGCGTATCCTCTCAGAGATGCATGCAATACACGTACATGTATATATGTTACTTAATTTCATTAGATATCGGAAAGTTTCTAGCGTCACGAAAATTTGCTGCACAGTATATTTTAATTCAGTAACTGAAAATACTATCTACTTCTTAATAGTATAGCACATTATATTGAATTTAGAAAAATACACTAGGTGATTGAAAAAATATATACATACAAATATATACAAATGACATTAAAAATGTTCTTACTAAAGAGATCATCATTAATAAATGTATAAATATATTATTATATCTTCCTACTGATTCCATGTACTTAGTTAATGTCATTAAGATTTTGCGTCGTGTTTTTTGTACATGTATCTTATACCGCATTACAATAATTGTCATTACTATTGCCTAGAGAGTGAAAGATAGACGGTATGATTTGGGATGAAAACTGGTCAGAATCTCAATTTATAGTAAAACATTTAATCTAACGTATTAATAGATATGAATTTTTTATTCCAGATTATTACTGTACGCGGACTACAAATCTAAAGATCTTCCATAAAGAGTTTGTCTGTCATTCATGTCCACGAAGATACAGCACATTTGCAGCTTTAGAGTTTCATCGAAGAGTTGAATGCAATAAGGAACCGAAGTTTGTGTGCGTTGTGTGTAGCTACAGAACTTTTAGGAAGGGTAATCTTCGAAGACACATGATGCGACATAGGAAAGTTGTATCTCCTACATTGGACTGCGTTATTTGAGTACTAAAATTAAAAATAGTTTATGGAATAGTCCTGAACAAGTGTAAAAGTACAATCTGCACGTGGCTTTTTTTTTCAAACTAGATATATAACTTAAAAGTTTGAAAATTTGTTTATTTTCTAAGAAATTTGCCACGTAAATCTAGTTCAATCAACTAATTTATGATCTCATTAGACTGATTGGAATCTTTTGAACGACGGTACGTATCCTGAAGTCGGAGTATTCTGAATCACAAATTTCAAATAACATAGCTATTGTATTTTATAATATAAATAATATCATGTCACAGAACTGGTATTATAGTATTTTAACATCTAGACTAGTTAATTAGGTATTTATTGCATGGTCAATCTCGTAGGAATTATTATAATATTCTATGTAAGCGTGTATCTAATGAGCATGAACCTGAGAAATGGATTGGTAAATGATTTTATTAACAGAATATTTTCTGTGCTGAAAAGAAAAATTGGTATGTATATAAGAGCAAGATAGGAGTGGCGGGTAAACGATACAAGATTTCTTAGAGGGAAGTTAACAGATAAATATAATTGAAATTTTGTCTCCTCTTATACGACGGCTATTATTCTCTTTGTACCTTTTCCCCAGTGCAATTACCACAAAGAATGAAACGATAACATATGTTTATTGGTATTATTTGTTTATGATTGTTAAGCTCACATTTTTTACACCAAAAAATATTATCATAGTATTGACTGTTTACATTCGGTTACTAGAAATGTTCTATTGATTCTAAAGCCATAAAACTACTGTGTTATTTAGTTTTGTAAAAACTGTGTCTTTGAACAGTCTTACAATTTTATTATTATTACAGGTGAAATCTGTTGGAGATTCGCTAGTGTGAAAGTGACGCCATACCAATGCAACAAGTGTCTGAAATACTACAAATCATCAAAATCATGTTGGAATCACAAGAGTGTGTGCGGAATGGAAAAGAAATATAGCTGCGGACTCTGCGTTTACAAGTCACATCATAAAGCAAATGTACTTAGACACTTAGCAAGTCAACATCCGGAAACAAATTCTGTTAATCAGGCACATTTTGTTATACTATAAGCTGAAGTAACAGTAAAAAATGTCGATTTGAGAATGAATAGAAAATCAAAACGACCACCTTAATTACATGAACTCTTAAAATATATCTAACTCTATGCCATTTCAACTACATTAGCCGGTTGATATTCCAGTAAATAATATAGAGCATACAGACAGAGCCGATTGTGCTCTGTGGAATAAATGTACAATAAAATGAATATGTTCTTTCATTTGGATCAACCTTACCGCTATCCTATGCTCTTTGGGAATAGGAATGATGTTTAACTTTTTATCTTAGTTCCTCTGTTTAGTTCCAAAAGCTAAAAATTGCTTTAAATTATGGCAATCTGAGGTATAATAAGTTTGTTCAACGTACACAACAATATTAAATTATGGATTATATGTTTTATAATAATAGTTAATTAATACTCTTGCATCTGGGTTCTCCAAAGATTGATGTGTTTTATAGAGGTATTGTTGAATAAAGCCGAGGAAGAATAGGTAATTGAATGCTAAGTGAAAAAGGATGGAAACCGAGGTGGTGGGAAAAAGGTTTTTATTGTGTAGAACATATCTGAAACAGTATTTCTTTTCAGATTACAACTCTGCCGAGGAAAGTGCAGATCTGCCATTGCAATCTTGGAAATCATGGTGGCAGAATTGCAATAGTGCGCATCAAGTAGCTAACGCGACCGAATTGAAGATTCCGAAAGCAACGTTTGGCGCCAAAAGACCTATGGGACAATTCGCGTGCTCTAAATGTGGAAGATGCTACATGAGGAAGGACTCTCTGCAGCGTCATGTGCAGTGGGAGTGTGGAAAGGAACCACAGTTTCAATGCCCCTTTTGTTCACAGCGGTGTAAACGTAAAGCGCATTGGCTCCGACACATAAGAAGACAGCATATGGATAAAATTGGTGATATGGAGGAGTATCTGATGGCCTATACTGTACCTAAACTTGAAATTGACTGATACCGAAAGTAATTTTATTCGTTAACGGATGAAGAGAGACGAAACGAAAGCTGTAAGACTTATGAGCCAAGACGACGATCAATGTTGCACTATCGAAGATGTATTGCGACTTGATAGACCCTTATGCTTAAATTAATTATAATTTTGTAACTCTTTGATCTGATATTAGCTCCTTAAGATTTCCTAATTTAATTCAGGCAGTTCATACGAGCCGTAAAGAAATCATTATCTGCTTGCCATCGAAGGCATACACGTATTACGGAAATTTTTTTATTTCGGATACTATTAACTACTATCAGTTTGACTTATGAAAAGAAGAAAGAGAAAAAATAGTGTTCATAAGACGTGAGCGAATTGTATCTGTTACGTAATACCTTCTAATATAAGTGCCTTATTATGATTTCACTCTTACGTCGGTGAATAGTGATTTTTTCTATCATATAATATAATATAATTATGATCTGAATTTAGTATAAAGTATAAGAGGAAAAAATTTATATTTTCATCCTTTTACCTACTCCTCAATGAATAAGATTATAATTGACAATTAATTTCTTAGTGAACAGCTTATGAAATATAAGAGTAGTTGAGAAAAGGGAGAATGAATGCAGCTGATATGCGATCAAATAATTATTCTATTCTTTATTAATTCATTCGCAAAAAACTTGATATTTTCAACATATGAGCAGAGAGTTAAACTCCGCAACTTGTTTTCAGTATTATCATTTAATTGACGAATATATCCGATGATCAATTTTCATAGAGTTACTAATCGTATTGTGTTTTGAATAAAAATGTAAATCCCCATTTAGATAATGTGTGTTAAAAACATATGGAGTTAAGTTATTTTCCTATTTACTGTTCACGATCATACTGCATTCTATCTATTTGAAACTCTTAACACTTCATCTCACACTACTGGTGCTCCCCGTTGCAATGAAAATAAATATTTAACTCTAGGCGTGTATTTCTTTTAGTTAGAGAAGGAGGATAATAGGTATTTTCTTGATAACGGAGAGTAGCATGAATACTAACTGTCTTTTCTGTATATAGTGACACGCACCGTTTCATATTGCATTTTTCAACAAAAATATATGCTAAATAATTGTGTAATACAATATTTTCATCACTCTGTTAAGTGGCACGCAAATTTATTTGCATTATTTCTTTTGAAGTATGCAGTACCAGCTCATATCAACTCATAGCTAGCTACTTCAATCCTGCTTGGGGCTCAAATGTAAGAATACATTTATATACTTAATAAAATAAAATGTATTTTCCTTAGTTGACACGACGACAAGAGATTTGCATACAAGTATAGATAAATATATCGAGTGCGATATAATGAGCAAAGACTATCGCAGCTTGACATAACAAGACCCTTAACTCCTACAGGTGCTGGTTTATATTATTTTTAAAAGACTACTCTGTTTGCTCTTGAATGGGAATCGTAAAAGAAAATATATAGCTTTATTTTTATTTCAGCACATTATTTAGCCCCTATATTAAGGAATGATTTATTTTACAGGTTTATTAATACATGATAATATTTAGTTTTTAATATTCTGATATCATCCACCACTGTGTATTCTTGCTTAGTATTGAGTGTTAGATTGTATCTGGACTAATAAAACGAAAATTTGTTCCAGCTGAGGATTTAAGCATTACGGGGCTCAAGTGGGCAGCCGCATGGCAGCGTTGGAGCGTTCCTTCAATAATGTGGCGATCCGGTGCTGGTCTTAACAAAAGATTTAGTGTTGGTTCACCAAATCCCGAAGGTGGATTCAATTGTCCAGCTTGTGGAAGGGTGTATAAACTAAAAAGTTCCTTACGCAATCATCAAAAATGGGAGTGCGGAAAGGAGCCACAGTTTCAATGTCCGCATTGTGTATATCGTGCCAAGCAAAAAATGCACATTGCTCGTCACATGGAACGCATGCACAAGGAGAAAATCTATAAGCAGGAATTAGTTTAATAACAATGTCAGTAGAAGAGAAATATCAAAAAATGGCGTCTGGATTGATCATTCTTTGTAAACTTGTACCATTCCTGATTTGATATAGAATGGCACGTAAGCCTGGAATGATTGAGACAAAAATTTTTATTTCCAATTTATATATAAATGTATGGGTATACATAATGTATGCATATACCTTTATTTATGAATTATCTAAGGTGTAATGAGAAGGTATATATATGTATGTCGCTGTTGCAGCTGATATAATAAGGTGATAAAATACTGAAAAGAGAAAACGTTAATCTCGCTAGGGGCAACTCTGTATTAAACGTACTATTAAATTATAAGATTTCTTTATTGTTTTCTTCTTTTTTTAATGATAAGTCAATCTCGAAAACATTATGAATTAAAATACAATATTTCGTTAATCCTCAGGCAATATAGCCTTGTCAATGGTTTCGAGTTGCTCCAAGCTAGAAAAAACCATCCGGTTTTCCCGGAGCTCTTCCATAGCAACCATTCTGGTCACACTGGTTCCATATTTTAATGGATAGTTTCGTGGGTATGTGGCTTACTGGGGACATTGAAATTTCATTCCTTTATCGACCTGAATCAGCGCTGGCAATTTCCATATCTTTTAAGACTCTATTTTTGGTAATTTACCGTCAATTTAATACTATATGCCGATTATCATACATTAACTGATTCCTACAATGCATTTATCTTTTATTTAATGATATCATATTTTTACACATACTATTATTTTTTCATAGCCAGATCAGGTCGAATAATCAAGTGCCAAAAGCTGAGTACGGCTGAAAATGAACGCTGAAATATCCAAAATTTTTTTAAATGCAAACTTCTGCATCCTTCTGTTCCTTATCTAGCAGAAACATACAACCATACTCAGGTATACTTGGCGGGGTCCCATATTCCTATGCCACGCCAAACACGCCCCATAGCTATCCAAGTTTCCATATGTAGACAATATTTATGAAACAAACTAAACTAATATTCATTATTCATACACCTAAGTTCACCCGATACGGAGCAATAGATATTATCATAGAAACAGGTTTTTATAAGATAGGGTTTTCAATTAACACGAAGGAGACACATTGTACATCAGCTTATTGGAATTTTGAGAAAGTAAAGTTTATTCGTTTGAATCATAATTGATAATTATTAATCAAATATTTGTAAACATTTACCGGTGACACAAACGTACTTCTAACACGAGGGTTTTATTTTTGCTTTTATTGCTAAGCTATGTTTATTTTATACTATTTTATTATCAGGTAAAAAAATTAAATAAGCTGATTGCGATATAGCGTCTCCGTGTGGTGTACACTCAGCTTACAATTAGATTTACGTATAATGTAATAGCACGAAGAAGAGATAGAGTAACTTGATAGAAAAAAAGCAAAATCTTCATCCTCCGTAGTTTATATAAAAATAATAATTTAGATAATAATATTAATTAATAATAATCATAATCATAATATCGCCTCACGAGGCCTTGCTAATTCAAGTGGTCACCGCTTGCTAATGACCACTAATATACAGAGATTACTAGATTCTACGGATAAGTATATATGTTGGATTGAGTTTTTTTTTTTTCTAAGCTTTTGTTATGATTCCAATTTCCTTTAACGAATAATGTGTTTTTATTTCGTATACACTAATATTCTTGCTTAAAAAGAACACACACTATAATTGATATTTTCTTTAGCAATTTAGTAATTTGTTCTGTTTTTCTTTTTTCTGTTTGTTTTTATAGCTTATATATATTCGCAGATTCTTTAGAATTAAGTATTCAAAGATGCCTTTTGCTGTGCCAATTTTATGTTTCTTTAAACAATTACCCAATGCGCTATTCGATCACTATTTTCCATCGTACCTAGATACACATTTTTGGGATGAGTAATTGCCAAGCCAAACTCTTAACAGCACTTCGTTCTAAAATCAACTTGAATATTAACCAGTGCACTATGATATATATGTACATATAATAATTAGTTTTTTTACCAATTGCTAGATTATTATGCTAATTGTTATAGCGACGGAAAAAAAAAGAAAAAACTCTGCTAGCCATCTATCTAAAATGATTGTGTAAATGAATATCGTTATAATCATATGCGATATAAATCTAACGATTATATTACGCGATGACTATTTTGCTAATTGGGTATATATCTGAAACTATAATATTGATATGATATTATTAATTATTGATTCGATATTTCGTAACTATCTATATTTTTATTTTTTATTTTTTTGCTTACAATAATGATTTACGATTGATAATATTCTGTCTACATGTGCCTTTAAGAAAGAGAAGAAAAAAAAACGTAAAAAAAGAAAAAACACAAAAAAAACACAAAAAAACTGTATGAGATATTATAATTATTCTTACGATTGGGATACTAAGAATTAGAAAATAATCATTTAGGTATTTAAAATAACACGCGGTAAAAAGAGAATAATATGAATATAATGATCCATAGTAATATACTAAACCATAATTATAAAAAAAAGGAAGAAGATAAGGTGAAGAAAAAATTCTTAAAAATATTATTGTATACTAGATATACGATTGGATTACTAATTAGCTTGTAATTGGGCTTCTAAAACGGATTTTTAAAGGTTGATAATAAATCTTGTTTAGGTGTTGGATGGGATAGGGAGACTCTAACTCAAAACAAATACAAAATGTTTATATCAAAATAGGTATAATAAAATGCCAGGCAATTTATAAAGCTACGTAAACTAAATTAGGTGATAAAGAAAATTGTTTTTTTTTTTTAAGTATACGCAGGAGTATATTATGGTAATTTGCTCGGGATATTCTATATAAAAGGCTTTTAATGCATTGCGTTGAAATGCAAAATGCCTAAGAGTGAGAATTGCAATCATTTTCGATTATGATATACTTTTATTTCTATGATTTTCTTTTATGTTTTTTTTTTTTTTTCTTTCTAGACCTCGTGATATTTAGATGCTAAATTTTTTTAATAATGCTCTTCGATAATGTTATATATGCCATCCAAGTATTTAGATGACCTACAGTGCTTTATTTTTTGTATAATATATTTCTATTTTATGGAATTAAAAGAAGAAAAAAAAGGAAAATGAAAAAATTATAATAATAATAATAATAATAATAATAAGAAGAAGAAGAAGAAGAAGAAGAAGAAAAAGAAAAAGAAAAAGAAGAAGAAGAAGAAGAAGAAGAAGAAGAAGAAGAAGAAGAAGAAGAAGAAGAAAAAGGAGAAGGAGAAGAAGAAGAAGAAGAAGAAGAAGAAGAAGAAGAAAAGAGATTGATTATGTATACACATTTGAAACTTTAAAAAAGTATTGCAAAATTTACTTCAAAAGAAACAAATTATGGTGAAGAAAAAAAAAAAGAAACAGATAAAGAGAGAAAATACATTTTTAGCCGCACTAAGAAAAGTTTATATCTAAAAAAAGAAAGAAAATATCTATGACATAAGATATTATATATATTCTATGAAGAAGAAAAAAAATTTGATGATGATATTGGAATAGATATTATTTTTAATTTCCATATTCATCATCTAAAAAAAAAAAAAATTCTCTGTTCTAGAACCAAATTGTTATTGGTATCTTTATAATCAACATGTTCAGACAGTGGTTTGGTTACAGCGATTATTGATATTGCTTTATAATAAAATAAATATATTATGCTCTTTCTTCATTAACATATCAGATACGAATAATTTAAAGAACCACTTGTGTACGGTACTTTATAATGCCGATCAACTAGCCGTTGAAATATTCCCACACTTTTATAAAAGAATAATAAATTCTACAACTCGTAAATTAATTGATCATCCAACGACAGTATGAAATTACATTCCATCTGATTGATGTAGTCGATTTTTTTCACCTATAACTTTAAATTTCAATCTGCTTCAAATTAAGGGATATTCTTTCGTCCTCGGTTTAAATGAAGGGTAAATATTTTCTTAAAGCATCTATGGAATACTTTTTGAAAGTAGTTTATATTTATTATTACCAGTGCTTTTTTTTTCTCCTCTTAAGTCTCACTTTATTATACCAAACCACAAGTCATGAGATATTATTCATAAGAGAAAATGTAAGTTAGGTTTCATGAGTGTGAGTCTATGCAGAGGCACGCTTTTTGGCAGTTAATGATATGTGACGTATATAAGAAATAGGATGTTTTCAACCAAGGAAGCCTTGTGTTAAGTGCCTTCAAGTACGACTTAGATTTAGACTAGAGCAGAGGCGCTGGGCGCAACCTTATGTAAACAGTTCAATGGTATTGACAATGTTATCAAGTATGGAACACCGATAAATCATGTTCCAAAGTCTTTACAATTAGCAATAGAACTTCATAGTACATCAGACATATGATTGTTACCATTCTTATACCGTTCTATACCTGTGAAATATTTTTTGTCATATTTTTACGTAATAGCACAATATTATATACTATTTAGCCCCGTGTATATCAAGCCAGTTCCATACTTGGTCGATATGTTAAGTACTCCTCTATAGACACCAGTGATATTTTGTAAATTAATAATTAATTTACAAATAATAATCTCAATATACTATACTGCCACTATCAGCTAAGTTTTTTTCGAACACCAGAATGTGATTCCCGTATCGCTTCCATTATTTATTATAACAGCTTATTTTGTATTCTTTTCTTACTCATACTTACGAGTATACACAATGAGTGTTGGCTCTTAGAATAAACAATAGATTAGCCAATGAGTCCAATACAGTTGCCGGTGATATTTGTTTATCTACTTGACTTTGAAGATATTTGATCTTATCACAGTAATAAATTGAATAAACTTTTATTCTCATTCTCAACACTCGATGCTACGTTATTGTATGAACAAATGTACTCGTAGAAGGGAGAAGATAAAAAAGGAAAGGAAATTTCTCATATAGAGTGTAGATAGAATTTGAAATTTGTATGAAATGAAATACAGCTTGCATTATTTATGATCTGTTGAACTGTTACTTGTGAGGTATGTAGCGTGTGGTGCTTTTTATAGTGAGATATGTGATGTATGATATTTTACAATGTAAGATATTCACATCGATATGAGCCTTCGGAATACCGCTAATTCTATATTCTTGGAAATATAGAAATAGGATGACTTAGACAAGTGCCATACTTTTGTAATCGTTTAATTTCTAAATACGAACGGTGGCTAATTTTATTTAATTAACGTGATGAAATACAAGTCATCAATTAAAACGATTATGTTGTTGGTTGAGATTCGATTGAAGATTTTACGCAAGCTATACTCCTGAATCCAGATATATATTTTTCTTTTCTAATATTAGGTTTAGGAATGTGTTTGTCACACTCAAAACACACACAGTTTTTTCTTATTGATCAAACATTTATTATGTGGAAAATGATATTTATTGAAAATAATTTATATTATTACGAAATTTATTCTAGGCTCCAAGTGCTATGAGCTTTACGTAAACATAGAATAACAGTAGAAGTGATAGAGCTGAGCTTTAACATGGTAAATTCTGTGATCCCTGGTTTCATGATTTCGTTTGTATTCTGATCTAATGTCGATGCTTGATTTAATTTTAGAAACGTACACATCTCCAATTTATACGTTACTTCCGCACTTGTCTTAGACATCCATGTGGAAATATGAATTAACGATTAAGGCTTATGGTTTATGCTTATACTCGAAATATGTGGCACCTTTCGCTCAGCGCCTCGAAACACAAAATATACTTGTATGTAATCGTAATTATTTTCGCCATGTATTTGCCAACGAATGATAATGTTTTTTTTTTTTTTCATTTTATATTAACATTATTTAGAAAGCTCATATTATAATTACTATATTATTAAACGATAATCTTTCTAGATAATTTTTGCTTTGCGATTTTTTATATACCATTTGCTATTATTATTAGAGAAAAAATATTATTATTGGCTTGTATTCGAAAACGTTGCTTAGTTACAAATTTATAATAGGGAGGAGAAGAAAAATTTACAATTACGTATAACAGATTTATTTTGCATAATTATAGTGAAAAAAGAAAATAAATAAAACATTTATGTTGTGTTGTTTCAATTTACTAAACATTCCAAAATGTTTCTTGTTTGTAGAAAAAAATCTTGTATTCGATATCGAGCAAAATAAAGTCTAGAAAGGCAATGTCGCACTTTTCATTATGTGTTATTTATCAATAATTTATTAATTCATAAGACCAAGTTGTACACGTCGAAATGCAAAGCGCAGATTAGAGTCTTGCCATTATTATACATTTTTGTAAATATAATAAGAATGGGAATACTGCTGCAAACAAGACAATTAGATAAATTTAAGACTCGCTTTTTTAATATAAAATAAAACTGTATTTAACAACGATGTTTAATTAGAAGTTATCATTTTTCAGCTTCAACCAAACTCTACCAACGTTGGAAATTCTATCACACCGTTAATATTAAAGTATCGGCATTACGATCAAATAATCAATACAAATCAGATCTACTAAGAAATACAACTCTACCTTGATAAGACATTAGAAACCTTACTGTGATTCAAATACTGTGTTGAACCTTGTGCCTAATTATAAATGTTTGTCTTGCACTTTATTTATTAATATTTCATCATATGTATTCCCGCATTCGGTGGTGTAATAGTGCAAATTTAACACTGAATTAAAAGCCACGATCAACAGCTATTATTCACACTTTATTATGATGCTATTTAATATTTAATCCAGTGTTGAATGAAGATGTTATACTATTATATAAATATTGTGATAGTATTTTGTACAAACCACACTTACAGAATAGAGACCATTGATTTACGAGATGATTAATAATTATAGATATGCTCGTTACTTGCTAGCTTGAATGTGGCATGGCCATCGTTGGAAATAATTCACCTACTAATCATCACTGTGAATACTTACAGGATTTTTTGCTGCATTTGGTTGGAATACCGATGGAACACGACGTATTCGTTCGACCGATGTACCAGCGCCATTGACCCCTCAACGCCGAGCTCGGCTTCATTGTCCCGCCCGTCACGTGAGCAGAAACAACAATCGCCCATTGACAATTTCAGCTCATGATCGTCGGCATAATTGTTCGCGATGTGGTAAATCTTATAAAAATGCTTACATTCTTAAACGACATTTACTTTACGAATGCGGAAAAGCCCCGTCATTCAGCTGCCCGCATTGCGCATTCAGCTCTAAGTATGAGAGAAATTTGAAAGCACATATAAATCATCGCCACAGCGACATCCAACCATAAACGACTGCCGTAAACCAAAGAGGTCAAACTCTGGTGCCAAAGATTTTTATTAGTTTCATACTTCAAAATTATATCCTTAGTTTATCACAAATTATTATTTCTTAATTGCATATCTGTTGGCTTATGCACTAAACTGAAACTGCCATATTTCATGAATACTTGTAGAGTTTTGATAGAGAAATAGGTACATAGAAACTCTGTTCAATTCCAGAATTGTTGCTGTTCATAGGAATATTGAGTATTTCACGTGAAATGCTTCGTTTAATTTCTATCTTGAAGACGTTACTCTGCCGTTCTCTAAGTATAATATGAATTCAATTTATAAATGTGATAAAGTTAGCCGCGATCATTACTCTAGATGATCAAAGTGATGAAATTATGAGTTCAATTTAGTTGATTCTGGTCTTGTAAATACCTTGCAGTTTATGGTACGTCAACACAAGGACAAACAAAGATAATTACGAATCAAACAATACAAAGTGTTTCGTTAAGTATAAAAATTTAGTAATCCGCTACTTTGAAAGGTGAAGGGCTACACTTATTAAAAGTAGTGCGAGGCTAGCCATTGTCAAATCCCATGTAAAGAATGTGGAGCTATTGTTGAATATATAAATACCTTGTAACAGGGGCTGTGAGAAACACGTTCTCATTTATGAAATGCAGAAAAATCAAAGTGTTGCAGTTTTGGAATCCACTTTAGTTCGAAAAACATTTTTTCTTTATCTTGTCATTTTTTACAAACTCTTCCGCAGCTCGGTATCAAGTTACGATATTAGCTTCGTAATAATTATAGATTTCTTGAAACCATTATTTGGCACAATTAAAGTTCTATCTTACGTAATTCACAAGTTTCATTACGGGTTGAACGAACTGAAAGTTTTGTTTTTTTCTAAAAACCGAGCAGTATCTGTAGTTATTCAATGTTTCAAAATCAAGTTGTTGAATAGTCCAATTATTTTTATACAAATTGAAATTAATATTGAATTTCATTGAAAGATAGATGGGCGAGCAAAAAAATGAAAAGAATACTTTTTTTATTCTTTTATTGATCAGGTATAATTACTGAATTTTATTATACCAATATGGTTATTGTGATAGTATCTCCGTTTTGTCCCTCATACATTATATCCTCGCACAATGTGGCCAAAATACATAGTGCGCTCTAATGTAAGGAAAGACTATCTACTATTTCAGCCTAAAGTCTAAAATGGCTAAAGCTGAACAAGCGATGAATAATTTCACTCATCTCACATAAAAATAGCTCACTTAATCAAAGACCAACGTCAAAAATCATCAAGCAACGAAAATTAATGATAGAAAGTTGATATTCAATGAGGATATAAGAGAAACTAAATAGTTTGAATAAGAAGCAACGTATACCATGTCTTAATTATATTTTACAGCCTTGCCATAGGTAGATATATAGATGATGTATAAATATTTGACATCTTACATGAGTAAAACTAGAGTTTAGTCAAAATTTGACCAGAAATAATAAAAATAAGTATCCATTCGGGGTTTCTAGAATGATATAAAAATTATTTGAAATATGAAAGTAGAATACCAATTCGATAGAATGCATACTAAGTGACAAGGTGCACAAGACTTTTCTTCCAAATCGAAAAATAAAATACATTCTATTATGCAAACATGAATAAACTTGTAATTGGTCTGATTAGATATCGAAACTATTTGACAAATTTAAAAATAAGCACACTTTTGTAATCTATTGTCTTAGTTCCAACTATCTAGTCTAGTGATGGCCTAATTCTTGTTCACTAAATTGGGCTACACTTAGTCAAAATCCGAGTAGAAACTGATATACAGAGTATATTTCAATTAAAATATAACATATTACATAATGCTAATCTTTATCAACTAATATAGGTACATTTATTTCAAATACATGTATGAAATAAATTACTGTGACTTGGCCAAGACAAAACGCTAACGGAAGAATAAATAAGAATTAGATTTCAATACTGCAAAGTTACATTGAATGATTCCGTACCTTGAACATTAGCATAGTAAAATAAAATTTGTTAAACTGTTTGCGAACTGAAGTTGAATGAAGAATTTGTCTTGACCGAGAGAAAATATTATCCCTATACTTACTGACTAGTCTTAAGACTTTTGTCTTTGCATCTTTAGCGCCTGTTCACTTTTTCCCCATATAAACGTTAAAAAAATATATAATATCTACGCGTATACTCTAGTTGAAATTAAACCCGGATGAAATCCGTGGCCGTTCTTACTCGTTGAATTTTCTTCTTAATTAACAATAAGTAGCGCTGCTGAGACTCTCAATCAAGTAGATCACACAAACTATGCAAACTACTATATTATGAATGGAACTCTCTATGCTTTATATTACTATATATGTGTTATAGCTAGAACCTTTTTCGTATTAGTTATCACTTCGTGAATCATAGCAAGTTAATAACGTACTACAAAACCAGATATCATAGAATGATGTTTTTCATGGATCCTGACGTGATTTACAGAATTAAAGAATTAACTTAGGAGAACAACGTGCTCTTTACCATAGTGTTTCGTTATCATACACTATGCTCTATTGAATCTAGATCTTTATCCTTGTAATTTGAATTTAAGAATACCAATGTTATTGCTTGAAAGATTCTATCCCTAGATACATACCTTGTGCCAAATTAAATAATACTAAACTGCTGTACATTCGGATATACTACGGTTGAACTACTTTCTTCAATTACTGTAGAATTTCCGCTCGCTATAAGTAATCTTCAATTTTCTATACATAAAGTTTGAGAGATTGTGAACTGGAATATTCACTTTTGTTTATGATATCAATTTCTCGTTGAAAGATGAAAATATAAATGTCTTCCATTTTTTAAATAATTAAAACATTATAGCGTTGCGAAAGGAAAAAAAAAAAAAAAACTCTTTAATGACTACATAATTATATTATAAGATTTTTATAATTATATTCATATTTACCAAGTACACTTTCTCTCAAACTGTATCCTATCGATTCTAACTTGAATATAATTGACGACAGATGATCTTGCACGCTGTAGTCAGAAATTATGAAGACTGAGTGAAAAAAAAAGAAACAAAAATCAATGGAAAATACATGCAGATGAGTTGCATTAATGATATAAGAATTATTTATATACTCGGTTGATATATTATTATATTGAACATATTGACATTTTTTCATTAAGTTTAGGAGAATTCAAGGTATCTTATACATTGACATTGATTCACGAGTATAAATCGTTCGGTTCGCTGTACTTTGAACAGGAGTACAAATAGAATAGCTAACAGACTAAGGTAAATTCCTCGATTGTACATAACGTATAAACACATGGGGTAAGAGAAATGAGAAATCATATTTTAGATTGGCTTATGGAATGGTTTATAATATGAACATAAGCACACATTATTTCGCAATACTATTTTAATGACATAGGTATATATGTTCTTTATGTTTGCTTTATAAGAAGTTCGAGAGTTATATGTATGTGAATTAAAATTTAAATTTCAGTACACGCCATATATAAAAGCAATGCTCAAAACTTGAGCATCCTTATAAATTAATCGTAAAGGGTGTATGATCTGTTTTGAAGACACATATTTATATATATATATATATAATTAATAAAAACTTAGCTATTAAGATGAATGAGATAATAATTAGATTGTAAGATCTATATTTGAAAAAAAAAATACTAAAAAAAAAAGATCAACTAATTTTCAATAATTTAACACATACACACAGAGGACTTATAATATATACATATATAACATATTCATTATGGATTATGGTTTTGCAATTAAAAGAAAAGATTATTATACCATAATGTAATGTAACTATATTATGTTAGCGAGGCATTCCGAAATTGCTAATAAATAAAATGAATTGTATTATTTCTCATCGTAGTTTTTATCAATTTTGTTCAATGAACAATACTTGGGTATGCGAATCTTTATAATTGTCTTCTTTACGCTGCCCAAAAGTGAAGGTGATTCTTGATTGAAGTCCTCTTTCATATACTTGTGGCATGACTTATATAAATTAATTGGGCTTTAGCTAATGCAACATTTTCTTAGTAATAATAACATGCATGTAGTCTACTGCTTTATCCGTGAATACGCCTTGTTCTCATGATAAATATGTTTTTATGTTTCAGAAAGTATACTTTGGGAGTCGCAAATACCTGCAACTAGAAATCAGGGAGTATTAGACAATTCGAAGGGGCCCGAATACTGTGGAAATTTGAAATTCAACTGTTCATGTGGAAAGAGTTATACTTCGCGTTCGTCTTTTGGTAGACACATGCGTTACGAATGTGGCAAAGTACCAAATCTGCCTTGTCCTGTGTGCAGGAAACTGTTTAAACTGAAAAGCAATCTCGTACGACATGTTAAAACTTGCAGAGCAAAGAGAAACCGATTTAAACTATAATAATCTAATGTATTCATTTGAGATCTAATGAATATAAGAATGCCGTAAACATAAGATCAATAAATATTTGAAAACACGCCTAAACACTATATTGGGTAACATCCTCCATTGCTTTGAGTTGATTGTAATGTGATTATTTACACTGTGTATAACATGGTAGTGAATTTGAAAATCTGTAAATCCCCGTACTAACATTTTTTTTTTTATTTCAGCATATCGAAAAGAACATCTGACTGAAGGAATGGATCTGAGACACAACATAGCCGAAGGAATTGTAGTTCATGAAAGAAGATTCCCTTGTGAAAGATGCGGAAAAGTTTATAAATGGAGGGAATCTCTGTTCAAACACAGGCGTATAGAATGTGGAAAGCCGCCACAGTTTGCCTGCAAGATATGTGGAAACAGATTTATGCATAAGCATCACCTTGTCAAACATCTAAAAGCAATTCACCAATTTCCACCCTTGAATGGGGCAGATATAAAAATCTTCATTTAAAAAATTTCCGTACTTAATCTATCTGTATTCATATATTTTATATTTCCGTATATATGTATGTATGTATTAAAATCGCTAACTAGATTAGCGATTAAACAATATCCGACTTGGTGACATGCGATTAGAACTTTGCTCGAACCATGCTATTTAACAAAGTCCTAATCAGAGTTCTTTTTACGTGAAACCAATGATCAATGATTTTCATCCCTCGTAAATACTTCCAAATCTTTGCTATTCTCTACCTTTTAGCTTCTCCAAAGTTATATACACGCTTATTCTTAATTTTCATTGAAAAAATCATCTGATTTATCGTATTTGTCATCTATGGAACTGTTACACGCAAATGAGACTCGGAATAACGAATGCAGGTGAATTCTGTCAAATGAAAGTCCTGAATAGTTTCCAAGGAGCCGCAATTTTCAAAAGCAAATCGTTGACTACAGCTTATATCCTTGCTTTTGATGTTCGATTGATTAAATTTAATTGTAAGATCTATGAATATGTGAAAACCTTTATAAATGCCAATATGAATGTGTCCTCTATAGCTCTGCATGATATACATTTTTTCTTTCCTAATTCCTATCCAATATGACATACCTTTATCATCGTGATACTTTATACTAACATACTTTTTTTTTCAGCTTATCGAAAACCACGTCAAACACGAGGAACAGGTCTCTACAATATGACAGAAGGAATTGTGGTTCATAAAAAAAGATTCCGTTGTCAAAAGTGCGGAAGATCTTACAAATGGAAAGATTCTCTCTTCAGACATGGACGGGTCGAATGTGGAAAGCCACCACAATTTTCTTGCAAGATGTGTGAAAATAGGTTTATGCACAAGCACCACCTTGCAAGGCATTTAAAAACAGTTCACCGATCCCCATCATCGAACAGGGCAGATATTATAGATTTTAAATAAACATTCTGTATTCAATATATTATACATTCATGTATTTTTTATGTATGTACATTATTAATGACAAACTTAATCAATGATTCAAGTATTTCCAACTTGGGGGTGATGTGATCGAAACTCGAATTATAAATATAAAATATTTATTACATTGCAAATAACTTTTAAACTATTCTTTTCTGACCTCCACTTGCTAACTTCTAGTTCAGGGGGGTTTTGAGTAGCAGATAACTCATACACACCCTTCTCTATATTTCTAGATAAAAAAACATTCTGGTGTCAGGCCTGCGGCAAAGTTTACAAATATCGCGAAGGACTGGCTAGGCATAAGCGGGCAGAATGTGGTGGAAAAGAGCCCCAATTCGGATGTCCAATCTGCAGCAAAAGATTCAAACACAGATATCAACTTCGACCCCACTTGGCTAGGGTTCACACCATTCAAGCTCTGCCTAACGAACTTACCGACAGCTTTCATTATTAATTGGATCACTTGGTGCTATTGATTTCAATACGGATAGTTGGCTTATATATTCTTCCATATTCTAATCTAATTTTATACGCATTTTATGTACTTATGAAAATTGTAGAATAAAAATACCTGAAATAGTTTTTCAGAAAAAAGTTGTAACTTTTGTGAAATTGTAGTTGTGATTGTAAAATACGTCCTCATAACGCCAAGAAGTTTTATTCCTGTTTATGATTAATAAATCATTTTTATTTACAGATTGGTGGAATCTAAACCAACGATCCAGCAATGACAAGCCGTACATTTGTGTTAATTGCTCAAAGAAGTACACCAGACGGGACTCCTTGTATAAACACCTGAAATTCGAGTGTGGAATGGAACCAAAATTTACATGCATCATTTGTGGAAGAAAATTCAAGCACAACCACCATTTGACTTATCATTTAAGGAATACTCATAAATTGAATTGAGAGTATTAAAGAATGCTTTGCTTCGGACGCAATATGAGTGATTATTTTATCATCAAGCAATTATGAGAAACTCAATAACACTCCGACCTACCTTATCTATAGAAGAATATCTACTTTCGATGCTCTGACATGAAATAAAAGAATCATAAATTTACATCGCCTTCTTATTGTTCAATAATGTCATCAGCTATTCCAGACATTCTTGTTCTAGAAATAACTCTCCTGCTTTGATGACTAAAATTAAATAAGAAATAAGTCTTTAAAAACATGAACAATTTTCTGATCTCTACCAGTTTATGTTATGATATTGAAACGCATTTTAAATCACGGCTTTACTTTACTCATTCTAATCTTTTAGTTTCAGCAGGTATGCTGTTTAGGAAGCGGCGTAACACGGTGAAAAGAGTTTACACTAAGAAGCCGTTCCCGTGTCATAAGTGTGGAAAGACGTACGCATGGAAGGTATCATTGGGTCGCCATTTACGTGAAGAATGTGGAAAGGCTCCGCAAAACACATGCAATTACTGTGGTAAATCTTTCAAACAGCGGAATAGTTTGCGACGGCATAAAATGACTCAGCATTGTCCTACTTTTGGACAAAGCTTCGGTCAGACTTAATCATTCAATATTATTTGGATACTTGTTGTCATATGAAATAATATTGTTTGATTATAAATTTGTATTAACAAATTCAAGGATTATTTGATCCCAAACTGTATCCATGCAATGAAATAAAACTTTTCTTTGATATTTGGTTATCGATGATTTAGGATCAATTCGTTTTGTGATATTTTAATGTGCTTAGTACCCCTTCCCAACATCAGCAATTATAAAATATGTAAGCCCTTTGAAATGTTGTGATTTTATTTAGCGTAGCTGACTGTATTTATAGCAACACGATTTTTAAATGTCTATGATACTTTATTCTATAGCTTAGATAAATGAAATTCATGATCCTTTATTTATTAATCCATCCTTTGTTCTAAAGTTCCAGGAGTCTTTCACAAAGTAAGGCTTCCCAATTCCAAGAGGAGGGGTCACTCAAAACCATATCCTTGCTACAAATGCGGAAGATCTTACAGTCAGAAAGGAAGTTTGAAGCGCCATTTACGTAACGAATGTGGAAAGGAGCCACAATATATATGCAACATTTGTGATAAAGGATTCAAACAAAAAGCTAATTTCCAACGACACAACTTAGCCATACATGGATACCAAATATAAACTACATAGAATACTCATGGAATTGATCAGTGTATTATGGATTTAAGTATTAATTAGATTTCTGCAGTGTAGCGAAACAACAATTTGAGTTTATAAAAGCTGGAGTAGTGTATAACAGAAGCAAGTGGAATGGATGATATTTTCACAAATTAAACATTTGTTTGTGCCAGGATTATAGAATTTATTTTAAACCTTGTCCGTGCTTCCTAAATGACAAACTCATACATATACATCATACACCAGAGATAAACAACTGTGTGTTGTATTGATATTCATAAATCATGAGTGTAATTATTATCAAATATGTTGATACTCGTCTAATATTCAATTTCTTTTCAGGTTCGGAGTACTGCAGAAAATATATCCAATCTGGGACGATATACCGCTGCAAGGATTGTGGAAAAGTATACTCCCGAAAATATTCAATGAGCAGACATCTTCGATATGGATGTCAGAGGAGACAATCAGAAAAATTCAAATGCAAATATTGTGATAAACAGTATATACGGCGAGATTCTTTGTATCGACACGTCGAATATCAATGCAAAGTTAAACCTAAGAAGTAATCGGACAAAAGTTTGGAAATGAACGATCGTCAAGTTTATCCTCTAAGATTTTCCCACCTCATCATTATCCATATAACGATATATTCCAAGTTCTCTCTTCTCTATAAAAATGCAGTACTATTTCATTATATCGAATGGAGCTATGATAGAAATTTAACTTGCTCAATACTGTCAATCTTTCAGTATGTTACCAGATATACAATTTGTTCATCAAATATTTGTTTCCATTCATACAACACTGTTATCCGTTTCAGAGTGGTTCTTATTTGCTTCTCCTATATGACTCTGCGATCAGTATGTAGTTTAATTCAAAGACAAGCTGCCTAGTTTAATGTTCTGGAGATACTGTAGTGTTGCAGGCTTTTTTATACACTTAGAAATAATATTGAAGAAGAAATAAAAAGCAAATGGTACTTTAAAGTATGAATCATTTCATTTTGCTCTTACAAAGGTTGATACAAATGTTATATTCCTACACGTAGATATTGTACATAACATTAACAATGTGGCGATGATAAGTATAAATCTATGAACATTAATAACGACGTTTTATTATTGTTTCAGATATTAAAAGAGATCCGAACCGTGTCAACTATGACTCTCCTTTTCGTTGCTATAAATGTGGAAAACAATACACATGGGCAGATTCTCTGACTCGGCATCTACGAGAAGGATGTGGAAAACTGCCAAAGTATCGTTGCCGTCTATGTGGTAGAAAATTCAAGCGAAAGGACTACCTCCAACGCCACGAAGTTACTGTCCACAAATTTGAAATAGAGATTATTTAATATATTATTATTCACATCAGAATTGTTGGACTCCTATTTTACATTTTTATACAAAGGCAACACCATCACCGTAGAATAGAAACTTGAATAATATTTGTGACTAGGATGAGTTGACTTAATCTATAATTAAATTATACATTCATTCAATGCTGGCAATATAAACGTTCCTCTGCATTATTGAATCTCTTTCGATTCCCCCCTTTGTCATCCATTAGAGTACTTGAGAGTACTGCATCTGCAAAACCTGATTATCTCTTTCGATGATTCCAATTCTCAAAAATTGATTGTTTCCAGGAAACGTGGGAGGAGCGGACTACTACAAAAGGATTGGAAAGCATCCCTGTCCTGCATGCGGTAAAGAGTATAAATGGATGCAATCTTTGACCAGACATAAACGTGAAGAATGTGGAAAAGCACCGCAGCACTGTTGCCCTGTTTGTGGAATAAAGATACGTCACAAGTGGCTTCTCAAGAAACATATTAACAATATGCATCCTTGGTTGCTAGTAAAGAGAAAAAATACATGAAATGATACGTTCACTTCAGAAAACTGTTAACTTGAAAACAAGTTGAAATTATACTTTATTGTTGTATGATTGTATTATTATACTATGAAATCTGTAAAAACTAATATAAATCTACGTACACATAACGTTAGCGAGTCACAAGTATTATTCAAGTAATAATTTAGGAAAATTTCTGAACAAGTATAGGTATACATATATTTATGTACACACAAATAAAGTGCTACACAACAATCCGAATAACATAAATAATGGCAGTTATTTTATCCAAATGAAAAAATCACAGTATCAGGATTTAATGTGTAACACCAAATACGATAAAAATATATTAATAGTTTGTGATGTAATTTGTAATAACACGAGTTTTATGTTTTCAGGTAATTTCAAGTCAGATTACTATAAAAGATACCGAGGAAAATACTCGTGCGATGCCTGTGGGAAACAATATACGTGGAAACCATCTTTGACTAGACACAAGCGTGAAGAATGTGGTAAATCCCCACAGTTCGCCTGCCCGGTTTGCCGAGTCAAAGTGAGACGCAGGGGTCAATTAAAACAACATTTAATGTATATACATAACTGGCTATGTTCGTAATATTAAGATCCTTAGTGTTATCGGTAATTTAATTTATTGGGTATTAGACGTCTGTATTATCATCGTTGATAATGTTTATTTCATTTATGACACAGCTAATTAAGTATTCTCCATGCAGACCGATCTCCTCAACGAGACGGCCAGCTAATTTTTAATGAAATTTAGCCATCAACGAGCTTTATTTCTTTTACTAATTTCTTTCACTTACAGTTGTACGTTGTAGCACGAAATAATAATTTTACTCACACATTTAATAATCACAACACTAATATAAATATTTATAAATCAAGATTCTCTGCATGAAATTCTTATAATGTGCTAATTGAGTTTCTTGATATTTAATTTCAAATATTTTACCCCGGTGAAAAGGAAATATCATTATCAATTATAGTGCAAGGCTCAGATCAATTATAGTTGATTATTTTAAAGACCATTTAATTTTAAAGATAATACTTGAATTCAGTATAATTATATTTAGAATTGTAGTATGTATAATAATATATAAACGAGAGAGATTATCGATAAATCTATATGGTTTTGAAATACAGTTATGTGTTATGATTCCTATCCCCCCTGAAGTTAAACTGGCTTAATTCCGTCGTACTCCGTATAATGTAATATTATCTTAACTCTTTGTCGTACGCATGAATTACCTGTAAATACCCTTTCTGATGTAAATGAACATGGTATTTTTGTTTTTTCTTTTTCAGATGTACCTTTTTCAATAACTCACCCGTGCAGAGTATGCGGCAAGCAGTACACGCATAAATCTTCAATGTACAATCACCTAAGATTATGTGGGAAAGAACCAAGATTTGCATGCCATCTATGTGGAAAGAAGTTTAAATATAAGCATCGACTGCAATCCCACTTGATATCTAACTTCCACGTCTTGCGACAATAGCAATGGGTATTAATCTGTATTTCAATTGTGAAAACTGAGGCGGTGGTGAGATTGTAGGAAAATTGATTTCGAATTTATTCCCATTACAAATGAAAAACTTTCCACTGAATAGAAACTGTAATTTTTCATTATCGAAGCGTGCAATTGATGAATAAAATAATATTTTACAGTCCCAGAGGATGCGCCGACTTATCCATGCCGTATTTGTCAAAGGATTTTTGTCAACAAGAAGACGATGTGGAATCATACTAGGCACTGTGGGAAGGAACCACAATTTGTATGCATTATCTGCGAGAAGAAGTTTAAACAGAAACATCATTTACAAAAACATTTGAAGACGGTCCACAGGCATATGATTATGACATATAATGATTACAAAAATAACATTTGGTATTGAGCGTAAGAGCTTGATGAGCTAGAAATGTTACTTTCATATCATAAGCTAGTTAATAAAGCCTCTGAAAAGTACTATAATGTATGTGGGTACAACACGTTTGTTTAATCTGTAAATAAAATTGATATTTTAAATTTAAGACTACATGTGAATCACGGATATATAAATAACTGTTGATAAATCACTGAAAATCCAGTAACTAATACAGTTTTTTTTCTTTATTTTTTCTTATAGGTTTCTATTCACCAAGTACAAGATTCGTGTGCAACAATTGTGGACGAAGTTACTTAAGACAGTATACATTGCGCAAACACCTTAAACTGGAGTGTGGAAAGGATCCACAATTTGTTTGCCCTTTATGCGGAAAGCAATTCAAACACAAACACAGGCTTAAATCCCATTTGATGTCGTACAAACATGTTTCTCGCCATTGAATAAATTTTGGAATTAATTAATGCGTGGAATTGTTTCTTTGAATAAATGCATATAATATAAAGTATAAATAATTATTGTATATCCTCCCATTACTACAAAAAAGGCAAGGCAATAAATGGCAACTGATGAAGTAGTCGACTTTTACTAAATTAAATACTTGATATCTCTTTTCTAGACCTTTTGGAAAAGAAGTGGGGGTGTGAACGATGTGGAAGACGATACATGTGGAAAGTTTCACGAGAGTATCATGTTCGAGTTGAATGTGGAAAGGACCCAGCGTTCACATGCCCGGTGTGTGGAAGAAAGTTTAAACACAAACATCGGTGGCAGTCGCACGCTAAAAACTTACACCACATAGATCTATGAAACCCAATTACGCTTAGAAAACTTCCTCTTTTCTGTTTTATATATCCTAGATTCTGCTGTAAGATATGAAACACATAATAAAACATTAATAATATCTTTTTAATTTCTATATCGTTAATTGTACTTGTTCTTACATAGAAATTGGAATGTATTATCAATCATTTACATTAAGAAATAAAGCTTTGAATTGTCTAGTGCACTTACTGAGCATTGTGAATCATACGAGATTTTATTTTTCAACAGAAATGTTCATGATAATCATTCTCCCCTCGCAATATATCTATTCATATAATGGGCGAGTTAACAGATCGACGTTCCTCGCAATTGTAATTTTTTTTTATATACTAATAAAACCTTATTTCCATACTGTGATATTTATACTGAAATTGTTTTTTCTTTTATTACAGAATTCCGCGATACCAAGTTGTTCCTAATAGATGGGGTCAACGGAGATGAAGAGGATGATTTTTACTCACCGAGAAATGCTTACAGCATATCTCACCACACGAAGAATCTCCAAACATCGAATCGTATAATCAAAAAATCTAATGGTAGATTTCCTTGCGATCGTTGCTGTAAAGTCTATAAAGCGAGAAGGTCTTTATCTCGGCATCAACGACTGGAATGTGGAGTTGTTCCTTCTGAAATTTGTCTAATTTGCGGGAGAGGATTCCACCACAAATTTACATTGAAAGCGCACGTAGCTAGATGTAGAAAGAAGTTTTCGAATAGGGCACGAAAATAAAAACTTTAATGATAGACAAATATTTTCATAACACAACGCAGAAGGTTTGTAATCGTGATTGTATTATTTCCTGTTTCTAGTAGCTCAATACTATCAAATTATTATAATATCAGTCGATCATATGTCTATGTATAAATAATAATAAATCAAGAACGTAAAACAGTGATATTAATTATTAATCTGTTGTATAATTGTACAGATACATTTTTTAATACTTTACCTTCAGTTTTAGCTTATATAATACAACAGTCGTCGCACATCTTTCTGAATGAACTCTATTAATATCAGTATACATAATTCTAACTAATTCTATTTAACTAATATAATTTCAGATCTACAAGCAGTACAACAGCGTGTCGGAAGTTACCTTCTCCCGCGATCTCGGCGATCTGCCAAACGCGTATTTCGACGGCGTGATTTATCAACTTACCAAAGCACTTTTCCTGCACCTGATTTTCTTTGCACGCAGTGCGGGAGATCATACAAAAGGTATGACAGTTTGAGGAGGCATCAACGTGTAGAATGTGGAAATAAAGAGAGGAAACATGTGTGTAAGCTCTGCAATAAAAAGTTTAATTACAAGTTCTTGTTGAGAAACCATCATCGCGCCTTGCATGCAAAATAAACCAGTTCCATTACTTGCTGTATTCAAATGTACATTGATATTTTAGTAGCTTTGAGCAAGGGACACTCAATGCCATTAGTGACTCAGCCATTATTGTTCCAATGATATATGATGAAATATATATGCCTAAGGAATAATAACGCACTGGTATATTATCTACAACGAATAATTTTTGTAAAAAGTACATATATATAAATAAATAAATATAGAAAACTCAAGTAGTAATGTGTGCCATCATAGACGATCCATTCTTGATCCCACCCAAATGATCTGTAATTAACAACAACAATATTGTACAGAAATTTTTGCATGTTCACCTGTAGTGTATAAAAATTAACTGAATTCTCACTTTCATAACTTACATGCATTCTTAGGTATAGTGAAAGGCTCGATATTGAAATACTTTAACTGTTTTTCTTTCAGATATTTTAATGCATCTCGATCCATCGGAAGACACCCATTGGTTGCCGGTCATATTGGATGCATCCGGCATTTCAGCTACTTCACCATGCGGTAGAACTAACAAGCCGCAATATATTTGTGGAGAATGTGGAAAATCTTACACATGGATGGACAGTCTAAGACGTCATCAAAAACTTGAGTGCGGAGAGAAAGAGGGGAGATACACGTGCAGTTTGTGTAACAGAAAGTTTTACCGGAGATACCGTCTGCGCAATCACATGCTATTGCAACACGAATGAATTAATTCTATATTGCGAATATGACAAGTAAATATTAACTTATACTTGGGCTAAGTGTCTGTTTCTTCATTAGAGATAATATTGTTATATTATACACTTTTGTCATTATGAAATAAAAACAGTCGTTAATTGTTTACAATTTATTCAAGCAATGCTGTGCGTAATATACATACAGCCTCTCTGATGGGAATTCTCTGACCAAAACTGCTTGTTAAAACCAACTGCTTTTTCTCTAGTTAGAAAATTCAATTTAATTACTGGACGGAGTTCATAAGTGCATAACACAATCAATCCATTCAATGTAAAAAGTAGCGTGTGTGATTATCTAAAAGATTTTCGTTTCTTTCCAGGTACTATGTCTCAGGAGGTCTCAGACTACGATCCTGCTTGGACACTGGACCCTAAGTTGCAATCGCAGACTTCACTATCAAATAACATGCAAGTTATGTCAACGGAGAAAAAGACCAAACAAAAATCGCCCCTCAAGTCGTGTCCTACTTTTTCTGTCTCAGGATTATTTGATCAAATTCGGTGCCGCTCTACTATCCAACAGCCATTTGTCTGTACTAATTGCGGAAAGAAATACAAGTGGTACGACAGTCTAAAGAGGCATCAAAGAGTAGACTGTGGAAATAAAGAGAAACAATTTTCATGCAGTGTGTGCGACAAGAAATTTAAATACCGTTACGAGCTACGTAATCATATCGTCATGTACCATGGACCTTGACTAAATCATATTTCCGTATTTTTCACAAAATACTTATGAATACACTAGTTCTATACTGTATTATAGTTCGTTTACTATTATTCAAATAACACGTTGTACTGATATCATACTAATAAACTATGAGTATTATTATACTTGTAAATAGAGCAGAAAGACTATTGAAGCAGATGAACAATGTGAAAGAAGAATTAAAATTATTATTCATTTAATTTCATTGGAGTTTACAGGTCTTCAATCAAAAAACTGGCGGTACTTTCTATACTTAAACTGCACAAAACATGTTTCTTCCACGATATTCGTATAATAAATGTAATATAAAATTATGTCCAAAGTATGTTGGTGTTCTTAGTTGAATAGCAATATTATAGATACATTTTCTAAGCTCCATATTTCACAATCATAAATCTTTGCAGAGAATATTTTAAAAAATTCAGCGCTTTTGGTGAATGGTATGTGTTGATCTCCTGTTTGTGTTCGTCCTATACGTTAGGTAACAGTTGTGCTTCGAGCAAAGAATATGGTGAACAACTAATAACGTATACAACTTGTGGACAATGTTGAAGAAATCTATTTGTCTCTTTTTAGACGAAAAATATGCACCAGGGACAGCTGTTGAATGGTATTACCAATATCGGAGTCTGTACTTCCAATTACTTGCTGAAAAAAAATTGGCAGCTTCATCGAAGACTTCAGCCAGTGATGAAAATCCATCGATATCATGTGGGGTTCAACAAAGAAGATCACAACGATCCAACGCAGCTTGTTTATTTTTAACAGATAAAGAAATAGCAGATATGTCCCAATCAGTTGAACCGAGTCCACTGTCTTGTCAAAATGATCAATTGAAAAGTTCTGAGATTAATTGTCCCACAGAGACTTTGAGCTTTGTCACAAATAATATTCAAACTACTGGGTACTCTTGCCCAAGATGTGGGAATGCTTACGCTAGGCCCCATTCATTGAACAGGCATATAAGATTTGAATGCGGAGTAGAGCCTCAATTCGAGTGCCCAATTTGCCATAAGAAGTCTAAACACAAACATAACTTAGTTCTGCATATGAGAACTCATCAAAAGTCTTAGATATTTTCATTAAAGTTGTTTTTCTGATTTATAATCCATTTATTATTATTATTATTTCGTTGATATTGGATCATTGAACCCGTCGAACAAAATATTATTCCATTGTAATTTTCAATCACGATACATGCACTCCTCGTATCTTGATGGTTTTTTATTTTATCATTAATTTTATAAATCTTTCAAAACGATCTCTGAATAGATATTTGAAAAATTGAAAACGTCTCCCGCAAAGACTGAGATACTGCCATATTAATTTAGTTCAGTTGAAAAAGAATTATCCCGATAATTTTTTTTTTTTTTGCTATAGATTTCAAATATTTAAGAAAGAAATCTTTTGGTATAGTAAAGGAAATGATTGTCACTGTAAATTATATATTGTATAGAATTATATTATGGGTGATAGCAATTAATTTATAGTTTATGTCAAATATAATATAATATAGCTATTATAGTCGATTAATAATAATCAAAGAAAAGTTGTTAGTGAACATAGTGTCTTATGTGTATTGAATAGAACACATTCGCTTTATAATATGTGTATAGTTGAGTCCAAATTTCAACTTTTACTTATATTTTTGTCTAAATAGTTGTAAAGAAAATCACCTCTACAACTGAGTTATGTTATGTTGTATAAACCAGAGTAATTATTAGGATTTAGTCTGCCCATAGTGCAAGCTGTGATTTAAGAAAAAAAGGTATCTATTGAAAAAAATTACAGTATTTTATTTGAAATGATTAGACTTTATTGTTTCACAAAGAAATATGAAATCCGATAATAATTTGTATTGAAAAAAATATATATATCTTGCGTAATCTACTACAGTTGAATAAACATATTATATTTCATAAATTTATAATTTTAAGTAATTTTTAATACATTAATAAAATATTATGATCGATGATTGAACAGCGTGGTATAATATCAAAAATCTTAGGTATATATTATCTCTATGTATATTTGGGACTTTCATTGCAGCATGATTGGTGTTTTTATATTATTTAATTCAGCTATATTTTTATAATACATTAAATGTTTCAGTTTGGAAACGACCTAAAGAAGGGGAGGATGGCCCACCATTTTTATGCTCGCGATGTGGACGTAGCTACTCTCATAAATGCAACCTGACTCGACACTTGAGATTAGAATGTGGCGTTGGTCCCAGATTTCAATGTAATAATTGTAAAAAAAAATTCAAACATCGACATCATCTACAAGACCATCAGCGTACTCATTTATATGCAAATTTATTATGCAATTATCAAGCTCAAAATTTCACGTAATTATAATATAATGCTCAAATACTACAATGATTATGAATCACCAGGATCTAGGAGCAAGCATGACATTTTGAAATAAGTATATTATAGTCTGATTCTTGTATAGTATTATTGATTTATTTTAGTATTATTATTCTCGGCATTGTTATACATGGTATAATTTATAATTGTTTATTGTGCATATCCCCTAGCTTATTATAAATTTAACAATTATCAGGAGTGTAGAGACTAAATTTGATTATCAAATTAATAGATTCCCGGGATCAAAGTACTGAGATATATTAAATATACCTCTTCAATTGTGCCAAAGCTATTATATTATTGTTTCGAATAATAAAGTAGAGTGATTTACGTACAAAACTAAATTCGAATACACAATATATAGAAGGTAAAATTTATCAATGCAGGTGATAATAAATAAAACGCTTCGTTTCTTGGCCAAAAATACTGATACGATAGAAAAAATATTATTCTGTTTATTTATTGTACATATTACATACTCATATCTGTGATACATAAATAATATCTCGGTAAAGCTAGCTAGAAATTTTAATTAATCGTAATATTTTCGTGTCGGTCAAATTTCAAATTCAAATTTGATAATCAACATCAAGCGCCGTGGATAACTCGAGCTGTGCGATTCGGGTTCTACTATACCGACAGTCGACAAGAAGCAGACCAGCCAGACAAGATGGCGCCTCGACAAGTTTCGACCAGTTTCGACCGTTGGTTTCGACTTTCGACCCACACCACAGTCGCCAGTTGGTGCAAGTTGGTGGCAGTTGGTGGTAAGTCTTCGAATGGTTTGTATCGTGTGCAATTTTATTCGGCGTGAAATAAAAATAGCCTTCTTTCTCTAAAAATCAGAGAATAAATGAAAAAAAACAATGCTGAACACTTCCAGTTACAGATAAACAAGTCTTCGACAAATATTTATCTATTCGGTATCGAAAATTCGTTAGATTATAATGCAAAAACTTTTTGTTAGTCAGGTGTTGTTGAGTTAAGTGAGGTTAGGTTAGTTCATCCGCCCCGTAAAAAAGAAAATGTATTTCCAACCGTATCGTAACGCGACATTAATCCTAAACCGAAACATAAGTACAAACGTTTTTAAAAATTTATTCAAAGAACAAAATAATAGTTCAAACAATTTTACCGGTAAAGATAGACAAAACAAAAGGATATGGGCTACTCTCCACTACGTTACAGCCGCCGGTGTTCTCGCGGCTGGATTAAGCTACGCCGCTGTACCTTTGTACAGAATGTTTTGTCAGGTCTTTATCATAATGTATATTACATCATAATTATTACGTATAATTAACAAAATTTTAATTCATTACTATAGTTATTCGATCAGTCATTTTCTATGTCAATTTCCAACTTCGTAATTGCCGATTCTTAATTTTCTTTATCATTATTTTTATTGTTACATTCTAAGATTTTGACATTCTTCGACAGGCTTACAGTTACGGCGGCACAACTGCCGTCGGACACGACGGGTCTAAAATAGAGTCAATGAACCCGGTTAAGACCCGATTATTTAAAGTGAAATTCAACGCTGATATCGGCGCTAGTATGAGGTGGAATTTCAAACCCCAACAAAGCGAGATCGATGTTTTGCCTGGTGAAACTGCCCTCGCTTTTTACACCGCTAAAAATCCATCCGATAAAGCTGTTATCGGAATTTCTACCTACAACGTTATACCCTTTGAAGCTGGACAATATTTTAATAAAATTCAATGCTTTTGCTTCGAGGAACAACAGCTAAACCCGCATGAACAGGTAAACTTATACATTTCTTAATTAAATTTAGAATAGAATTAAGGAGAGAAGAAATGCGGTTTAAATAATTATAACTAGCCTCCCAGTCGTTACCCTAAATTTATACTAAAGTATAATCATTTTCACAGCAGCTTGTTGATTGGAACAGAAATTTCTTTTTTTTTTTTTTTTACAGAAGCAGATTTTCTTGTGCTACAATATTATCTCAAACTTATTTTATTTCACTCTTGCACGTAATTCGTCTTGTAATTTCTTTAATAACACAAAACAATTGTTTGCCATGTTTAGAGTTAAAGATTTCTTTCCAATATCATAGAATTGAACAGGCTGATTTTTCATTTAAGAAACAATTAGCAATATTTTTTGCCCTTCTCTAACTTTCGGGAAATCAAATTTGAGGTAAAGAGGAACAAAATTTATATACACATGGTATAAATAAGCCTCGTAATGGTGCCATTCTACTATGCAATACCTCTTCTGATCTCATAAAAATCCCCTATATAATTATGTAATTTGCGATTCTAATAATCTTGTGGTATTTCAAATGCGGCAGTAGGAATTCAAGAATTTTGTACTTTATTTTGGCTTCCATTTGATTTGTTTGTGCCTTTGGAATAGAATTGTTAATAATTTATGAGATCTTTCTTTGATTATCTTCCAGGTAGACATGCCTGTCTTCTTTTATCTTGATCCGGAGATCGCGGAGGATCCTAAGCTGGAATATATTGATGAGATAACGTTGTCATATACATTTTTTGAGGCCAAAGAAGGTCTACAACTGCCTCTACCCGGATACGCTAGGAGACATTCGTAGTACAGTTTGACTGAGAATCGATAATTAATCGAATAGGTAAATATGGGTAATGTTTCAACATGATATAATATTATCGCAAAGTATTGTACAGACAATATATATATATATATATATATGTGTGTGTTCGAAGATTTATTAATATAATGTTTTCTCATTCCCTTACTTGCCTGTACATACAACAGCGAAATATCACTTACCCTAAATATCCTTTAGGAGTGTATTTTTTTTTCATTATCTTTGAATATTTCAGTATGCATATATATTTTTTTCAATCATTTTCTCATGATTAGACAACATTTGTGGTATCTTTTAATTCCATTCTTTTATCTCTCGAAAGGTTTTTGCGTCTTTCTATGTTATCTAAAAAGTGAGATCTCACTATTTTGCATTCTTTCCAAGCATCTTTCAATTAAGCTCTCTCAAATCTCTTCTAAATTGCATTTGACGTTGAACTATAAAGAGGTTTTCATTGTCTCTTCTAATTGCAAAATCTAAAATCTAAAATCTAAACAGTGCATTGACCGGATAAGCACGTCTAAGTCCAGCAACTTTTTCTTTATCGATGTACATAGCGTCAATTTTTATTGCCAAGTCATGTTCCATTGAATTTCGAGTCCTTAGTAATCGTTGATGTTGATTTTCCAACTCTTTAAGCATTTTGTACATCCGTTCAACCTGGCGATTTATCTCGTCTATTTCTTTCTGCAAGCTGAAGAAATAAATTTATTGCATTAATAATATCTCAAATTACTTCACCAAATCATCGTCTTCCAAATTTTATGTAGTTTAGTTTTGAAAACAGAATGGAGTTTAAACCAAGTTTAAGAAACAAATTGTTCTCTACGAACCTCAAGTGAGCGAAATCTCTACATAATTCAAGTTCTGGTCTATGAAGTCTAGCCTCGAGTCTAGTGTGAGCAACCTTGAGGGCATAACTTTTATCAGCGATTGCTTTCCGCGTTATTTCCAGATTCTTTTCAACGTCAAATATCTCCTGCTGTACCTGTAAAAGCAGAGAAGAAAGGTAAATACCTTAAAAAATGGGATAAAACTGCACTAAACTAGCTATTCAAACAATGGGAACTCAGTCACCTTGTGAAGATGCTGTTTCAACATGCTTTTGGCTTCTAGCATCTCTGAAGATCTACGAGACAAAGCATTATTTGTGCTGCTCCATGAATCCCACATTTCCTGAGCCACGTGGTTTATCAAAGCCTCAGAGTCACTGCGTAGTTGACATGATTTTGTTCTTTCGGTCTGCGATTTTTGCACTATTCTATTTGCTGATTCTGCCCATGTCTCAGGCTCAACTACGCTGTAAGGTATATGGCGTTCATTTTTTGTTGAGCAGAAAAATAATTAGGTCTTATTTTATTCTGTGTTAAGTAAAGAAGAGGTTTTAATTCATTGCTTTTTTCATAATTAGAGATTGGCTGTTTATTTAATCGATCTTTATCATATCTGATTTCAAGTTCTGAAACATAGTGGGAAGGATTTATAGGCTGTTTTCATACCATCCATCAAACTTTTCAATTCCTCCACAATATTGCAGACCTCTACTGTAATTATTAAGCTGATGGCAGACTGTATCTATGCCGAGAGCACCCTCTTTATTTTTCAAATCTAGTTCGAGCTGATTTTGCGAAGCTCTGCCATTTCGCAACTGGAAGTAATGCAAGTGTTACAGTTTTTATAAACATAGCTTTTACGAAATGAAATCATTGCATGATATAACTGATATCGGAAAGCTTTATACCTGGTCTTTGCATTTATCCAGGCAAATCTCTAGCTTCCTTTGGCTATTTCGTAAATTTTCTATCTCTCTTAATAACGATTGTTCACTTTCGTCGTGAACAAGTTCCGTGCCTGTAATATAATCATATTTTTTGTTAGTAAATTATCATTGATCATGATCAATGTGTATTTATTCACAGAAAACAACCTTTTCTAGATTCTCGGTGGTACAGACATTCTTCCGCGATATGTAAAGGTCCCTCGATATCGTGTACTGCTTTTTCCAACAGTTTTTTGCAATCATACAATCTTTCGTTTTCCATAATGAGTCTTTCGAGCTCTGAAGAAACTTCATTACGCCAAAACATTACGTCTGTTATTCTCTCCCCAATTTTTTTACCCGTTTCTCTTTGGCCCTGATGTATCTTGTCCTCTGCTTCCCTAATGTGAAATATTTAAAAATATCAAATGAATTGGCTTATTTACGATTTTATTCAACTCACGGTGTATTAAATTATTCCTAAATTCTACCCACTTACCGAATAACTCTGACAGTATCATTTCTTAAACGTTCAGAGTAGTGCCTATTCAAGTCTGCTTCGTTATAGAATTTTACTTGTTTTTGAAACCATTCATTAGGCGTGTATTTCGTGTATAAAGACGACTGTAAAGCGTGAGCAGGATTCCGTTGATATCCTGCTACCAAGTTAGGGAATCTTAAAGGTTGAGTAGCCATATTATCCGTTATGTAGTAAGCCTCCGCCGGTCGTTTCATCGAGCACTGCATTGATCTATGCGTTAAATAATTTATTATACTCCACCATATTCTTTATTTTTCATTCGAATCTTATATTCAAAAAAAGTCTTTAATTTTAATTAAAATTCTATTAATACCTGTTCAAATACCCAACTGTATTCCTTCGCTTGATTTTCACAGATCGTTTAATTCGTTTACCAAAATTCAGTTCAATATTATAAGATTGCAATGTATTTCTATTAAATATAATGCAAGTTGTAATATTTACAATATAAATACGAAGAAGAAGGTTTAACGGAACTGTGTACCAGTTATGTGTAGCAATTTAGTTTGTTAGATCAATATTATATAGCTACCTGTGCAGGTATTCAAGTAACGCTGAGAAAATCAATTAAGTTTTACTCAAAGGCATTCAATCTAGTGTTTTAATTAATTACTACTAAACTCTATTCAGTTCATTCAATTTATTCAGCAGTTTAGGATAAATACTACAGACAAAAATTGATAGAAAGCTATGCTATCGCTACCTGATAATTTATTATCTAAATACGAATCTGACCAGAATAGTGATCGTTGATTAGAATCTGTTGCTAATAAAGAAAAGTGACAGAAAATTAAACAAAATATTAACAATTATTATTAAATAACAAATAAAATGTTTATTCATTACAAGCCAAAGGTTTCGGGTACTATAATTAAGTACCCAAAGGTATAACTACAGTTTATTCATGCTTAGGATCTACGGGTGTTATTTTATTAACTTCTTGGAAGTAATCTGATGAGCTAATTTCTTACAACGGAACAACTTCCACGTTTTCATATCCAGGATTCGTGTGTCAGGGACGAGTTCTAGTTACTTGATGATATTGGCTGTATTGAATTGGAACGGGAGGTACGATGCGAGGCATTGCTCCACCGATAGCAGTCCACGGTTGAATTTGCTGTAAAATTAATAAAATAAAAATAATAGTATCAATATTTGAATGAAAGCAATATCTATCTTATAAAATATTTAAAATATTTGAAATCAAGTATTAGCATGAAATTATCATTCCAAAATTTTCCCGCGTATGATAGCGCCAAGCGACTATTCGAATTTCGCCGCGATTTGAGTCGCCATCTTGTTTTTCATAATCCAAGATGGCCGACGTTGGGACTGAGGTGCCCGAGCGTAAATATATATTTTTATTCATTTCTACTAAATTTGATTCACATACAAGCTGAAATGCAGTAAATATATCAATATTTAGTCGCTCTTTATAATCTGAAATGTTCAAATCCAATCAACACATCCGGGATTTAGCGATTATACAAAACCCGGAATGACATGAAACTTTTTGGTTAGGATTTTCACCTAGCGTTACGTATCAATTTTCAAAATACACAAGACTTCACAATATCCGTATAAAAATATCGGATTTTCTCCTTCAAGTGACGGAATATGCGTCCCGACAAAAAAAAAGTATTACTTTTGCACACGCGTCTATTTAGTTGTTTTTTTTCCGTTTCTTTACAGATTGCCCAGGAACGGAAAGCGAAAATGCAGGAAAAGCATCAGCCTGTGCGGGCTGTCCCAATCAGACAATATGCTCGTCTGGTGAGGCGAGTAAAATAGACCCGGGAATAGATCTTGTGAGGGAACGTTTGTCGTCAGTTAAAAATAAGATTCTGATTTTATCTGGCAAAGGAGGCGTCGGAAAAAGCACAATAACTTCACTCGTTTCAAGGGCTTTGGCTGCCGACGATTCGGAGCGAAATGTGAGTGTGAGAGTCATTTTATTAACTTTATATTCTATATATGTTAGCTTAAATATCACGGATAATTGTTGATTGAAATTTTAGGAGTTGGTATACTCTGTAAGCTCATAACTAATAAAACGTAGCGATACTTCCAGAATTTATAAAAAATTATTCAGCTGTAAATTAGTTTAGCTATTTAATCAGATATCAGGCCTCACAGTTGTTACCCTGAATTTACACCGAAGCATAATTATCCTTAGTGAAAAGTTACTATTTTCAGCTGTTTGTTGATTGAAAATATCAAAACTTTCACAAAACTACTTGTAAAATTGGAAAGACGCATTTTTCATTTAAGAAACAAGCGACAATATTTTTTGTCTCGTCTCAGTTTCTGGAAAATCAAGTTTTGGGTAAAGAGGAACTAAACTTAATGCCGATAGTTATAATTTATAAATAAACCTGGGGATAATGCCACTTTGCAGTGCTTAGAATTTGTTGTTTTTCAATAGGCAGCCAGATTTATCGGTCGCATTAAAATCCCATTTTTTTGATAGATTCCCCCACATTTACACTTAGTTTTTTCCTTTAATGATGCAATTCCTGATATATTAAACTGTGAACTACTCACCCTCTTTCCTAATCCGAGAATATCTAAGTGATTCTCAATGTACATGTCAGGATACCACAGTAAATTGTGAACTAGAGTTCAGAGAATGACCTGGATCAGGAAATACTGGAAAGCCTATATAGTATATGAGTTGTGTCAGGTTGTGTCAGGGTCTTATTGATTCCTCTAGCTACAACCCATTTTCCTACTTATAATATCGCCATTGCAATTCACTCTGATGATTCAAACGTGTGGATATTTATTCAACAATCTATTATAGATCTAATAATGTTTCAGAAACGTTTTAGACATAGTTTTTTCTTTACAATTATCTAAATTCATCAACTGTATATCCTTTCTTATTGACTTTATTAATCATTATTCATTTTTAATCACTCTTCAGGTCGCTGTTCTTGATATAGACATTTGTGGCCCTTCTCAGCCAAGGGTACTCGGAGTTCTCGGAGAACAAGTTCATCAAAGTGCTTCCGGATGGTCTCCAGTTGTAAGACAATCTTATTTTTCATTTTACTGCTAAAACCTGTAGAGTTTTAGGTATAAAGATTGAAACCAATGCTCTACTCAGACCAGAAAGCTGAATCTTTTTATATAAATAATAGATCCCAAGTAGATAATTGAACGAGTGTTTGTTTTCATTGTTTTTACAGTACGTCGAGGACAACTTATCTCTTATGTCAATTGGTTTTCTATTAGGCAGTCCAAGCGACGCTGTGATATGGAGAGGCCCAAAGAAAAATGGTACTTTTATTTATTATTTTCTAAAAATGTGCTCAGTAACTTTCCTAGGATACTAGATGACGCCTTGAGTGCTACGAATTTTACTAGATCGATGTTTCTTTTTTTATTATCAAGCTCTTTTAATCTCTAATCTAGACTTTTTTTCATTGAAAAATACACAAATTGATAGTGAATTATTATTCATAGGTATGATAAGGCAGTTTTTATCAGACGTTGATTGGGGAGTCTTAGACTACTTGATATTAGACACACCGCCTGGTACTTCCGACGAACACCTTTCAGCCACATCTTATTTAAAAGCTGCTGGAATAACTGGAGCATTGGTAGTAACAACTCCGCAGGAGGTTGCTTTGCTAGATGTAAGGAAAGAAATTGATTTTTGCAACAAAGTGAAGATACCGATTATTGGGATAATAGAAAATATGAGCTCGTTTATCTGCCCAAAGTGCAAAGTGAGTTGAAAAAACAATTTATTCAAATTTTTGTCCGGAGCTATAGAGAAATTTTATCATTTATTTTCTGTTTATTTGTTTATAATCATTTCTTGTTTAATTAGATATTAAATTTGATAAAATAATCGATTTTATTTTATCAATCGTTTAGAATTCGGCTGAAATATTCCCTGCTTCTACTGGAGGAGGACGACAATTAGCTACGGATTTAAACATAGAATTTTTGGGATCAATTCCACTGGATCCACTTTTGGCCAGATCTTGTGATGAAGGAAAAAATTTTATAACTGAAATGCCGGACTCTCCAGTTGTCGCTGCATTGTTACCTATCATTCAGAGTAGGTTTTATAGTTCAGTACATTTTTTAATTTATAATCTAAATATAAAAAATGGAAAAAATCGAGATCCATTCTTCAAATCTGGATTTTATTATCGAACATTTTCGATATGGAACAACGGATTTTAGATAAATTTTAAACCAAAATCTTGAAGAAGAAAAGAAAAAGGAGAAGATTGAGTAATCTGTTTTAATTCAATAAACTGAAATGCATATTTTTTTATTTCTGTTTATAGGAATCATACAAAAGTGCGAAAAAATGGAAATTAAGCCAGCGGTGGATGATTAGGCGTACGTTTCTTATTTAAATCGTAAGTTATATCCAAAAAATTCGTTGCAATTTCTATTAATGTCCTTTCGTTTGTTATATTGCGCAAATTTTTATGTAAGAAAGTATTTTTATAAGGCTGATTTATGAGTCGTGAGAAATTAGAAAAGAGAAGATGAAAATAAAAAGAGTATATACGGCAACGGATAAATAAGAGAAATGCTTATTTATTAATTGCATTTTTCTACGGAGCAGGTAATAAAAAAATTATTAATCTCGTACAAAAATATTATTTTTTTATTGCATTAAATTATAATACAATAATAATGTTTAAATGATGTAAATGAAAGTCCCGATGATAACCTTGAATAATTCTGATCCGTTGGTAATATTTCGGTTACCATCTGGAGATAATAAACAATTTATAATAATAAAAAAAATAATATATCAATCGATAATAAATAAAACTGTAATACCGACGTGGTTCATGATTTAGGACTCCCTGCCATACCGATATATCACCGGGATTCTCGAATTTAGTTTTCAGTAGGTGGCAGCAATGTCGTACCGTTAGAAAATCAAAATGGCGGTGACGCCGCGTCAGCATCGCAATATTTCTCGTGTCTAAAATGTCCAACACGCATTTATTACTTACTTAAAGAAGCTTATTATTAGTGCTTATTCATTGATAGAAATGTCAACATCCCTTGTGCGTAAAAGTCTTGACATTATCGGTTGCGAGGACGATGTAAAACGAGGTAAATTAACATTAGGACAACTGCACTCGCCTCATTTTACTATAACTGGTTTAATCTTAACCTAATCTCATCTCACTTACGTAGATGTTGATTTATCTATCGTTAATCCAATTTGAAAAAATCAAATGTTACAATTTGTTGAATTTCACGTTATTAACTTAAACTATCCTAGCTTAATAGTCTCCATCGTTATCATGAACCAAACTTTGACCTCACTAGTTGCCCTGTATATTATTAAGCTTACTTTCAAGATATCGCGAACTGTTATAAACGAAATTATTATAATTTCAGGCAAAAAGAAGAAGGATAGTAAATCCAAGGGTATTTTACATCTAATTCCATCAAACCACAGACTCACCACTAAACAGAGTAAAAAAGGTGAGATAAATTTTCGAAACAATTATAAAAATGTGTGAATTTTATTATTATTTCATAACATATGCAATTACAGTATGTTAACACATGTAAATTTTTACAATTTAAATAAAGAATTTAATTTCCTCTTTGAGAAATAAAACTTCAGCAACAATTCAATACAGATAATAATATTCTTAATTCTTTTCTATATTATTTACGTTACAGAAACTAAGACTGTTATCAGTAGATCTAAAAAAACAACGATCCAGGAAGCTAAGCTTCATTTGAAAGCGAAGACCGATCAAACAGAGAAAAACATAGAGAGGCTGCTTCTGCTTAGCGGAAATCGAATAGATCCTGAAACTTCAGATAAGGTATGAAATATTCCCCGTCTTTAATCTTGTCTAATATCGAACTGAATCTCTGCATCTTTTGGTACAAATGATTTTTGAGCTATAGAATTATCTTTATGAAGATATTTCACTCCATCTATCAACTAATCAATTAATCTAATGTCTTTGAACTTGTAATTATTAGGTTATATATTTGTTTAAGAGATTTAAACTGTGATATAATGTTTTTAAAACCTAATTAATTTAATAGAACGAGTATATATCTACTTAATATTTTAAGACTGAGTTTTTCCCATTTAAATTATATTACAGCTTCTTAATCGTGCGTTGAGAAAACGTTACGTACCTAAAGAAACAAAGCCGGTTGAACAGGAAGCAACAGCGTTCACGGAAGCAGACTTCAAGCAGTTTGAAAAAGATTATTATGTAGAATAAGTTTTTCATTTTAGATTTCATACCGTTCAATTCTCAACTATTTCTACGAGTGGAGATTGCAGAAAGATGTTAAATAGTGATCAAGCTAATGGAAAAATCATCCTTATACTAGCCTCTGCTTTCTTTATTTATTACACTCTATGGGTAATCGGGTTGCCTTTTATCGACGACAGCTGGCTTAGATCTCTGTTTTATTCTCCAAATATGGCATTAATTATTCCCGCTGTTTCAGGCCTTTGTTTTATCGGGGGTTTAGTTTTGTTCACACTCTATCACGTCAGGCCTTACGTAATGATTCATAGTCGAGAATAGTGATTCATAATTTCCGGTTATAAATGTTAATTGATCAAGAGTATTCATTACAGTTATTTTTTTTACACACTTAGATGTATGTTTCAAATAATTGGGCAGATATTTTCAAACTGTACGTTACTATTATTCAAGGAAAAAAAACGAAAAAAAAATATATGAAGTTACGTAATTAGGTCAGATAAAGTGTGTTCTGTGTAATAAATCGCCTTGAACTGGATTGCCCAAGAGATATAAACATTACTATCAAAGTCTTGGGATCAGTCAGCTATAACTGTTTCTATAATAAGCAAACTTTTAGAATTAGATTAGTATTTTACATTTATTCGTATATTTTGTTATTCAATTCAGGGTGGTGAAGTAATTAGTAATTAGCCGATAATTTTAACTATTGTGTAAAACGAACGCAAGACTTTTATAATAAGAAAAACCTTCAAATGGAAGAGAGGAACAGCAAAATGAACGACTGGCTAATTATTGGAATATCTGGAGTAACTTGTAGCGGAAAAACGTCACTCTCAAATGAAATACACGTCAAGTTACCTAACTCTGTAATCGTGAGTCAAGATGATTATTTTCTTCCGATAGACAGTCCGCAGCATACGTTTATACCTGAACTAGATTGTATTAATCTTGAGATAATAAGCTGCTTAGATATGAAGAAAATGTACGACCATGTGTTGAAAGTGATTAATGGATCTAATCAGAAGTCTGAGAATGGTATAGCCTCCAAAGAGAAATCTTCTACCAAGAAAATATTGATTGTGGAAGGATTTATCATTTTCAGTTACAAACCAATATCAGATTTATGCAATTTAAGATACTTTCTTACAATTGATAAAGAAGTTTGCTGGGAAAGAAGACAGCTTCGTAATTATGAGCCACCGGATGTTCCTGGATATTTTGAACAAATAGTATGGCCAGAATACGTGAAATATAAATCGGAAATAATTAATGATAAAAGTTTAAGTGAAGGGCTTATATTCATCGATGGATCAAGGTCAAAAAATTGTATTTTGGATCAGGTTTATGGAGAAATTCAAAGCCTTATGTTTCAATAAGTCTTGCGGGTGTCGTATAGATTTGTAGAATTTATTATCTATATTGATAAAATGTAAGTGGCGAGGATGTTATCTTTCATTTTTTGAAATTTACATCTCTGACTCATTAGATTAATGCTATAACGTTATGAAATGTAAATTAGATAAGTTTGAAAAGACGTATTTGACAATCTAAATTATTTTACAGATTTCCTCAAAAGATTATTCCTTATCACTCTCTCTCTCTCTCTCTGTATAATCCTTGCCAGTTAACAGTCCTGATATTCTTTCGCCAGCATAGACCTATGAGAAAATCCTTATAAGCCTAAGCGGAATAGAAAGAGCAATAGATAAAGGTTTTTATTTCGTTTATTTATATTCTGTTAAGTATTTCGGTTCGTTATTCTCAAATTATCAATTAATTGTCATTCTATAATTTATGATTCTTCTTTCTCTGTTTCCGTCCTTCAATGACTCGGTGAGGAATAGTGCTCCTTAATTCTACCTTTTTCTTTATTTTTCAACTATTCATCTTGTTATTTACTTTTAAAGGAATTAAATTTTGCTGAATCTCAGTCTTTTGAAACTTAATTATTTCTTTATACGTGATAAAAACTTTATAGGAAAATTACAAAATTCTAACTCCATGGTATTACACAAATTTTTTATTTAGTCGCAAAAATTTGAAAATGCAAAATACTTTATTCAATCTTTATTCGATCTTTGCTTTCATAAAAATCTATACACCGGTTTGTGCCATTTTTTTCATTCAATTATTCATTGATGAGAAACTCAATTTATGAATAAAATCCAGTTTTCAAAAAAAAAAAAAAAACAATCTTATCAAGCCTTGACTATCATTTATAATTCGTTAGGAATTTGAAATAAAGCCTAATGTTTCATCAAAAAAGGAGAGAGAAAAGAAAAAAAAAAAACTAAAGGCTTTCGTAAAATCTGTTGAGATAAAGCTGTGATAAACTTTGTTATAGAGAACTTTGCACACATAGTAAATTTATTCGGCTATTATAAATAGATAGCTTATTGTATGAAGGTATGAAAAATGAATCAGTGATAAACAGAAAAGATTGACTCAAGTATGTTTAATATAATATTAATTAGTTATTTGAAATGAGCTTTTAAAATTAGTTTTCTTCCTCGACGACGTTATTACTGCTTGTGTAAATTTCTTTTCTCTTTTTTTAGTTTTTTTTTTTCTTATTTTTTTTTTTTAATAAAGATAACGCACAATAATGGTATGTTACATAGAGTAAGTATTATGTTTAGGCTGTCCTTGGGTATTGGTGATGTTGCTAGGCGCAGGACCTGCCGTTTGATCATCCTGGTCATTCTGGCCACAAGCTTTTCTCACATACTGTGGGGTGACGATAACTTCTTCTTCCATTTCTAAAACGCGTTTATCAAGCTCCGCGCAAGCGGCCATCTCCTTCTCAAGCCTGGCAAGCATTCTAGGTGAATTATACTTTTCCGGGTCGTCGTGAAACACGACCATACCGTCCTTCTGATTAATTGTTGCAAATATCTCACCGTCTTCAATCTGAAAATTTATTTCCAAATTTATTAGATCGATTGATTAATCAGGAGGAATAATTATAATTTAATCTATACCTAAGAGAATTACTATAAAATGTTTACAAACAATATTATTCACCATGTTTAGAATATGTTGTTCTGCTTCTGCTGGACCAGGAAGTTGCGCTCTGCTAGCTACGTCGGTCAGGCTCAATGTGAGAAAGGTTTTTGTGAGCCTTTGTATATTCTTTTTGTACAAGTATCTTAGTACTTGTTTAACTAATCCCCAATTATGATCTCTAATATACAATTCTTGGTACTTGCTCATCACTGTGCTAACTTCGTCGCAGCTATTAGTCAAGTATGCTGTAGCTACTTCGTGGTAACCCTGACTCAGAGGTTTTATGAATCTGTTTACAACCTGACTCGCGTATTTGGGTATGTTTAAAATTTTACCATGAAGAATAAGCGATACCAATATGTACTTTTTGTAAGCCTCTAGCATTATGTGACTAACGGCTAATGCCGGCGTCGTTATGCATACCTCAAAGAAGTAAAGAGCCCTATCGTAATTTTTAAGCGCTGTGTATATCATACCCCCGTAATAATAATACAGTAGAAAGTATTTAGAATCAAACTGACCACCCTCTTGACTTATACCAGTCATATCAGTGTCCAAAAATTCTAATGCCGGCTTGAAACATTTTGACAATAAACACAGCTGACATAAATCAGCGTGTATTGATGTTAACTGACTATCGAATAACTGGATCTTTCTTATCGCTCTTCGGAGTAACTCGATTCCTCTTAACGGTATTTGGAGATCTACCAATAGCTGAGTTAACAGATGACACAGTTCCGCGTCTGAAATCATTGATAATGTTAATTTTGTTTGTTACGTTTTTCTTTTCTTTCTTTTTTTCCATTTCATTTTACATTCGTTTAGTATTATTATTAATATTTACATGTGTCTGGGGCGAATCTAACTTGTTCACCGTTACATCCTATGATGAATTCTTGGACCTGATTAAACAACGGCTTATAAGCGTCCGGGTTATTCACTCCGTTTGAATTAGGCAATGAAAATTTAACGCATAGTACGGCCAGTATACCCAACGAATGTTGTTGGAGATCCAATGTTTCTAATACATTATCTAAATGCTGTCCATTTCTCATGAGAACAGTTGTAGATTTGCTTATAACTTCGCAGAGCTCTCTAAAGTGACCTGAAAATTTTTATTACAGTGAAAGAAATCGGACGGGAAATAAAATAAAACGTGGAAATTTTTTTTTTGTTTTCGGTCTCGTGAATATAATTTTTATTTCTATTCTTGATAAACGAAAGTTTTGTTAAGAAGTAATAACGTGCATGTATCTTTAGGTATTCTTCTTTATTTATTTTAATGACCTTTGGGTTAATCTAGTGAAGGAAAGATAATAAGATGAGGAGAAACTAAGAGAAAAAAAGAATTAGTTCAGAGGTTATGTAGACCCGGTTAAGTAAATGCATGTTTAATGATTAATTACCTTGTGTTGAGAGAACTCGAACATTATTTACAAACAGCTCGAGTGCCGACGCCATTAGTAATGATATTTACCTTTCATCACCACTTTTAAATAGTATTATTTTTATTTTATATTATTTTTTTCTTATTATAATTCTATTTCAGCTGTGAAGATATTAATTTTTATCAAGGGAATGACGTTTTCAAACTGAACTATTGTAACAAAACGCCTCGCTACCCGAAAATATTTCACACAAGAAATCTTATACTCTATTTAATGTAACATTTACTTCTCACTTTAATAGCCGACTTCAGAGTGTAACAATTTTGGAGGAAATTATTTTAAATTAGAAGACAAAATATCGCAGGGAAGACATATTAATATATATTTTTATATACTTTTATTGATAATCTTATTCTATTTACATTTCATTGTAATTAAGTATCCACTCATATTAAATTCAAACTCTCTTTATACTATATTCGAGATAACTTTGAACATAGTCGAATTGAAGTTGGCAGAAATGATTGAATCTCGAATCTCGAATCTCGATTTTCAGAGCCATCTTCCGGTTGTTTGGCAAACCACTTTTAGCGCAGACTCGGTAAAGCGGTTAATACAATCTTCCGATATTATTTAAACAATTGGAATAGAGTCGTATTGATTGTTTATCAACAATGTAACAGAACAGGGGCCTAGATGAGAAATCGGAATTCATAGTTTGTAGTATGTAAATCTAATTAATCAAAATAATTCGATATTTTCTGTTTTTTTTTGCTACCTGTAATAATTACTATATGTGACGTGAATTAATTTCTATCTTCCGTAAAAGTATCCATACATATACATGAATAGTTATAGAAGGTCTTGATACCCGGGAAGATTGATTTCGAAAAGAATAATAATTTAAATATACGTATAGGATGACGCTATAGGATGCTGATTTTTAAATACGTGACATTAGTAAATATGCGTCAATCATATACGCGTATATACGTAATATTTTGCTAATACGTCAACTGCAGAATAATTGCGATATTCCGCCGTAAATTAACTGCTGTGACTATACCGCTAATTGTAAGTAGTAAACAGAGTCATTAGGGAAAAAGAACATTAACCCAAAGAAATCAATCTTTCGCGAGGTAATATATCTGTATAGACTATACGTGTAGTATACATATCTACTTTATACTCGTTTCATACAACCCAGGCAACGGTTACTATTAGCAACGTACTGTGTCGTTATATAGTATATCGTTTTATATATACGAAGTAGTTATAGTATTCGATACTGTATATGAAATGAACTGAGAAAAAACAAAACAAAATAACTTAAAAAGATAATCTAAAGGCTTGAAGAGAGAAATTTTAAATGAAATTATTAAAGGATAAAGAATAATGTCTAACGTGACGTATACAGAATTGTGGAAATCTACTCAAGAGAGTTTAGAAGAAATATCACAGGCTGATACTATACTTCAGAATACAAAACCCCAAAAAGATCGTAAAAAAGCACAGAGAAATGTGGCTGAACTTTATGTGAGGTATATAGTGGCTTCTAACAAGTTGAATCAATGCTATGACCAAGTGGTACAGCCGCAGAAACGTATTTTGATAAGAAAGTTGCTGGATTCTTGTATAGGAAGAGTTTTAGAATTGAAACATGAACTTGTTGACATAGATCTATCGGAGTATAACTATTTCGACGATGTTTTATTAAAGTATGAAGTAACTCCTCAAGAAGCTGAGATACATGTGCCGACCTATTTTCTTAGGGAACGACAATATGAGATTCAGGAAAGGAGAAAATTTATTGAAGATACTTTGAAGAGCCTTGGTTATATGCACGAAGAACCGGAACCTAAGAAAATGACCGAAGTTGAAGCTATAAGATTGATACAGGTGCAAGAGGAAATATAACATACGATTAAAATTTATTCACTATATTATATATACGTTAATTCTTACTTACAGAATATATGAACAATATTTCTTTCAGCCGTATAATAGTTGCTCTTCTTATATCTAAAAATGATGAGAAAATAAAATGATTGCTTTGTTGTAAAATTAAAGGAGAAAAAAAAATAATAATAATATATCGAGTGATTGAACTGATAAGGAAATTTTTTTTTTGCATTATAATTTCAGGCCCACGAAAGGGCGAGGCAAGGCAGAGTGCGGTTTCAATTTATGAAAGAAATACGTGAGATGAAAGAGCGCTCGATCGCAAAGCAAGAAGCTGACGACGATGATGCGTCAATCGGTATATCTGCTGCATTAAGAATCCAAAAAGTTTGGAGAGGGTATACGACGAGGCGTAAAATCCGTATGCGTAGAATCGAGGAGATGCTGTTAATCGGTAAATAAAAACTTAGACAAGAACAAGAAATTGATAAAAAGTTTAAACATGTTTTATTCCTTGGAGTGTACATTGTTCTTTTTCTTTCCTTTTTTTTTCTTGTTTTCCATACCTATAGGTATGGTACAACCTAGTCAAATAGTTACGGAAAATCATAGACAGTCAGAACGTGTTCGTCAATATAGACACAGTATACAGATTGAATATCAAAAAGAATACGAAAGACTTTTGTTAGAAACGAAAGATATAATAAGACGAGATAGGGGAGCTATTATTGAGGAAAATCTTCGCAAGGAAATTCGTAGTTGGATAACAAACTACTATCAACAAACCGGTAAAATACCGGATCTTCCTTCAGCCGAAAGCGGAGGATCCAGAATAATGTTTAGTCGACAGGTAGATGGATATACCTAATAGTAGTTTTTTTTTTTTTTTTTTTTAAGAAAATGAATTAGCGAAATGAAACGTTTTTTTTTTTCTTTCGAAATTTTTACAGGGTACAGAAAGTACGATGAGTAAATCTACCGCAATGTCGTCGAAAGAGTCTAGGAAATCAAAAAAATCTAAATCTAAAAAAGATCAGGGTGATATAGAACAGTCAGAAGACGAGTCAGATCCGGGATTCAAACCAATGCCGTCAAATTTTTTACCCGAAATAATTCAGGGTAATACAGATTACCAAGATATATGGAAAAATAAAGACGAGTCCGCAAATCCAAGGCAGGAAACTTATCTCGATATGATTGAGGCTGAAAAAACTAGAGAAGTTGAAGACGAGTTGAGAATTGGAGTCGATCAAATGATGAGGGGTGAGTTTTCACGACTTATATATTATATATACATATATAATTATTTTTATTTTCATTATTATTATCATTATTATTATTATTATTACGTAACGCACTGTCATATACTATATGCGAGTAATGGATTATGTAATCGTGCTTAAGATTATTCTGTACGGGTTGATAGATATATATTATTTGACGAAAAATTCACCACGCGACACTGCGGTAACATATAGGTATATACTATATACCTAGCTACGTATGTTTGTATTTTACCTTGAAATTATAATGAATATGCATTTGCATTTTGCGACTCCGAAGACGACCAACCGCGGAAAGTTACATTATTACCTATACGACTTGAGGATTCAGAAAAATCACATATACCTATACATACATATATATATATAATTATATGTTATCTCTAAATATAATTTTATTTTGATTTTTTTTTTTTTTTTTTTTGTTTTATATATTCTGGAGATTTTGCGATAGGAAAAAAAAAAAAACAAATCTAACTATTCTAGGATCTTTCGAAGTATAGGAAAAAATTAAAATCTTGCCTGCGATCTATTATATTTATAATATGTGCATATTATATGAAGTTTAAAATATTCAGCGAATATTACTGCGATCTTTATGTTAGCTTATTTTAATGATTTATCAACTGATACGATTAATTTAGTAAACATATTTTCATGTGTGTGTTATAAACCTCAGTTCGTGTATATATATTACCACGTGTCGATTTTTAATCAATTCATATGACTACTTACTGACTTCTGGCATATTCGTGTCACAACATACATAATATACAGAGTTAAGTGACGTGCATACATTTCTAATCCAAGGAAAATTGTCGCGATTTAAAAAATGAAAGTTAAAAATAATTACGATACCTTTAACAACAATAACGAAAAGTCTATAATATAAAATATCGTAGACCCAGCTACAGTATAATCTTTCTATTCTCATAAAAATTTACTATTCAATCTCGTTTCACAAGTTTTTATATTATTTATCTATTTAATTAACACGAAATAATTTGGCGCTGGGCTAATACGCGTAGAATTTTTATTTTCAATTTTGTTTCGTTTTTCTCACTTTTAAACAGATTCTTTCTATTTCCTTCTCGATTCGACTTACTCTATAAAGGCAGTGAGGTCTGATAATTCGATAAATAGGAAATCTTGCTATCTTAAATATATTTATTTTTTCGTATATAGACGATATAGAGACCCTGCAGGCAGCTGTTGACAGAGACAGAGGCCACAAAGGTAAACGTGGTAAAAAATCACAAAAACGTGTGCGTCGTAGTGGTAAAAAAAATAAAAGAAAAAAAGAAAAAGATCTTACACCAGATCGAACCACCGAATCTTTATTTGAAGAACTACTTACCAATGGGATTATCAAACTTCATCCTGAAATTAGACTTGAACAATTTAAAGCAGAAAAATCTTACGCTAATTCAGATTTAAGGGAACGTGGAAAAGACCCTTTACCAACTATAGGTAGAAATTTCAATCGTATTTTCGAAAAAGAAAACGTTTAGTCCGGTTTAGTTCAATTAATTTTTCTTTTTTCTCCATTTTTCTTTCTTTTCACTTTCACCTAATAACTCGATCTGTGTACCTATAGGTGACATTAAACAACTCGTCACGGAGTATTGCATTCTTCCTTTAGGGAATGAGGTCGTAAGACAACTTACGCCTCTTGTAAGATCCGTGTTAATTGCTGGACCACACGGAAGTGGTAAAAAAATGTTAGTTCATACGGTTTGTACAGAGTTAGGAGCAACTCTGTTCGATATTACACCGGGAAATATTGTTGGGAAATATCCAGGGAAATCTGGATTAATAATGCTGCTTCATTTGATATCGAAGGTCAGGATTATAAACGAGTTATTTTTTTTTATTTTAAACTTTTATGAATGAATGAAATAATTATTTTCACATTATTTGGCACAAAGGTATCTAAGCTTCTTCAACCTTCGGTTATATTTATGGACGGTGCTGAGAGACCATTTGTTAAAAAAGTTCCAAAGACTGATCGTTCGGATCCAAAAAGACTAAAAAAAGATCTTCCCAAACTCGTTAAAGGAATAACATCCGATGATCGAGTAATTCTAATCGGTACATCGAACAGCCCTTGGGATTGTGATCAAAAATTGATGTATCAAACTTATGACAAAGTTATATTTGTACCGCGTACTGATATGGGAACCATGTCATCTATATGGAAGGACTTATTATACAAAGTGAGTTTAAGATGAAATAAAAATTAATCATTTATATTACGATATATGATCATTTTTAAATAATAAATATTAACTGTCACTCGGATTTCGTATTAAGTCGTATGTACCTCCATATATGTAGTATATCTACCTACCTAGGTACCTATACTATAAACTAAAACCACAAACCTGTAGTAAAATCGAGATGAACGTATATAGTATATATTTCTTTGAATTAATCAAGTTTCGTATATTTTCTGACGCGATCAACTGTGACATTGGCATTTCACGTAATCGAGTATAATACAGATGATTGTTTATGCATGTATAATTTATAGAACCGCTAATATTCGAATCGTGAAAAGATTGGAGCAAATTTTGATTATATATATTATATATATATATATATATATATATATACTCTCAGAAGTCTAAATGTTATCTTCGATCACATTGAAAAAAATTTCACGATTCCCCATAACGATAATAATAATAATAATAATAATAATAATAATAATAATAATAATAATAATAATAATAATAATAATATTAATGATATATTTCAAAGCAAGAATTCCATTCAAATTTAATACACACACGTAGATATGGGTCTTTAATGACGTCAGTAGGAAACCAGGAAATTTTTTCGGCAATCCCCCGATGCATATATATACTGCTGCAGTTTTATCATTTTTACTTTTTCTTTCTCTTATTCTTGTTAGCGATATAAATATATATATATATATATATATAGTATATATATATATATATACTATATACTATATGATATAGAATGATACAACTTGAATTATTAACATTTCTCTTCTTCCTCTTCGATTAAAAATATTTTTCATTTTATCTTATAAATTTTTAGTATTCGGGTATAAGCAGACAGTTCGATACGTCAGCGATGACTAAAATATGCGATGGTTTCACGGTCGGTACTGTTTTACAGTCTATCAAAGAGGTAGTTACTATATATATATATGTATAATACATACACCATAAGGAAATTCCTTAATATGTTTTTACCAATTCTCCAACGATTCATTACCCACATATTTTGTTATTTTACAATTCAATGTTCATATCTATATGTATTATACACCAGGTCATGACTACCAAAAGAATGGTACAGCTCAGGGTTCATCCACTAACTCATGCGGAATTGATAAATGCCCTTAGTACCAAGGACCCTGTGTACAGAGAAGAAGAGGACGCTTTTTTGGGTAATCATTTTTTTTTCTTTTTCTTTTTTTTGTCTTTTTCAATGAATCTCCTAGTAATTGATGAACGATTTTATGATATATGTATACATAGATATAAATTTATTCATTTCTAATGCATATAGATTTCAATTAATATTCGAACTTGTTTTGTTTTGCAGCTTGGTATGCGAAAACTCCAACCTGTCGTAGGAAACAACGTGCTATTGAAATGGAACTTGAAAAACTTGAGGAAGCAAACGAGAAAAAGAAAAAAGGAAAGAAGTAGTGGCGGAATATTCAGAGATCGTTTTGAGCAGCTGGAGATGCAGTAGAGAGAGACAGAGGCGGTTCTTTCATCTCTTCACATCTTTTGAGTGAGTAGAAAAGAAAAAATAAATTAAAAAAAAAAAAACTTCATTTTCCTTGATTTAAAACTACTACATAGTTTCGTAATATATAGGAGAATTTAATGAGAATATCTTATCGTTCATATATAAATATTAATTCGTAGATACCGGAATTCGGTAGTTTTTGACGCAGTAGGTATAGCTTCATTAATGTTTTGATATTCCGATTGGAAGAGGAGAAATAAAAAAAAAAAAGAATTAACACAAAAAAAGGGTAATAAAAACCGGGTTATACGGTGACCAGTTACAGATAATCTTTATTCTTGGTTTCTTTTTTTTTTTCTCTCTTTTTAAATTGCATTTTTTAGACTTTCACAATGTCGACGAAAACGACGACGATGACGACCTTGCGTGCGGTGTACCAAAATTTATTTTAGCTTTGTCCTATATCTGATATGTTAATTTATATCGACACATTATCATCGTTTCATATATACATACGTTCGCACCAGATATATTTAATACCTATACTCATTAGGTCGTATATAAATTTTTACTTGGTTCTCTTTTTTCTTTTCGTTTTTTTTTTTTCTTTCGATAAAATATTTCGTTTTACTTCGATCGTAGATTTTTTATGCATATATTGGATAATAACGAGACATATACTCTGTAATACTTTGCAAATCAAATAGAATTTATAAATCTCTTCAGCTCTTTTCCGCGATCTCAAGATATAAATATGAAAAAAAATAAAAATATATATACTATATTATATAATTCTCTCGCGCAAATTATTCTGATTATTTATTTAAAATTCTACATTGCTAAATAATCTGACATACGCGCGTTAATGTAATACCGGATTTCGTTGCTAACGTTGTTTGAAATTTTATCTTTTCTTTTTTTTTCTTCTTTACAAACTTTTTAATAAATATTAATTCAGTTATTTTTACTATTCTTTCGCTTATAGACTTCGGGTTAGATTGCAGGAATCAATACCTAATGGTATTGTATATAGTAATAGTATATAAGCAATAGAGATTTGCGTCATAGTCTTACGTTATCTGTATTATTTCAAATGAAGTTTTCGATCATTTTTCATAGACATATCATAAAAAATATATTATATATATATATATATATATATATATATATATATATGTGTGTGTGTGTGTATATATATTAAAGCTAATTAACTGATTTTGCATACATCATTGAAAATGTATGATATCGTGAAGATTCTATATCGTGCAGATTGCAAAGGTTGATCGATATATGTTACGTTCATTGACGTAGTTGAACTTGTGCGTATATATTTATTTCAAATTGATATAAAGTTTCATATTTTTACGATCAAATTTTCATTTTCCAACTTATATCGCGATCTACATTTTTCTATTTCTCTATTTTTTCTTTCTCCTTCTCCGTTTTGCTTTGAACTGAAAAATTAAAAAGACATTATTAAATTTCGGAATTTTTTTCTTCTAGTAATTATATATGCGGTTTTATATATACATCTATATCCCAATATTATTATTAGATCTTCATATCTACATGCGATTATATACATATATACCTCAGCATTTTCTTCATATAGTTTATATATCCCAGTTGAACCTGGTGTCATCCATGTATGATTAGATATATCGCGAATTACATATGCACATGCCTCGCGCACGTTAAGATCATGGCTTTGACATACGTGTCTTATGTCACCGATCCAATCATTTATCTGCTACTTTTTTGCTTTCTTGGTTTTTTTAGTCCAGTCAAAATCGTTCTTAAATCGACTTTCGAGCCGAGTGGCTAAATTTTTTAAGATATCAAACTTTGCATCGCTGTAAAATCTGAACTATTAGGATTACGGGTAAAAGTTATTTGACATTATTCGTGTAAAATTTTATGCTCTACAACTTTTATTTGATACTTTTTTTCTTATCTTTCTTTGTTCACAAGTTTTCGGTGAAAAACGATTTCCAGGGGGTGTTTTGACGGTTTACCACCCGACCCCGGGGGGAGAGAACTTTTGCATGTTACACCGACTTTTTTGAGGGTCTCATGCAACTTATATCAAAAAATTAGCTACTCGGCTCGAAAGTCGATTCAGAACGATTTTAACTGGACTATCATTCTCCTCGTTTCGGGTCAATTCAATCGTTAGAAAGAGAAGAAAAAAAGAAATACACCGATAATTATAGATCGCTATAATAACTATAGTATAATATAATCACAGAAAAACTGCTTGACTCGTATCTCGTGAATTTCCATTACCCATATACCTACTAATTATGGAATATGTTCAATGAAACAAAGGTATACTTTTCATTATTCATTTTCAATTTTATTGCATTGCAAATACATTTTTTAATCATGCATGAGCGAGGGAGAATTTCATTTTATACAGTTTCAAAAATTGTTGTATTCTATCTGCAGTTTCTGATATAATTTTTTTTTTTTTTTTCCTTCTTTCCCAGTTTCTTCAATTCGTTATAGTTTATTTATTTGATACTGGATAACGTCTTGTCTTCTCTCGTCTTGTCTGGTGTAGTCTGGTCTGGTCTGCTATACTATATGTTTTATAGATGACGAGCAGATATTACCAAAATTAGAAGTGGCCTGTTACCAATACTGGCGATACGGGACGATACAAGCAATTATTCATACATACATATCAGACCAGTTAATCAATCTATATAGATTATCGGAAAAATTCACTATAACTAAATTAAGATCGTTGAATTACAACTCATTATTTAATCGTTGTAATGAGTAACGCGACGATCTAATCAACGCTATCACATGTTAAGCCAGACATTTTTTTTTTAATGAACTATAATACGAATGCGTAGATATAGTATGCGGTATGTATATATAGGTATATATACTGCAATTTTAACGAAGATACCATGTGTGGGTATTTTGATTCCTAACAATTTGTGGTATCATAAAAATACAGAAGAACAAAGAAATTGGAAAACGGAAAAGAAGAAAGAATTCTTTTTCAATTAGATATAATGATTATATCTATACATTCGGGGTGAGGGGGATGATGATGATAATGATAATGATGATTACGATGATGCAACGCGGAGTTGTTCGTGGCTAGGCTCAAACGAGATTTTATAACTCTGCGCTACTAGGTATACTAGGGCTTCTGTAATCGATCGACAACGCGAACGTATAGCTATAATTTATATACGTATCCAATATACCTATATGAAATTCTCCAATAAAACGAAACTAACACGGATAATAAGAATAAGAATAATAAGAAAATGAAAGAAAGAGTGGCAATTTCATTTCGTGATATAATACAGGTGCATTGATCAGTCGATGTTGTAATTATTACACGGTTTCAGCAGTTGTTTCATTTATCTTTATACCTATAGACTTCGAACATGCACGATCGGTTGTAGTAAAGGATAATGGGTTATCAGTTATTGATTGTGAATTTCACTTATAAATGATTAGATGCATGTATTATCATCGAACGTTTGGTATAAAAATGCGAGAGTTATAAATTTCTGCAATAATTTTCTTTGAGTAAATAATCACTCGTTGTATATTTACGTAAAGATCGTAGAAAAAAAAAAAACTGTGAAAAATTTGTTTGAATAATAGTACAAGGAACGCGATTTATCTATATATCCTATAGTATATATATATATATATAGATGTACTAAATATGAAAAATTTGATTCTAAATATTTTAAAATGAATTCTATATATTCTTATTTTTTTTTTTATCATTCTCATCGTCGATTGACTTGACCTTATATACATTGACGCGATATATATAGTATACATATAAAATGTCAATTTCTCGTAGATAGAAAAAAAAAATAATCGAACTAATAAGGCCGTGTTCCGATATTCGCTTGAAACGCTGAAAATCTAAAGGGAAAAAGACAGATCTTGGGGAAAATCAAGAGGTGTGACAGCGCTTCATGCTAATATCGACAGAAATATAGAATTTATAAATAAAGTGTCTTCTCAACTATAATATGAACAAAAATCGCGTATTTTTTTAACTTGGTTTATTTAGTATTTTATACAGATGTTTACCTATACGTCCACCCACTCGCCAATTCGTTCAGTGAGTGCACCTGTACGATGATCATATCTCGTATGACGCACGCTTACGACGACGAACTATCAACTTATATGTATAGGTGGGGGATAAAAAAAAGTTAGAACCATAGATAATAACTAAGGTATATATGTGTTTCTTTTTATTATTGAAATATTTTTACATACATACAAAAAAAAAAAGAGAGAAAAAAACCAAAGAACGCATAATTTTGGAAATTTTCAGTCAGATTTCTATAATAATAGTAATAATAGCGATAGACATTTTAATTAGTTATTTATACTATGTATAACGTATTACGATACGCGTGCATCGTATGATACATCGAGATAATTATCATCATATTTATATATATTTAATCAGCGCGATTCTCAATCAGCCAAGTAATATATTATATACATTTCTTATAAATGAAAAATGAAACTTCATATATATATATATGTATATCCAAGACCTAGTGTAACGTAATAACTTTAAAGTTGAACAAAATCACGCCATTTGACGTTGCGTATCCGTATCAATTTCTGATTCGCTATTAATCGTATCGATCACGTGGCGTCCGCGACATGTTATAACAGATAATACGTGGTGCGCGCCACACGACGATGGAAAAACCTTCCGAAGGATCAGCTGGCGTGTGATGTTCGAATACGCTGTTGCAGGGAACAGCTGATAACAGATAGATATTCATTAAAAGTGAGAGAAAAAGATATAGAGCGAGGGACCAGGGGGAAGAAAGAGATGTAAAAGTAAAAAGAAGAAATAAGGTTATTGAATTGGAAAAAAAAGAAAATATAATAAAAAAAAAGAAAATGAAAGAAATAAATCGATGGATAAAAAAATCTTCATGATACTCGTAACTCGAGCGCGAGTGGCATACTGACATGTGACCGACGCATGCTAAGATTCAAGATCGCGATTCGTCAATCCTACCTACGTCGTCTCTTCGGTTTACCTCGCTGACTTCTCTTTTTCGTCCCGATAGCGAGAGACGGACGTTTTACCGCAAAACAGCGCCTATGTGCCTCTGTCTCTCTGCTGATCCGCGAACTTGCCAAAGTGACGCATGCGTAGTAGTATAACCAATTCTTATTGGACGGCATCACATGGTCTGATGTCAGACCACAGGCCGGGCCCCAATTCAATAATAAAGCCATCCCCGCGGAAAAGACGTTAGCTAGTCCTTACCGAGGCGCCGGGTCGCTCGTATGGGAAATTTTCATTCATTCTTTCTTATTCGTTGTAATTATACAGACAACGACAACGACAACGACAACGCATAACGTAACGAGTTTATATATTAAATAAATATCGTATATTCAATTCGTCATATTATTTTATAGTTATTATAATACATCGTTTCATGTGCGATTTGTAACCATACAATATAGAAGCCGGGCGACTAGAGGTTGGAGAAGAATATCTTTCTATATACGTAAATATACATCGTATATTTCAGAATATCACAAGGATTATATCGACGTGTTTGGTGAGTTGTTAAACAATATTTATAATATTATAATAACCAATATTATAATATACTGTCTTACCTTATCGTCAATAATTTATAACTATATCATCAAACACGTTCAACTAATTTTCGGCAAATAATTGCATATAACACGAGACTTGATTTCTTTTTCATTCATTCATTCATTCATTCATTCATTCATTGGTTAGTTTTTGTTTTTTTTTTTCCCCCTAGCTTGATTGAGATTAATAACTGTTCTAAACCATCGTTCGTATCTTTATTCGAATAAATAAATGGTAACTAATTCTAACCAGTGTATGTGTAATATAACTAGACTTATTTATAACTCTGTATACTATTTTATTTCGTTAGTTCCGTGAATGCTGTAGAGGACACGTCATAATTGCGTGTCGATTTAGGCGAGCTAGTCTACGCGTGCGTTACCTATATAGACATAGGTATATACATTACGTGTATGCGTACATATATATATATATATATATATATATATATATATTTTTTTATCGTGCATGTATTTATTTCTTACGTGTGTGTAGAGAATAATATTAATATAAAATAGATGAAGGAAATTTTTCTGATATCAGATATAGATATAGATCGCGGAAACGAAAATTAAAATAAAATGAGAACAAAATCCTTAATATAATGTAACTAGAAATATTCCAAATTCTTACTATGACGTTGAGATTTTAATAGGGAAGATTTACAGGCCTACGGGGTTTGTTCAATTAATCACCGATTTTAGTATCTGTTAAGAATATACGCGATAATCGGTTTTCCTTGTATACATATATACTATGTATAGTTATCGGTAGATTTTTGTCTAATAACTCTGGAATAACTCATCGTAGCAATTGCAGTTTTTTTTTCTCTTCTTCTTCTTTTTTTTTTTTTTGTTTTTTCTTCACCTAGTTTATTTAAAAATGAAAGAAATAGTCGCGATATAATGTAGGAATGATTTTGTGGTCTGGTTAACGGGTACGACTACGACTACGACTACGACTACGACTACGACAACGGATAAGAGTAGTTTATTATTATGCTTTGTTTCGGCGAATTATAATACTTTCTAATATATTTACTTTTATTTCGTTTTTCATTTTTATAATTTTCGAACAATCTAGATGGGAAGTAAGCCGGTGAGTGAGCCTTAATGTATAGTAGATTATGCAAAAACAAGGAAAAGAACGTTAAATAAAAATAACGTAAAATAAAACAGTAGAAATATTCATCTCGGCGTAAGACAAGATTTTAAAGCCTCTCGCTGCGTGGTCGACCGTATACATACTTATACTACTTGCCGACTTAAACGTAAGTGAGAATACTAAATCCCTTATTTATCGGCGCCACGTTTATACATGTACATAATATTGAAGCTTCGCAAATTTATTTTTTCTAATTACTATATCTATGTATAAAAATACAAATACTACATTCTTTCGTGTAATCTATCCGTTTTTTTTTTTTCTTTTTCATTGCAAGTCTACAGACTTTATTTTACGTTGTTTATATCATGGCCTAAGTAGATCGCGTTTTACTTTTTTCTGTATTAGAAAAATATACATCGATAGAATAGATTTACTTTCGCTGAAAATGAAGAAAGAAATAATTCTTCATTATATTAGGCGATGCTGCCACAGCTATTATATATTTGATGATATTTTAATCCATACGATACCCTATAATATAAGCTAATCGAGATGCGAAAAGCAAATTTTTATTCATGGATAAACCAGATGATGATGCCTGCGATTAATATTATATTCATACAATAAGGATACAAGAATGATAATTTGGAGTTTTGGAATATCGAAATTATACTAAAATTGTTTTTTTTTTTTTTTTTTTTTTTTCACGGTGACTATTATACATTCGCGTGAAACTTACCGTTGACGTCACTAAACATATTCATATGTATCTTTGCGAGATTGACGATGGTGAGGAATTGAGATTTGCCTGAAAAGGAATATATAAATAATTTCTAATGTCAGAGCAACTGGATGGTCAACGTTCTTTTTTCTTTTTTTTTTCTTCTTCTTATCATTATCATTCTTTATCTTTCTTTTTTTTGTTTGTTTTGACGCAGATGCAAATTCTTGGATTCTTAGTACACGTAATCATTTCACTAAGTGTTGACTTGCTATACCAACGGGCATTAGCTACTATACAACGATTTCAAATTCCCACATTTTTCTAACCTGGTTCACATTCGTATAACGATTGCAATAATAATAATACCATTACGTTATATTCAAACTGTGTATGAAAAATCGAAGAGATAGAAGGGAAGAGAAAAAAAACTTGATTTCAGAATAGATTAAATTTTTAAATATCCTAGTACTACTTGAACGCAATTGGCAGTAGGGGCAAAATATGAAACTTGTTGACCTGTAATATCAGTTAACATATCACGAGAAAAAATAAATGGACAATAAACTTGAAATGAAAAATAAAATTAAAAAATTAAACTATCTAACTTTGATCTGTGTATAGTACAATTTATGCATTTTTTTTTTGTTTCAAATTTAAATTCGAGAAAAAAAAAAATCTTCCTTCATCTCATCGAATATAAATAGCAATCATTTTTCGCGACACTGTCCATTACTTAACAAGTCAAATTCCTGACTGGTATTTGACTATTACAGCTTTACGATACTATATTATTTTTCATTATAAATATAGAATGCAAATTCATATATATAGATTATAATAAATTGCACTACGTTTCGGGTCTAAAGTGCATATAATATGTAGTACATATATGACACCGCAGATCTGTTTACATAAAGGGAATAAAATTACCTTATATAATATACCTATCAAACTATTATTGTAGTTTATATCATTATGTGACTATATATAAAAGAAAAAAAAATTTGATACATTTTTACAGTAAAATATTTATCATAGTTTACATAGGTATTATTTTTATTTGTTTTTTAATTTATCATTCAATATCAAATTTAATATTTCGTTTCTTTAAATATAAGCATTCTACTGGTAAAAATTGTGACAGTGAACATTTGCGTCAAATATACAAACATATACGCGATAATTGAAAATTCATTATTATGGGTACTCCGTAATGTATATATAAGTATACGATATACATATATATATATATATATATATACCCTATTTGCTAATGGTCAAATGCGTAGTAGTTTTGATTATTCGTGTATTCCTTCGATTTTTTTTTTTCTATTTTTATTCTTCGTTTTCTATTAATTGCAAGTTGCGTAGAAGGTGTTGTGTATATAGATATGTAGGCGAATAAAATAAAAAAAACTAATAGTTTCAGGTATAGCAAAAAAAGGGGAGATGAAGATTATCTTATAGTAGATATTAGATTATATCGGAATATATAAAAAAGGAATGAAAAAGCGAGAGAGAGAGATAGATAGATAGACAGATAGATAGATAGACAAAGGGTAAAAAATCGATGAATTATGAATTAAAAATTGAAAATTAAAAATTCAAAATTCAAAATTGAAGTATCTACTTATTTTGCGTCACATTTATGTCAGCTGTGAGTGCCATTCGTATGATATATCACGCTTTTTATTTCTTTCATTTTCCACCTATAGGTACACATGTCATAGTTTCGCATCATTCGCTGTTTACTCTATTCAAATATAAATATGCTAATACAGATACATTATATACGTATACATAGATATCTGTAATGTGCAGCATTGAAATTCATTTCAATTTTTTGCCAATTTGAATGATTGTATTTATGAATAGGTACGAAAAAGAAATAATGATAATAATCAGTAATCATCTTCTCAGCGATCATTCATTATCTCAATTCGTTAAATACAATAAGAATTGATTGATTAATTAGTCAATTAATTGTACATATCCTAGAATGATTATTCTTTCGGTATTTTTTTTTTTTCTGTCTTACGTATATTACTTAATTCACAACGCGGAGTTTACGTATAATTTAAGCAACGTTGCAAATATCTTATTACTACCTACTTATATACACTGCAATTCCAATTTCAATAAATATATATATTATTACATACCACCATACTTTCATTCATGCGATAAGATAATATATTATAAATTTTACGAACGATAGACATACATATACTATATATTTATACATACGCGTCATATAATTCGAACTAATACGAATCAATGTATATTACACCTTAAATAATAGTATTTATTGATTCAGCTTATTTATTTTTTTCTTTTATTTTCACTTATATCGAATCTAGTATATTTGGAAGTATTAAATTCCAGTATTAAGTAACGTATTGCTAGCTAGGATTTCCAGTACTGATTGTCAAGGTCAATAGTCTCATTAGTTAGTTGAGCCTGTTTAAGGTGATAATATTCTCGCTGTATCAGTGTGTATTTTATACGATACGCATATACATCTATATCTATATACGTATATCTTCAAATAGCAATGATTGACAGGTATGAAATTAAAATTATTATCGCGAAATATTCGTCGTCCTCATCGTCATTATCAATGCCTAAATATACAAGGACATCTACATACATACCTTTCTTGATTTACAGAGGGAACAGAAAATTCAGGTCAAATTATTAAAAAGTTTCGAATACGTAATCAATTAATAGATCTCAGTTAATAAGAGTATATTTTGTCTCGTGAGATAATTACGCTTTAATATTTACACAATTATTTTTACTATACACACATATACTTCCTTATCGTTTCTCTATTCAATTTGCGATGTAACGTAAAGTTAATTTGAAATATTATTACATCACTAATATTAGAGGAGTTTTTTTTTCTTCATGATCTTCCTTTAATATTAACTTAAGAGAATAAGAATCTGGTTATAGTATAATATAATTAAGTGGTTTTATTTAGTTAAATACATTAAATTATTTACTGCGTTGTGTTTTGTCGTCGCAAGGCTAACTAACTTAACTTATAGAGGTTCATACACGCAGTGCAAATAACCATAGCACGCAACCAGTTATTGGAAAATTGCTTCATGCTTTCAATTGAGATAACTTAATGAACTATTGACCAGAGGATCAAATGTTAACGCTCACAGTGTCAACCTGAGTAATTGATCTTTAGAGACTACATATTTGATACTTAAACACTGACTAATTGATCCTACTTTTCTTTTGTTCAATTAAAATGTCTTATAAAAGACAAATGTATATCCTGCCAAGACTAACTAAGATATTCTTTATTCTATGATCTTGTGAGAAAACATATATTACCCGAACATTTATGACTGTAATAATTCTAATTCTAATTATTCTCCTTTTTGTTT